>CP136067.1:11463089-11945589 GCA_032622095.1 Siphonodentalium dalli
AAATATCAAACTAAGGGAATTTCTTCAGATTTGACTCTCTAGATGATGGTAGAAAGGCCAAATGAAGCCACTATTTGCATGTTTATAACATGTATAAGGCCACATCTTTGCAGAATGATTTTCTCTGATAATAAAACAAATAACATATCTATATTTCATAGTTTGGTTGGCAAAACAGGGTGCATAACAAGTGGTTTTAAAGTAGTTTCACAGACTATTTTAACTAGAATATTAATTAAATGATGTAATCTAACTTGCCCTGTGTTTTAAAATGCATACACTGACCATGATAAATGTTTAATACAAACAGCGTCCTTAATGCTGCACCAGCCTAACTCCCGTTATGAAAGGGTTAAATTAATAAACAAAGGTTACACAGACACCCCCCCCACCTTCAACAGCGCCCCCCCCCCCCATTTCGTACGCCGTATTCCATGCCCTGTTACGAGGTGCGACATATTCCGGCCCCTCTGTTAGGAGGTATTCGCTATTCCAAAAATACCGGTATTCGTATTCCAACCTTCCAAAAAAAATTATCATAAGAATAATATAAATGCGATGTTTGTCACAATAAATGCACGGTTTGATATACAGATCGTCGATCATCAATTTATATCATTTTAGACATGGACATTATGACCGGCGTTCGTACGACAATAGAGAATTTATCCATATGGCTGTTAACTTAACTAGTATTTCGTATTCCACCCTCTGTGTTAAGTGGTATTATTCCGTATTCCAGGGGGTGGGGGGTGCTCTTATATGGTGTGAAGTTTACAACTAATGTGGCAGTCATGAAATTTGTAATTATTAGAACTGTTTGGGATATATACACCCCAATCACCCTGTCTCCACGTTCCTGTTGGTGGTGGCCTTATCAATCTATTGCTTCGTTGAACTTTTATTATTACAAATTGAGGTAATAGTTCTTGATGCGTGTAATTTCGTTCCACTTTACAACAGCGGCAAAAGCATTCCTATTGTTTTACCTACCGGCTCAGATCGAGGCTTCGTGGATAAAAATCTACGTCCATCTTACGTTTTCATAGGATACAAATTGATCGGATTTTAGGTAAGTGAAACTAATTAGTAATCAATTGAAGTGATTTCTCATTATGAACAGACTGTTACTAGTAAAATATTTAATCGAACTACAATTAAAAGGGCACGACTTATCCATTTTATTCAAATGAAATTTGATAGCAAATCGGCCTAATTTTGTTTCCGTGAAATATTTCAGAAAATGCAATCCGTCATTGATAAATGAACATTTTTTTTGTCAAAATAGTAACTTCTGACGGACTATGATTATATGGCATTTATGATTCATATATAAAGGTAGCCCTACACAATATTCCCAACTGTGCTCCCAACTGCAAAAACGATTTTTAATGAATTATAAATTGGCCTAAATTTTATGCTACATAAAAAGAAAAACTATCCGGGAATGGCTATTTTCGTCTGCAAAATAAAATTCTGCCATAAATGCAGTGTATTATCGGTCGACATTAATATGACAATAGTTGGAAAATAAAAAGGTCCCATTTATTGAAAATATACATGTAGCTTATAAGGAAATTGTCAGTTATGATCAGTTATACTTCATACCATTATTCTAACAAATGTCAAGGGAAGTCGGTGGCCGAGAGGTAGCGTACTGGTCTCTCGTGCTATCGGACCGGGGATCGTAACGTGGTCAGGGTATTCTGACAAAAATCAGAACTCGGTCAGATACAAGTTTGTCAGGCTGAAAAGTCTCATTCGAGATCACTGAATAAAGATCTGAATGCAAAAATGCCCCCATTACAACACTTGTCCAGGTATGTTGTCGTGGGTTCAGTACGCTGTCCGATCGGACGCGGACATTAATGGCTGACCCGTGTACACGCCTCGGTGTGTGCACGTTAAAGAACGCTACTGGAGTCACCACAGGGTTATAAAGTTACTCGGCCGTGGTAGCACCTGGACCTCCACATAATCCTCAGCACATTGAGGGTGATGGAGTATCGAGTAGATAGATAGATAGTCAATCTGATAGAATTCCCACAATCTCTTTAATATTGTCATGCCATGGCCAATTTAACACTAAGTGAACGTTCAGATTACCACGATACAATCGTAAGTGGAAATATTTCCGTCGTAGGAAGTAACCGCTCAACTGTGCATGCTCACCTCAAAATCGTAGGTAAAAAATAATATCATGCACTGTTTTATTTAAAAGCGAAATTGTGGCGTATCCTTGGTTATCCCCATTTGCGACGTAATCACTAATCAGTCATGTGTATGTAAAAAGTGTGGCCTGAAGGATCGCGTGATAGTCAATCACATGCTTTACAAAAATACTCTGATTTCATCATGTACGACATCGTAATCGTGTGAACAAACTATTCACGATCTCGTCGATCCCGGTTCCTCCACTTAAGATTATATCTTTCATCTGTACGTTCACTGAGTGAACATTCATGATTCATATGACTACGATTCAATTGTAAGTGGACAGATTCCCATCTTGGGTAATAACCTATAGTTGGACTGCTCATGCTCACGACATGATCACGAGTTATATCATTGCAGATTTGCAAAAATTGTGACGTATCCTTGGTTACCTCCACTTGGTGAAATTTACGTGTACGTAAAAATCGTACAAAGTAAATAGAAATATCATAGGATAGTTAATCACGTGGTTAACCACCGATATTAAATATTCTCATCTGCGATGACATCGTAACAAACTATCCATGATTTTGTCAGGCCCGATTCCTCCACTTACGATTGAATTATGGTCTTCTGACATCTGAATCGCCGAAAATGCTAATATTGTTGGAAGAATGAACTTTACACTTGGTTTTTGAATATGTTTGCAAATTATGAAAATACATGCATCCATATCACATACATATATATGCAGCATACATGTACATGTATTTTTTCTTCAATTACAGAAATACCAGATTCATTAGCCATGGTGGATGCGGCATCATGCCCTCTCATCTTCAACATATGAAGATTGATTTCGCCCATGATTAGTCTAAGCGTCGGTCCTGTCTAGCTAGACACGTGGCAATGAACAAATGACAGGTGAAATATTACTGGAAGTCTGTTCGCCAAAATACCAGTGGTGAGTTTATAATCTATAGCTACCATGCAGATGACTATTTGTACATTGTCACCAATACATGTATATACTGCTATCCTCAAAATTATGGACCTTAAAAATGGGGGGGGGGCAGGGGGGTGGAAAAAAACTGCAGACACAGGGTGGAAAAACTGTTTTCTTCGGTTTGGGTATCCCCCCCCCCCCAAAAAAAACAGCAAAAACTGCAGTTTTTTTCCACTGACCATTTGCCCGCCCCCCCCCCCCCAAATCAAATCTACCGCAGCCGGACAACAACTTGGTTTGACCGGAAACAGTAAAAAACACCGGAGCATACAATTCACGAGAAGGTGCTTGTTAACTTAGTTTAGATTATTGTGACTAAAATGGTCATTGTCTACCAGTAGAACGCAGATTTGTACCTCGTGATGTCATGACATGTACAAACATGTATATTGGTGATCGCAACGCTATGTATGCACTTTAAAAAATGACAACTAGTCTTTACCTCGACTTTGAAAAAGATGCAAATGAGATGAGTGAGATACCAGCATATAACTGTTTTCTGATACCATTGGAGGAGAAATTGTTTAATACATGGGATAGTTCTGCAGTAAAAATATGCCAGATAAGCGATCGCAGCGTAGAATTCTGCAATCGACTGGTAGACACTGACATAGTTGGCATTATTAAGAGGGTTAATGGGGTCAATATCACATGTAAACCAAGACAGTGGTTATCCAAAATTGTTTTATGTGGATTGTACTACTCATGTATATATGATTTGGATATTAAGGTTAATCCATATTCTATAAAATGAGAGAAAATTGAAGTTGTGAGTCTGAAAATACATATTTGGAAAAATATTACATGCAAATTTTTTCCGACAACCCCCCCCCCCCTAAATGAATAAGGAAAAAATTTACGTGTAAATTTTTTACGCCTAAGTACCACCCCACCCCCCGGTACGTTGTGTCCCGCAGTTGTTTTCGGGGGGATACCTGGTAATGATCGCAGTATATACGGGCAGTATATGATATCCACCACGGTATCAAGTCGATTACTGTTGTGGAGCACCATGCAGTTATGATACACCAACAAATATCACACCAAAAGTTGAAAATTAAAACAGCCACATGGATCTTGTTCAATGAACTTATATATGCATGAATAAGATGAATCACTAAAATTTACTAAATTATCTTTTCATGCTTGTTTGTGTAATGCCAATCAATGCAGCCTGACAACATGGATGGGTGGAGTTTATATATTGACAGCCTAAACAATGTTGGCAACTTCAAAGTTCATTATGTGCTACATTTAACTCCCGTATATACAATACAATTTTTCTATCAGCGTTCCCATGTCCTATATTTGGAATAATATATACATGTACATGTAACGAAGGCCATCCGTTCCACAGATAGGAGGAAAAACACTGCATTTTATTTTCATGCATGCGAAACATGACAACATGCATATGAGGTGTAACGTGACAACATGCATATGGGGTGTAACATGACAACATGCATATGGGGTGTAACATGACAACATGCATATGGGGTGTAACATGACAACATGCATATGTGGTGTGACATGACAACATGCATATGTGGTGTAACTGCGGTATATATCTTTAATACTGCAGTATTAACGGGGGCACTATACTAAGAGGTGGCCAATTACTTTGAGTATACATGTAGCCATACCTCACACATGGAACAGGGCTTGACTTATTCTTAGGTACATGGAAAAATAGGTATGCAGAGCAATACATAACACCTAGTCTGCTTAGTATATTTTACATAAATATCAACCGATTTGGTGCAGTGTTGAAGCGGTAACCTTTCTAGTGCGCTGCTGTGTTAGAAGTTTCTGGTGTGAGACCACACAAGCCATATTTCTGAATAAATCCTGAAAAATTACCCACAATCCTGAGGTTAAGTGGTCACTTACTTTGGGCATTACTGTAATTCCCTGACATTCCCCCAATCTTTGACTAAAAGAAAATTCACTCTTTTGATATCATTTGACCATGAAATGGCCCGAAAAAGATGTTTTATGAGATTTACGTTTGTTTTTTATTTAATTTTGTTTGTTCAAGTAACATATCAAATGAGTGAAATTTTATTTTAGTCATTCATGTGGGTATTGTGAGTGGGGAGATATTTAAGGGGAGGTATCCTGTTACAATGGTATATGCTACTAGTATATGTACATAAGTATTAACTGTCATGTGGACTGTTTTTATGGAGATGTAACCGTGAGGTAAGTGGACATAACTTGTGTAAAACCCAAAGGGTTTTACATACAAGTTATGACCACTTTCCTCACGGTTACATCTCCATTAAAATAGTCCACATGACAGATAATCCTTATATTTATATACATTTAGCGAAAAAGCCACTTTTGTAAATGTATTTAAATTGAATAGTGTATCGTGACAAAAAACAGCCCAAAGTACCCAATAGCACCCTTGGCAAAAGTTAATAGGAACAATTTCTCTTCATATTGCAACCAGATGATGTATTAAGTCAATCCTGCGCGAGTCCAAATGCTCCCAAAACATTACGCGTTCGTCTTTCCAAACCCAATGACGTATGGATGGTGTTGTGAGCTTGGTGTTATGAGCCGTTGCGCATTCACCGAGAAATAACTGCAACTAGCCACGTGGGCGCCGACCAATCAGTATGCTGGATTTAGTGATGACAACACTTAGTATGTAAATATATGTATTTGTAGCTGATTCTGACCAACATGCAGCGTTTGAATGGATAACATTACTGTTATAACTGCCCCCCCCCCCCGGGTGATTAATTTGGACCGTACATATTAATAATATGTACATGATTAGTCATTCCGCTTTTCTGATGTCATTACAAGCATTCAAATCTTATTTTTCAGACAGGAGGAGCTGCCTGACTGGATTGAGACATACAAATTTCATTCAAGGCCTGATATCTGATAACCAATCATAGAATCATGTTTCCTGAGTGTTTCTTGCAGATAATGATTACACTTGATACCAATATTATTAATTCTGTCCAGGACTGGATGAGGAAGGATTTCAAATGTTATTCGGTGTACATGTAACGGATACATGTAATCTAGATGTTATCGGTATTCGTCCATGCATGACATAATGTGAGTTGTTGCTTTGTGACAGTCCTGGCTATATACATGTACCATATGTATGCCAATGGACGGTATGCACTGAATCCAGTACTGTGCAGCGAAGGGGAGGCTTTAATATATAACCAAATGATGACCAATGTATTCATCAAAGGCAAAAATGACACATCCATTCCTTCCTTGATGGAGACCGATCAGTGACGTCTACATTTTATCAGACTTAGTGGTGAAAATCTTGGCAAGTGAAGTTAGTGAATTCAATTCTACAACATACATGTACCTGTATGCTTCTGTATGTACCTGTATGAGTCTCAGAAAATGTGCACTATGGCATCCAGTGTATGCATATTGCATAACCTTTGTTATACCGTACTTCATACTACATTGACCAGAATTTGGAGGTGTACCAGTTTCATATCTCTACACAAAGCACAACAGTACCCATGGATCAGTCTCAAGCCTTGTTTCTGAACTTGTCTGAAGGATATGAACTTTTAAAGATATATTATGCACTTGTTCTGGTGCGTGAAACTGATCAGTTAGTACCAAGGCGCTATGCCAACTGGAATAAGGTAGCATTCTGCTAACATAGCCGAAAATCGAAAGCAAATCAACCGTATCACTCCATAGAAAACATTGTCTGAACTACGCTCAATTGTGAATATTTACTACTCGATTCGGGGCGCATCTATCGGCGATAATATAACGAAAACGAGTTCGCCTTTGATAGTTACTGCATTTAATTATGTATACGAATGATGGTGTGTGTTGTTAATTTGGATATAATATTTGTAAAAAGTACTACTTTGAACAAGATTATTCTCCATTTATATTTTATCACCCTATTGGAGTGTTTCACATCACTTCAAGTGACACATTATTGCAGCATGTCAATATAATCAGATTCATGTACATGTACATGTACACACATACAGGCCTTAAAATCCATCACAGAATAAAAATATTCTGATGTTCGTTTATCTTTGTCAACCTGCTGTATCACCAAGTAATCTGTACAAGGAGCTTAATGTGGCTTAGACATGTACCATACATGTACATTTAAAGACAGATAATCCGAGTTCACGCTCCTCAATTACCATTTCTTTGGCTTCAGGGGTAAAAATAATTTATTCGAGTTGAGGAACACACCCTTTAAAGTTCTGAGTTATAAAATATAATTATTTGAAATCTGTTATTTTTCACCACCTTGAATATTTCCCGGCCTAGCAAATATTCAATGAGTCGATTGACATAATCTTGATACCAAGTTGCGATGAACAAAATGTTGATTTATAACACGTTTTGGAAAATGTTAAACTTGAGTTGACAGTAGTTACAGTAATGCCCAAAGTAATTGACCACTTAACCACAGCAGAATTAAATGGCTTGTTGCCATTCATCGGAAAGCTTTTGGGGAGAGCTTTCCGATGAATGGCAACAAGTCATATTTCCGACTAAATCCCGAAAAATTACCCATAATTCAGCTGTGGTTAAGTGGTCGATTACTTTGGCCATTACTGTAGCATTATGTTTTGGTAATTAATTGATTAAGAAATGTTGTTCTTAGAATCTGATGATATGGAGACCATGGAGAGATTGTTCACCTTTAATTGTCCATGTTGACTTTAAAGCATACTAGTAACATATTTTATGTATCCCTGCATAAAATGGGGTGATAAATTTATATTATACTCACATCTGGTCTTTCGATATTTTGTGAGTAATTTATATGAAAGAATGGCATTGCATACTAGCAATTCTGATAAACATCACTGTTAAAATGACATTACCAACCAGTGTTGAATAAGTCCAATAAGATGCCAAAGTTTAATAAAACTTAAACCTTCCATGACTTGGAGATTCCTGAAATTTTGCTAAAACCCTGTGCCAATGCATTCTCTTATATTTGCGAGTCTCCAAAATAGAGCCTCACATATATAAGAGAATACATGGCCTAACAATATTTACCTTGACCTTGTAATCCATTGCATTCGTTTATACATGTGATGCTCGCAATGTGAGACTTGTTTATTTTCAAGAATTCACTGGTACATGATCTTTAATGGCTGTAATGCTGCACCAGCGCAGCTCCCATCATGAAAGGGTTAAACATTGCAAGGCCAAAGCATTTGAAAAATATTCTGAAAATAATATTTAGACTAAAATATTTTTAACCTTCTACGCGATTACTAGTAGCAATGTTTGTTGACAAATCACTGTAACAGTTTTGTTTACATAGCGAATTAGCGATGGTTCCAACAGGAGAAATTTCATTATTGGAAAACTTTCAATAATTAATATAGGAACCAGTAATCATGTTTTTCTTAGTGGTGATGTTTTTACGAACTGTTGTATGTTATACAGTATGTTTGGCATATTTACTACTCACTGTGAGTGCCTTGGGTCCTATTAAAATGATTTGAAACACTCAATGAAATATCTGTGCACCAGTAGATTATTTTGTAAGGATTTTAGTATGATGAGAGTCAGAATCATGATTCTTAGTTTGAGTCTGGTAAAAAGCAGCTGATTTGATGTAGAAATGCTATAGTTTGATTCTTGCAAAATTTAAAGGCCTGTTTTACATTCGCTTCTATCCATCAAAGGTGCTCCAGACACTTCATACCGCTATAATTGTAGTAGTATGTACATGTACCTTTTTTACAAACTTTTATGTTATTTTGCATGACCGCACTTCAAAGAACTCTAAAGCCGCTCATGCACTTAATGCATCAATTTAAAATTCTGCAACTTAATGCATCAATTTAGAATTCTGCACTTTTATCCGCATTTTTATCACAAAAAGTCTGGAAATACTAGTGAGTACTAGTGCTATACTATTAAACATGTAGACTATATACTGTGAACAGACTTGATAAAGTCTTAATAAATTTAACAGTTGTTTCCAGTAGAAGATAGACAAAAGCTCTTTAAGTTCCATATTTGCAGTGTTTTACACTGAGCATTAAAAGCATCTCCTTTTATTCTCAGCAGAATATATGCAAACAACATGGTATAAATTATAATGAAAATGAATTTATGACTCCAGCCAATAATTCATTATCATTATATATACCATGTTTGCATTGTTCATAGAGCACACAGGTGTTGCACTTATCCATGGGCCAAATTCATTCATTTGTTGCATATATTCTGTTGAGTATACAAGGAGATGGTCTCATAAATGGCCGGATTTAGTGTACCCTTTAATGCTTGTAATACATGCATGTACTAGTACCTGTTTAGACCAAGTTTTCCCTGTCCACAACTTGTGGTATCGGTTGGGTTGATGCTGTTTTGGACCGAGTCCCATCCCGATACTCTTTTATAATGGAATTTACGCCCAGAATTGCGGGTTGAAGTTATCTTGATTGTAGCACTACCAGTATTTCGTCAGATTAGGTCAAAGTGACGCTTTTTTATAAGAACATAGAGGGCAGCCTTTCCTAAGCGTGATGATTTCAAACCTGCATATACTTAAAGTAATTGACCATCTCTAACGTGGTGTTACCCAGGTAATGCTGTGGTATTACACTGCAGTAATTTCCAACACCATGGTAAGGTTGTCACTTGAACACAAAACAGCACCACGATGGATGCGGTATGCAATTAAAATGCAGTGATTCTCCTTATATCTTTGGAACTTAAAGGAATGGATGGCCTTCGTTATAGGTTATAATTTATAAATAACATTTACAACAAGTTTCCCAAGAATATACTAATAGTATAGGATAATGTTCATATGAATGCGTTATTATCCACAAAATACACTTTGTGTGAGTCAATCGTTTGTTTATATACAGCAGTAAATAGTGAGCGATAAACAAAACACTCAACACCGTTGCGATTGTTTAATTGAGCGATTCATGGTGACCCATTCAACACTTCAAAATCTTGAGAGGTTATAGAAGAGTAGCCGGACAGGACTCGATCCAAAACAGTTTCAACTGCAGTAATGCTCTAAGTAATCAACTCCTTAACCACAGCAGAATTATGGGTAACTTTTCAGGATTTAGTCTGTGTTTAAGGAGTCGATTATACTCTGGGCATTACTGTATTCGATATCTCAAGCTGTTGCATACCGAAAAGACTTGGGCTAGTACCTGAACAGTAAACCTGCAATCTGCATGATTCATGAAACAGCTATTGAAACCATGCTGTATATACTTAGAATTACACAATTTTGTTTATGGGTTTGTTGATATGACACGAGTGCTAGCGCACAATGACGGAATGAACAGCACACCCTAGAGTTCTATCTTTCCTCAATGGCACAAGTGCTGTATCAACAAATCCATTAATACAAGTGTCTTTCTGTGTTTATTACACATCACCCGTCCTAGAATATGTGCATTTAAAAATACAGGGTTACGATGTTTATTAAGGCACATACAGTGCTTGTTTTGTCATGTGTGATGATTTTTTATCCTATCGTTTGAACTGGATACTCAAATAACAGAAATTGTTATATATTATTTTTGCAACCGACAGATTTGAGGTAACTCTTTCTATAAATATATTGAAAATCATGTGTCGGGATGTAATTATTAGCAATCAATATATTTTTTGTTGCGTATATAGGTTTATACAATTTTAAGAGGCAGAACAAGATACAGGTACTTTGTATAGTTTCATTTCGCGAATGTACACAGTATCTTGTTTGGCCACTTGCAATTTTAGAAACCCATAACTGTAACGAGAAATTGTTGACTGTATATTTAAAGTTTAAAGGTACGGGGGAGGCCTTGGCGGTGGGTATGCTGTGAAAATATTTCCACCGGTCAAAAACTGCCACGAACAGAAAGAATATTAAATTGCAGACAGACTTTGTCTGTATACAAATAAGAAATATCGCATAAACAGTATGTTATTGTCATATGTTTGACCATTCTTATGTAAACAAAAGCATAAAAGGTACTTTCCTGGTGTTTGTTTATATTATGATGGTAAACATAAAGAGCGTTCATTGTTGCTGAATTTTGATATGGAACGAATAAAGAGCATTTATATCATTTGTGTGTGATTAGCCAGTAACACTGTGCTGCCTTCTGTAACACAATCAGGCTCCTGCTTAGGTAAAATATAGTAGGTCTTTATGATAGCATGCTGTTTACGCGATGGTCATGTTTATATGAACAAAACTGTATGCGTTTTGTTTTTCTGTTTACGGTGATTGAAACAAATATGAATATTTTCGACAACTAAGGCCCCCCGTGCCTTTAAGCACCCTTATTGTCTCTATTATACATTTAACAATGATATTTACAAAGAAGTTTTTATATTCAGAATAAATGTCAATTGTATATTTTAAAACACAATTGAAATTATATATTAATTTAAAATTAAATGTTTTTCTTAATTAAGAATTGTTTTCTAATATATCTTTCCTAATTGGGGAAAATATTCCTAGTTAAGAAAACTTGTTTTCCTTACTTAGATTTATTTTCCTGCTTGAGAAAATCTCATTCTAGAAAAAATTGGCATCACTTAAGAAAAAATATCTTGACGATATTTCTTACTATAGAAAATATAATTTCTTGTTCTAGATTAATTGTATAGCTTTCTTAAATTTCTAGCTATTCTCCCAAGATAATCGCAGTATCTTAAACTTATCTTATTTCAAGAAAAATAAACTTATGTGAGAAAAACAATCTTTCCTACATTAAGAAAAAAAATCTATACTAAGATTTTTTTACTAGGATTTTCATACTAAGATTACTGTGTTTTCTTAAAGAAATTTTCTCAGACAAGAAATTTTCCCACCCTTTCATTTCTTGACCTAGAAAATATGTTTTTTCTTATTTTTCTAGCTATTCTCCCAAGATAATATCTCATTTCAAGATTTTTTTTTTCCTGAATTGAGAAAATATTTTTGGCAGTGCTCCAGTACTAGAGAGGGTGACATGGCCTCGTGTCACCCGTTCCAGTACTGGAGAGGGCGTCATGGCCCCATGTCACCCGCTCCAGTAGAACACGTTGGTGCTATAGCAGTCGAAAACATTTTCTTTTAGAATGCAGTGCTTACCGTGCACCACGCGGATATAGCCAGCAAACATTAGGAAGACAAATTTAACAGAATTCAACATGACCGAACAAGAGTTTTTCGAAATCTCATCAAATAATATTACAAAAACATGCAATTCCAATTGTCCAATAGTCCCTACTTTATTATCTGCGGGCGATGAACGTCGTGTAAGGAATTAATGAATAAACGTGTATCTCTAGACGTGGCGATTCTATACCCGTTGTACATGCAGCTCAATTGAGATTAATGAACCTTATATTGATGTTTTACTTCTATTTTGTCATTACATATTAATGTACATGCATAATTATGTTACAATAGAGACAGGGAAATAAGGAAAAAAATTACGTGTAAATTTTTTATGCCTAGGTACCCCCCCCCCCCCCCCCACCCCCCCGGTACGTTGTGTCCCGCAGTTCCCCCCCCCCCTGAATACACTTATACATTTATTTTGTACATAATTTTTGAAGTTTCATCAAAAAGCGTACCAAAAGCTTTGTACATAAAATTTGTTCTAAAGGTCACATTTTTCAAAATTTTCCGTTGAAATTGTGACTATTTCAGTGACAAACCCATGGACAATATGACTGGCCAGATAAAACAATTGTATGTCTTATTTCTTAAAAAATGGTATCTCAAAAATGTCTCCGGGCTCTCGCGCCTTAAAATGGATTATAGCTTTACTCATATTCCAATCTGTCCCAGGGGCGTAAGAACCGGAGGGGGCAAGGGGGATATTTAACCCCCCCCCCCCCAAATATTTTCCAAAGGTTAGTAAAAATATTTGGCAAACTAATGAAGTATCGCCGACGATCGCGACAATGAACACCCCCACGATACATACCCACACCATACATACCTCCATGATACAAACCCAAACTATACATACCCAAAACGATACATACCCATACTATACATACCAACACTATACATACCCACTAGTGTTCGGTATTCGACGGATTTCGGTATTCGAATATTCGGTTCGAATAACGAGCGAATATTCGAATAGTATTCGAATATTTAGATAAATTAAAATTATATAGATAACATATTTTGGAACCAATTTATTATTTAATGAAATAGCATATTTATCCACGCACATGCTATACGCAAAAAAAAATGAGAAAAAAAAAGGTCTTTTGGCTTAATAGCAAGAGTTTATCTGTTTATGAAGTTCAAGTGGTCAATGTCCCGTGCATGTTTCCACAAGTTGGTCGTAGTGCCACACTAACTAATAACATGATATGGATTGAGCTTGCAGGTTGCCTTTTTAGTTTTGGCATCCAACGTGAAGTGAGTCAATATATCTGATTTCTTCGAATTTGACCGGGGGGGGGGGGGTGAACAAAAAAAACTCCGGCACGTATGCCGGGGTGGGTGGGTGGTCAAAGCCACTAACAAGCAATTTTTTCTGCAACTAAAAAAAAAAATTCCTGCTTGTTTTTTTTTAGTGTTTTGGCTTCAAAACCACTTTGAATGAGAGAAATAATGTAATTCTAACTGGTAGGCAGTTATCGTGTTGTATTTTGTTGCAAATTTTGAAATCCAAGATGGCCACTGGCAGCCATATTTTTTTGGCCGAATGACCTCAAAATGACTCATTCCTATTTACATGTCCATGTTAACATCCATGATAAATAGTATGCACAGAAATTCATATACAGCTGTTTACAGTGAATTTCCCCCCGCAAATCTCTGTTTTAGTGTTAAAAGGGGGGTGGGTGTCAAAAAATGATCGGAAAAAACTGCCGAAAACGGAAAAAAAATTGGCGGTGGGGGTGGGTTGGTACAAAAAATGATCGAAAGGGAAAAAATGCCATACGTGCCTGAATTTTTTTCCGACCCCCCCCCCCCCCCCTGATTTGACGCCATATTATACACACAAGTGACAACGCGCAAACAAAACAAAATGACGCCTTATAGGTCCGCTTCCTATGACCACATGCAAGCACGGTCTGGTTTACACCTAGCCAATAACATTATGTCGACGTCATGACGCCAATCAAATCAGAACGTTACAGTTACGTCATATTAATTCGTTTATGGTCAGTAGAAATTAGACTATACTTTTAACAGACCCCAGACTAATAACAAACAAGGAAACAATTACCCGGAGATTATTCTCGAATATTCGAATAGTCAAATAATTATTCGAATATTCGAATATTTATTTTTACGAGCGAATATTCGAACATTCGAATATTCGGACCGAACACTAATACCCACACTATGCATACCCATATTATACATACCCACACTATACATACCCACGCGATACATACCCACACAATATATACCACCACTATGCATTCCCACGCTATACATACCCACACTATACATACCCACATTATACATACCCAAACTATACATACCCACACTATACATACTCACACGATACATACCACCACTATACATAACCACGCTATACATACCCACACTGTACATACCCAGGATACATACCCCCGCGATACCTACCCACTATACATACCCACTATACATACCCACGATGCATACCCACACTATTCATACCCACACGATAAATACCCCACGATACATACCCATGGTGATGTGTGTATCCATGTAGTCTACTTTATCATGGTTGTTTGTGACATATTTACTTTCTGAATATCTGATCCCAGTTATGGGAGTAATTTCACATCATTAATGACTAGATAATAACACAACATGAATTCCCATATACCTATTTGTTCATTACACTTTCAATCGGCCTACCATTTTATGAAATTAAATTACAATTGATAAATGATAAGAATAAATAAAGAATCTATGATAATGTAGTGGGTGGGAAAACAATGTCAGATGGGTCAGAAGCCACCAGAGAGCCACTTTAAGCTTCCAATGTGAGAATTTTTTCCCGAACCCCCCCCCCCCCATCGAGAGGGGGCGACCCCCTCTCGTGTTCTTCCCACCGACGCCTTCGGCGTCGGGTCATCGCTTCGCGATGAATGGTTATACCCCCGATAAAATTTGCTTGCTACGCCCCTGATCTGCCCCAATTCAATAAGATGAGATACCAGTAATTCCCACTGACTGTGAAATTTTATATTAACAGAGTAATGCGTGCTCTCGCTAAACAGCAGGCATTATTGTAACTGATATTGGTGGAACCATATGTTCCCCAGAGCACTACCGACAGCAGTCACATGAACTGGCTATAAACATTCTCCTAATTAGTTGGCAATTTACTTCAAGTGAGGAATGATGTAAATGTACGCGTAATGCACACACGATGTATCTTTATAGGGCACTCATAAAACGATTTATTATCCTTACCAAAAGTTTAAGTGGTGATTTAGAGGACCGCCACCTGTCGTGGAGTTTGGAACACTGTCTGTAATGGCATCTTAAGTGACAAAAATACAGAATTTGAATTTGATACACTATGATACAGATATAATTATACTGGGATGTGGTTGTGACGGGCCAGGGAGTGAGGGGACTGGGGGTACAGCGGCCCAAAGTTCGGCCCTGCTTGAAAATTCGGGCAAAATCGGATACATGCCGACATGTCCTTATATAGTCCGATTGTCACAAAATTAAGTGTATGGACCTTGTAGAATTACATTGAATCAAACTTAGAGAGAAAATTTCAAATTTGTTGCCCGAATGTGCTCTGATCCCATAGGTTATGGAGTTTAATTATATCTATCATGATATATCAGCTTCACACTTTGTGGAAATTCCCATGTTTATGAAAGGCAATCAATTATATTGACATATGGTTTGGTTTCGAACAGGAAGCCAGTAAATCCCATGGGTCAGTTATTATCCAATATCGAAACTGGTCAGTGGTAAACTGTGCAGTTAGAAGACAATTTTAGCACGATTAGATATCAGTGGTTGTTTAAGTGGATGTGGACATGGGTCATTGGTCAGCATATGCACATATGTCAACAAGTGTGGTAATTACTAGATGAACCATGACTGCAGAGTTATGGAAACTATATTATACTAGGGGGTTGCCCGTCACAAAATGACGGGTATATAAATATGCTTTGTTATTTTCTAGTGTCCGCTTTCATGGACACATGGAATGGTCATGCTTCTCTTTTTTTGTTACTGGGTGCACGTTGGAACACTTTATTTAACTAACATTGTATTTCTACGCACCCAGTCTACATATGCGCATGTACATAATGATCACACGCCTGCACTGCGCGGCCCGTTTGTATGAACACTTTATTTCAATAAAACTGTATTTTTACCCCCACCCCCATCTCCCCGACCCATGTATATGCATGCACATATGGAACGCAACAATCAAAATATTTTACTTTATCTATAATACTAACTGAAACAGGCTCACTTCGGAATCTTTATTTAGAGGGGGGGCCTATGTACAGCCCCTTTCTGCGCTTCGCGCACATTATATGATCTTAAACTGCGTGAGCTTCGCGCACATATAGGGAGCTTGCAGCACATTTTAAACGGACCCTGTATTCAACATGCAACCTATTGATCACACGCCCTGCACTGCGTGGCCCATTTGTATGAACACTTTATTTCAATAAAACTGTATTTTTGCCCCCCACCATCATCTCCCCAACCCACGTATATGCATGCACATATATGGAACGCAACAATCAAGATATTTTACTTAATCTATACTAACTGAAACAGGCTGAATTCTGAACCTTTATTTAGCGGGGAGGGGCCTGCAGCCCCTTTGTGAGCTTCGCGCACATTATATGAATTTAAACTGCGTGCGCTTCGCGCATTGTGATCTTTTAAACATTTATTCTTGTATCAGATTTGCACTCAACCGAAAGATTAAATGAGCATTAATTAGCGTCGGCAGTATTGTTTACACTGTAGGCCCTATTATTATTAGGCCTGTCCCTGAAATGTGCTTTCTCCAACTGAGTTCCGGCGAATTTACTAAGTTCACGGTACCCACTGGGTACCGCCTACCCACGTGTATACCGGTACCCCTTCGATTCCACACTCAATACACAACTTTCGTATCAATGACAGCATTATTTACTTATGTTCAAACCCAACTGGCAAATTAAAATAGCATATTAGCACCCATTCCCAACGACGAACGTTTGAGTCTTGGATCTGCACACCACTACATCCACCCTTTCCCAACGACGGTAGAACGTTCGAGTCCTGACTCTACACCCCACTATACATGCACTTCCGCGACAAAATCAACATTCGTTACCTAAATTCACACTGAACCTGAACTGACACATTAATTTCCAACAACGCTTTGGTAGAGCGCATGGAAATTTCGTCAATACAATAGCAACGCAAGTTTGGGTTTGCGTACGACGTCACATGACGTCATTTCGACAAACGTCATAAGAAATGGTATCTACTTGAGTGCAAATACTGCATTTGGGGACCATGCTAGATCTCAGGTTTGCTTTGACCAATCGGCGTGAATTTGGTGAGTCACCTTTTACGACAGACTGTAGGTCGTGGTACAAAATTGGGCCACATTGGATGCATGGTTGAAAAGTTATAAACGCGCCAAAAGCGTGACCGAGTTATACACACACAGACAGATACACACACACACAGACGACGGGTTTTATATATATAGATATCCACCCGAGTGGGTTAAACTGGGGTATGGACCAGTTTCGAGAAAGGTAAGGATTTCAACCGATTTGCGTCTCTCACCAAGACAAATATGTTAAGCTATGGCAACTTCCATTTTCGTTCTGGCCTTTCATCGCCACGATTGGCGCATTTGTTGAACTTCCATAGTCGATCCGGGACTGTAAAATCAAACTCAAATCGACTTGTATTCAACTTATATATATATTCAAAACCCACTCTATCATCTCAAACCCTATCAAATGAATCCATATATACTTCTTTCTGTCTCTCCCCAAGACAAATTTGATAAGGTTGGATGGTGACCCGCCCCAAATGCCCAATAGGAACACCGCGATCATGAGGGACCATTTTCGAGAACCACAGGGATTTCGACCGATTTGACGACATGGGTGGGTTGCACATAAACCTCCTATAAACACCCAGACACCCCCACCCATCCATCACCCCGGGTGTGCCACCCCGAGATGGTGAAAATGGGGTATGGACCCCTTTCGAGAACCGAAGATATTTCGACCCATTTGACGGCATGGGTGGGTGGCCCACCCCAAATATCCCATTGAAACACCCGAACCCCCATCCATCACCCTCGTGGTGTGCCACCCGAGTGGGTTAAACTGGGGTATGGACCAGTTTCGAGAAAGGTAAGGATTTCAACCGATTTGCGTCTCTCACCAAGACAAATATGTTAAGGTATGGCAACTTCCATTATCGTTCTGGCCTTTCATCGCCACGATTGGCGCATTTGTTGGACTTCCATAGTCGATCCGGGACTGTATAATCAAACTCAAATCGACTTAAATATTATAAGTCATTATTATTACGAAGTTGAATTTTTGGGACCGACAAACACAGGAAGTCATTCAAAGTGTTAGTATAGGATATGTTTTCGAAAGGCCAATTTATGTTAAAATGTTACAATCGGGCCCTTCGGCCAATTCACATCTGAATGTTTTTGGAAAAAGACCAAATAGGGTCAAACAAATGATTCCTAATGGTGACCCTAAATCGAGGACAATTCAAACCCACTCTATCATCGCCAACGCTATCGAATGAATGCATATATACTTCTTTCTGTCTCTCTCCAAGACAAATTTGATAAGGCTGCTGGGTGGCCTCCCCCAAATACCCCATAGAAACACCACGAGCCCCCACCTTTCACCTTTCATCCACGGGGGTGCTACCCCGAGGGGGTGACATTGGGTATAGACCATTTTCAGGAACCGTAGGTGTTTCGACCGATTTGACTGGATGGGTGGTGGCCCCAAATAAACACCCCGACACCCCACCCATCCATCACCCGGGGGTATCACCCCGATGAGGTAAACATGGGGTATGGACCAGTTTCGAGAAAGGTAAGGATTTCAACCGATTTGACGGCATGGGTGTGTGGCCCTCCCAAATGTTCCAGAGAAACACCCCGACCCCCACTCTTCTCCCACGGGGGTGCTACCCCGAGTGAGTAAAAATGGGATAAGGATCATCTTCGAGAACCGTAGCGGTTTCGACCGATTTGAATGCATGGATGGGTGGCCCGCCCCAAATACCACATAAAAACTCCCCAACCCACACCATTACCCACGGGCGTGCCACCCCGAGGGGGTGACAATTGGGTATGGACCATTTTCGAGAACAGTAGGCATTTCGACCGATTTGACGGGATGGGTGGGTGGTCTGTTCCAAATACTCCCTATAAACAACCGACTCCCTTCCAATCACTTCAGGGTATGGACCATTATCGAGAACGCTAAAGATTTGGACCGATTTGACGGCGTGGGTGGATGACCCGTCCCATATACCTCACAGAAACACCCCAATCCATACCCAATCACACAGAGTGGTGCCACCCGAAGGGGTAAATGGGGTATAAACTATTTCCGAGATCGGTAAGGATTTCGACCGATTTGATGGCATGGGTGGGTGGCCCCAAATACCTCCTATAAACACCCCGACACCCTCTACCCATCCATCACCCCGGGTGTAACACACCGAGGGGGTGACAATGGGGTATTGACCCTTTTCGACAACCGTAGGGATTTCGACCGATTCGACTGCATGGGTGGGTGGCCCACCCCAAATACCCAATATAAACACCCGAACCCCCATCCATTACCCTCGGGGTGTGCCACCCGAATGGGTTAAACTGGGGTATGGACCAGTTTTGAGAAAGGTAAGGATTTCAACCGATTTGCGTCTCTCACCAAGACAAATATGTTAAGCTATGGCAACTCCATTTTCGTTCTGGCCTTTCATCGCCACGATTGGTGCATTTGTTGAACTTCCATAGTCGATCCGGGACTGTATAATCAAACTCAAATCGACTTAAATATTATAAGTCATTATTATTACGAAGTTGAATTTTTGTGGGATCTTTTTATTTTTTGGACCAACCAACACAGGAAGTCATTCGAAGTGTTAGTATAGGATATGTTTTCGAAAGACCAATTTATGTCAAAATGTTACAATAGGGCCCTTCGGCCAATTCACATCTGACCACTAAAACATTATGATGACCGTCGCCCAATGTTTTTCGAATAATACCAAATATGGTCACACAAATGGTTCCTTATGGTGCCACTAAGCCGAGGACAATTCAACGCCCACTCTATCATCTCAAACGCTATCAAATGAACGCACATATATATATATACAGACAAATTTGATAAGGTTGTGGGTAGCCCGCCCCAAATACCCCATAGAAACATGGCGTATAGACCATTTTCGAGAACCGTAGGGGTTTCGACCGATTTGACGACATGGGTGCGTGGCCCTCCCAAAATACTCCCGATAAACACCCCGACCCCACCCATCACCCAAGGGGTGCCACCCACAGGGGAAGAGAATGGAGTAGGGACCATTTTCGAGAAAGGTAAGGAATTCGATCGATTTGACGGCATGGGTGTGTGACCCGCCCAACTAGTCCATATAAACACCCGACCCCCGCCCTTCACCCACGGGTATAAAACGGGGTAAGGACCATCTTCGAGAACCGTGGGGTTTTCGACCGATTTGACTGCATGGGTGGGTGGTCCGCCCCAAATACCTCATATAGACACCCCAACCCACATCATTACCCACGGGGGTGACACACCGAGAGGGTAACAATTGGATATGGAACATTTTAGAGAACAGTAGGAATTTCGACCGATTTGACGGGATGGGTGGGTGGCCCGTCCCAAGTACACACTATAAATAACCGACTCCCTTCCAATCACTTCATGGTATGGACCATTTTCGAGAAAGGTAAAGATTTGGACCGATTTGACGGAACGGTTGGGTGGTCAGCCCCAAATAACACCTAGTAACACCCCGACCCAAACTATCACATCCGGGAGTGCCACCCAGAAGGCTTGAAATGGGGTATAGACCATTTTCGAGAACAGTAGGGATTTCGACCGATTTGACTGCATGGGTTGGTGGCCCGCCCCAAATACATCCTAGAAACACCAGGCTCCCCATTCCTAACCCACGGATTGTGTCACCAGAAGGGGTGAAAACGGGGGGACGGTAAGTATTTCGACCGATTTGATGGCATGGGTGGGTGGCTCGTCCCAAATACCACCTAGAGACACCAGACCCCCACCCATCAACCCGGTGGTTGCCACACAGAAGAGGTGAAAATGGGGTATGGACCATTTTCGACAACTGTATCGACCATTTTCTATAACGGTAATAATTTCGACCGATTTGTCGGCATTTGTGGGTGGCCCGCCCAAAATACGCCCTAGAAACACCAAACCCCACCATCAACCTCTGGGGTTGGCACCACGAAGAGGTGAAAATGGGGTATGGACCATTTTCGTGAACCGTTACGATTTCGACCGATTTGACGGTATGTGTGGGTGGCCCGCCCCAAATACCCCTTAGTAACACCCAGACCACACCACCACCCCCGGGAGTGAAACCCCGTAGGTGTGAAAATGGGGTATAGACCATTTTCGAGAACGGTAAAGATTTTAACCGATTTGACGGCGTGGGTGTGTGGCCCGCCCCAAATACCCATTTGTCGTCATTTGTGGGTGGCCCGCCCAAAATACGCCCTAGAAACACCAAACCCCACCATCAACCTCTGGGGTTGGCACCACGAAGAGGTGAAAATGGGGTATGGACCATTTTCGTGAAACGTTACGATTTCGACCGATTTGACGGTATGGGTGGGTGGCCCGCCCCAAATACCCCTTAGAAACACCCAGACCACACCACCACCCCAGGGGTGCAACGTCGATGGGTTAAAATTGGGGTATGGACCATTTTTGAGAACGGTAAGGATTTCAACCGATTTGACGGCATGGGTGTGTGGCCCGCCCCATATACCTATCAGAAACACCGGACCCCCACCCATCATCCCGGTGGTGCCACCCCGATGGGTGAACACGGGTGTAGACCATTTTTGAGAACGGTAAAGATGTCGACCAATTTGATGGCATGGATTGGTAGCCCGCCCATATTTACCATAGAAACACCCCGACCCAAACTCAGGGGTGATCATGTGGTATAGACAATTTTCGAGAAGGGTAGGAATTTAGACCGATTTGACGGAATGGGTGGGTAGCCCACCCCAAATACCACATAAAAACCCCGACCACCCACCCATCACCCGGTGTGCCACCCAGTTGGTGTTAAATGGGGTATGGACAATTTTGGAGAACGGTAAGGTTTCGACCGATTTGGTGGCCTGCCACAAATACCCCATAGAAACACCACGATGCCCCACCCATCACCCCGCGGGCGCCACCCCGAGGGGGTGTAAAATGGTGTAAGGACAATTTTCGATAAAGGTAAGGATTTATAACGATTTGACGGCATGGTGGGTGGCCCACCCCAATTACCCCCTAGAAACACCCCGACCCCCACCCATAACCCCGGGAGTACCACCCGAGAGTGTGAAAATGAGGTATGGACCATTTTCGAGAACGGTGAGGATTTCGACCGATTTGACGGCATGGGTGGGTGATTCGCCTAATATACCCTAGAAACTCCCGGACCCCCCACCATCACCCCCGGTGTGCCACCTCGAGGGGGTAAAACGTGGTATGGGCCATTTTTTTAACGGCAAGGATTTCGACATATTTGATGTCATAGGTGGATGGCCAGCCCCGAAAACCTCATAGAAACACCAGGACCCACACGGGATCACAACGGGATGCCATCACGAGGGGTGAAAATGGGGTAAAACATATTTTTCGAGAACGGTAAAAATTTCGACCGATTTAACGGCATGGGTAGGTGGCCGGTCCTAAATACCACTGGAAACACCCCGAGCCCTACCAATCACCCTCGGGGGTGCCACCAATTGCAAGTGGGGAGGTGGGGTGTGGAGCATTTTCGAGAACCATAAGGATTTCGTATGTGGGCCGCCCTAAATACCACCTAGAAACACACCGACCCCACCGCCACTTCTGAGGGTGCCACACGAGGGTATTAAAATGGGGTATACCATTTTCGAGAACGGTAAGGATTTCGACCGATTTGACAGAATCGGTTGGTGGTCCGCTCAAAATACCGCTAAAAACACCCCGACCACAACAATCACCCCTGGGGTGCTACACCTGGGAGTAAACATGGGGTATGGACAATTTTCGAGAAAGATAAGGATTTCGACCGATTTGACGGCATGGTTGAGTGGCCCATCCCGAATACCACCTGAAAACATACGACCGCCACCCATTACCTCCGGTAATGGCACCCCGAGTGAGTGAAAACGGGGAATGGACCATTTTCGAGAACGGTCACGATTTCGACGGATTTTTTTTGGAATGGGTGGGTGGCCCGCCTCAAATACCACACAGAAACACCCGATTCCCCACCCTTAACACCGAAAAAATGGGGGATTGATCGTTTTCGAGAAGCAAGGATTTCCACAGATGTGACGCTAATGGTGGATGGCCCCCCCCAAATACCCCTAGAAACGGCCCGACCCCCAACAATTTGAACATGGGGTATGGACCATTTTCGAGAAGGGTAAAAATTTCGACTGATTTTGGATGCTGTTGGTTTGGCGGAAAGTCAACTTCTTGCCACGTGACTTGAAATCGGCGGCGACATATCGTCGTCTACTTATTCTCCTTTTTCTTCAACCCCTCTCACGACCGCATCCCTGTCAATGTCGTGTTTCATTTCAGCTCGAATATTCCTAATGCATCCCTTCTATTGATAGCATAGCACCAGTCAGGTTAACGCGCTCCATTTTTATGGATGACCTAGAATGGAATTTCGTCTACTGTTCTCCCTATCTTTCAACTCCTCCCCAACGCACGTCAGATGATCCCCTCCATTCGCCATACCTACAGAAAATACTTCTTTGAGAAATGGAACCGACGGAAATGAAGTATATGGTGCTAAACATATTAAAATGTCAACTAGGGGTGTTTTTTATTATTGAGTTATAACATGTAATTTGCCTTTTTACGAGACCTAAATCCAGTCGCGCGCTCTCTTGGGATCCCCAATATCCTGTCTCTGCTACTAAGCGTGTCACTTAGCTCAACTGATTTAAAGAAAAAAAAATATTTTGGATGTTTTTTGGTTTGCCGGAAAATCAATTTCTTGCCACGCGACGAAATATCGACGTCTACTTATTCTCCGTTTTCTTCAACCCCCTTTCACGGCCGCATCCCTATCAATTTTGTCCTTGATATCAGCTCGAATATTTCTAATGCATCCCTCATATTGATAGCATAGCACCAGTCAGGTTGACGCGCCTCATTTTTTGTGGATACCGAGCCTGGAATTGTCTGGAAGGACCTAGAATGGAATTTCGTCTACTTTTCTCCCTATCTTTTAAACCCTCCCCAACGCATGTCAGATCATTCCCTCCGTTCGCCATACCTACATAAAATACTTCTTTGACAAATGGAACCGACCAAAATGAAGTATATGGTGCTAAACATATTAAAATGTCAACTAGGGGTGTTTTTTATTATTGAGTTATAACTTGTAAATTGCCTTTTTACGGGACATAAATCCCGTTGTGAGCTCTCTTGGGATCCCATTACAAATACCATGTCTGTGCTACTAAGCGTGTCAATTAGCTTAACTGATATAAGGGAACAAAATCATTTTGGATGTTTTTGGTTTCCCGGAAAATCAATTTCTTGCCACGCGACGACATATCGTCGTCTACTTATTCTCTGTTTTCTTCAACCCCCTCTCACGGCGGCATCCCTGTCAATTTTGTGTTTGATTTCAGTTCGAATATTTCTAATGCATCTCTTATATTGATAGCATAGCACCAGTCAGGTTAACGCGCCTCAATTTGTATGGATACCGAGCGTGGAACGGTCCAGAACGACCTAGAATGGAATTTCGTCTACATTTCTCCCCCATCTTTCAACCCCTCCCCAACGCATATCAGATGATTCGCCCCATTCGACTTACCTACCGAAAATACTCCTTTGACAAATGGAACCGATGGAAATGAAGTATATGATGCTAAACATATTAAAATGGCGACTAGGGGTGTTTTTAATTATTGAGTTATAACATGTAAATTGCCTTTTTACGAGACCTAAATCCTGTTGTGAGCTCTCTTGGGATCCCATTACAAATACCATGTCTGTGCTACTAAGCGTGTCAGTTAGCTTAACTGATATAAGGGGAAAAACATTAATTTTGGATGTTTTTGGTTTGCCGGAAAATCAATTTCTTACCACGCGACGACATGTCGTCGTCTACTTATTCTCCGTTTTCTTCAACCCCTCTCACGGCCGCATCCCTGTCAATTTTGTGTTTGATTTCAGCTCGAATATTTCTAATGCATCTCTTATATCGATAGCATAGCACCATTCAGGTTAACGCGCATCAATTTGTATGGATACCGAGCTGGAACGACCTAGAATGGAATTTCGTCTACTTTCTCCCCATCTTTCAACCCCTCCCCAACGCATATCAGATGATTCGCCCCGTTCGTCATACCTACCGAAAATACTCCTGTGACAAATGGAACTGACGGAAATGAAGTATATGGTGCTAAACGTATTAAAATGGCGACTAGGGGTGTTTTTTATTATTGAGTTATAACATGTAAATTGCCTTTTTACGAGACATAAATCCCGCTGTGAGCTCTCTTGGGATCCCATGACAAATATCCTGTCTGTGCTACCATGAGTGTCAATTAGCTTAACCGATTTAAAGAAAAGAAATTCATTTTGGATGTTTTTGGTTTGCCGGAAAATCAATTTCTTGCCACGCGACGACATATCGTCGTCTACTTATTCTCCGTTTTCTTCAACCCCCTCTCACGGCCGCATCCCTGTCAATATTGTGCTTGTTTTCAGCTCGAATATTTCTAATGCATCCCTTATATGCATTAGCATAGCACAAGTCAGGTTAATGCGCCTCAATTTGTATGGATACCGAGCCTGGAACGGCCTGGAACGACCTAGAATGGAATTTCGTCGACATATCGTCGTCTACTTATTCTCCGTTTTCTTCAACCCCCTCTCACGGCCGCATCCCTGACAATTTTGTGTTTGATTTCAGCTCGAATATTTCTAATGCATCTCTTATATTGATAGCATAGCACCAGTCAGGTTAACGCGTCTCAATTTGTAGGGATACCGAGCTGGAACGACCTAGAATGGAATTTCGTCTACTTTTCTCCCCATCTTTCAACCCCTCCCCAACGCATATCAGATGATTAGCCCCATTCGCCGTACCTACCGAAAATACTCCTTTGACAAATGGAACAGACGGAAATGAAGTATATGGTGCCCAACATATTAAAATGGCGACTAGGGGTGTTTTTTATTATTGAGTTATAACATGTAAATTGCCTTTTTACGTGACATAAATCCCGTTGTGAGCTCTCTTCGGATCCCATTACAAATATCATGTCTGTGCTACTAAGCGTGTCAATTAGCTTAACTGATATAAGGACAAAAATTCATTTTGGATGTTTTTGGTTTGCCGGAAAATCAATTCTTGCCACGCGACGACATATCGTCGTCTATTTATTCTCCGTTTTCTTCAACCCCCCTCTCACGGCGGTATCCCTGTCAATTTTGTGCTTGTTTTCAGCTCGAATATTTCCAATGCACCATTTATATTGATAGCATAGCACCAGTCAGGTTAACGCGTTTCAATTTGTATGGATACCGAGCCTGGAACGGTCTGGAACGACCTAGAATGGAATGTCGTCTACTTTTCTCCCCATCTTTCAACCCCTCCCCAACGCATATCAGATGATTCGCCCCTTTCGTCATACCTACCGAAAACACTCCTGTGACAAATGGAACCGACGGAAATAAAGAATATAGTGCTAAACATATTAAAATGGCGACTAGGGGTGTTTTTAATTATTGAGTTATAACATGTAAATTGCCTTTTAACGAGACATAAATCCCGTTGTGAGCTCTCTTGGGATCCCATGACAAATATCCTGTCTGTGCTACCATGCGTGTCGATTAGTTTAACCGATTTAAAGAAAAAAAAATCATTTTGGATGTTTTTGGTTTGCCGGAAAATCAATTTCTTGCCACGCGACGACATATCGTCGTCTACTTATTCTCCGCTTTCTTCAACCCCCTCTCACGGCCGCATCCCTGGCAATATGGTGCATGATTTCAGCTCGAATATTTCTAATGCATCCCTTATATTGATAGCATAGCACCAGTCAGGTTAACGCGCCTCAATTTGTATGGATACCGAGCCTGGAACGGTCTGGAACGACCTAGAATGGAATTTCGTCCACTCTTCTCCCTATCTTTCAACCCCTCCCCAACGCAGGTCAGATGATTCGCCCCGTTCGTCATACCTACCGAAATACTCCTGTGACAAATGGAACCGACGGAAATAAAGAATATGGTGCTAAACATATTAAAATGGCGACTAGGGGTGTTTTTTTATTATTGAGTTATAACATGTAAGTTGCCTTTTTACGAGACATAAATCCCGTTGTGAGCTCTCTTGGGATACCATGACAAATATCCTGTCTGTGCTACCATGCGTGTCGATTAGTTTAACCGATTTAAAAAAAAAAAAATCATTTTGGATGTTTTTGGTTTGCCGGAAAATCAATTTCTTGCCACGCGACGACATATCGTCGTCTACTTATTCTCCGTTTTCTTCAACCCCCTCTCACGGCCGCATCCCTGTCAATTTTGTGCTTGATTTCAGCTCGAATATTTCAAGTGCATCCCTTATATTGATACCATAGCACCAGTCAGGTAAACGCGCCTCAATTTGTATGGATACCGAGCCTGGAACGGTCTGGAACGACCTAGAATGGAATTTCGTCTACTTTTCTCCCTATCTTTAAACCCCTCCCCTACGCAGGTCAGATGATTCGCCCCGTTCGTCATACCTACCGAAAATACTCCTGTGACAAATGGAACCGACGGAAATGAAGTATAAGGTGCTAAACATATTAAAATGGCGACTAGGGGAGTTTTTAATTATTGAGTTATAACATGTAAATTGCCTTTTTACGAGACATAAATCCCGTTGTGAGCTCTCTTGGGATCCCATGACAAATATCCTGTCTGTGCTACCATGCGTGTCAATTAGCTTAACCGATTTAAAGAAAACAAAATCATTTTGGATGTTTTTGGTTTGCCGGAAAATCAATTTCTTGCCAGGCGATGATATATCGTCGTCTACTTATTCTCCGTTTTCTTCAACCCCCTCTCACGGCCGCATCCCTGTCAATTTTGTGCTTGATTTCAGCTCGAATATTTCTAATGCATCCCTTATATTGATAGCATAGCACCATTCAGGTAAACGCGCCTCAATTTGTATGGACACCGAGCCTGGAACATTAATACCAAACTTGAGTCCGATCAGTCGTGCAGTTTTCAAGTCTATAACACGCAGAGACAGAAGTTCTAAAATATAACATAATAGACCAAATGATGTACCTGACTTGGTCCGCGCTATTTAGAGATTTCTCTATGATCGCCTCCATTTGTACAAAATATACAGCATCTGGACAAACGATGAGTCGAGGTCCAGAAACATATGAGTGTATGTGCGCTACCGGTAGGTCAATGTCAAGGACAGTCGCATGTGAAATTAGACCTGCCCATATTGCTTCCCGGATGAAAGAAGCCTACGTACATACAATATACATGCACTAATCGATTGGTTGAGGTCCAGACACATACCTATAGTATATGAGCATATGATATACATACATGTATATGAGCGAGGTCATGGTCATGGTCATGAAATTTGACCCACCCATTTCCGGGATCAAAGTAGACATACAATACAGGTACCCCGCTGGACAAAACAAGTATCCATTGGCACCTCGGTTTGCTGTTCGGCTGCGATGTCAGAGTTTGTAACTGCAGTTGAGCACTGCGACCGAACGGCAAGTACCCTGCAGCCAAACGGCAAGTTCACTGTGGCCGAAATGCAACTACCCTCACGGTCGAATGGCATGTACACCGTGGTTAGATTTCTGGTTTGTATTGTCTTTGTTCAGTTTGATGAAAGTACACCGTGGCAAATACACCATGCCGAATGGCAATTACATCGCTACCCAACTGTAGCCGGTGGAGCCGCGGTGTAGTTGCATTTCGGCCGCGGTGGCGATGCTAACCGCACCGCAGTTAAGTGGACCCACACACAGACAGAAGTTCCGAAAAACAACCGATGAACAAATGACCGACGATGAAAAACAACTAACGAAAACACACACCGGCTGACGAATGGTGGCAAATGACAGATACAGGACGAGGATGACGAGAGCAAATGACAACACACAACAACGAAGAAAAATACCAAATAATGACAAAAAATGACTGATGACAAAAAACGAATGGCCAACGACTAACACGATGTCTAACAATCGATGACGAAAAACTACTGATGACAAAAATCAAACAGCCAAAGACATACCCCAAAGAATGATCGACGACGAAAAATGTCTTGATGACAAACACATCGACCTAGGCCTGCAGGTTTCAAAATTATGTGTAACCTACAGTACATGAATTTTGTGTTCGCCTGGTTTGTGCTTAGGTAATCCTAGTCCAAATCTACTGGATATAATGTACGTACCCTGCTGGACAAAACAAGTTTCCACTTGACCACGGTGCAGTTAGCATTGCCACCGCAGCCGAAATGCACTACATTGTACACCGCGTGTCCACTGGCTAACTACAGTTGGGCTGCGGTGTACTTGCCACAAAAACCACGACTGATGACAAATGAACAAAGGATGAAAACAAACGACCAACAATAAACATGAGGACAAACTACTAGTACCAAGGACGAAAAACGACAGACGACAACCAAACACGAATGACGACAAACACACTGACTGTGACACTGACGACCAACGAATGACGACGACAAATTGTCAAATGATGAAAAATTATTAAATGAAATAATAATCAAAATTTAATTTTTAAAGCAAACAGACCTACCTTTAAGGGGATGGTAAAGTTTGGTCAAGATGGCCACCGCGGATTGCACCCTACCTCCAGATGATCAATAATTACTCACCGGCCATAGAATGGATAAACTTCATATTTTTCACACATAATAATCAATAATAAACAAAGATCTTGTCATTAGTAGAGAAATTTTAGCTGTTAGAATTTACTCGCGGTAGAGTGACAAAAAATCATGTTCCCAAACGGCGTTTCTCCAGTTCCAATGGTTAACTTTTTGTACAAACTGAACAGTCAAAATGGTCATATAAGAATCTGGCTAGAGACAAGGAGACATCATTTTGAGGAAAAACAAGAACTTTCCCAAATACCCTGCCTGTGAAAATAGTACTGTCATCCTGAATAATGGCAAAATGTCCTCCATTTGCATTGTTTACATTCTTAGGAACTATTTTTCTTGGTATGGGAGACCATAATATCCTAACATTATTTTGCGATAGCCGATACACAAGCCATGGGGGCGGGGCGGCCATGATTACAAACAAACCCATCCGTCAATACTAGAATACGATTACGAATGGAAATCGATCAGTATAGACAATCGCGCATGGGATCAAGCTTTTGATTATGCCCATCAATATATATGAGTTATAAGCTATATGATTGTACCTGATAACCGACAATTTCTCGATTAATTTACATTCAAATGTTATTAAACGTATTTTTCTCCACAATGTTTTTATCCCAGTGCACCAAAATATAATTGACCGGAAGTGAACTCGCACAATGAGTCCGTCGTAAAATATGACATATTTCGTCGGAATACGGTACTTTCCTATTCATAATTATGTTTTGATATAGGCTATTTGATTTTAGAATAATACAATATTCTGAAACATGTAAGTTTTCTATTTATGTGATTAGCGTAATAATACGACATCTTGTAATCTCGCTTTCGACTATAGACTGGTAATTCTAAAAATAAAATATCAACATTTCCATCTGTAAACAGCACAAAACTTCATAAATCGTGGGTAATCAAGCAACTAAATTAATTCCAACAACTTAAATAAACTGAAAGCATCGATTTCATATCAAAAACTTGCCCGATTGCAGGATCGAATTGCTTTTCTGGTCGATTTTCATGTACCTGCCGCTAATTAAAAAATGACAACAACATGAACATGTGTTTACAATAGAAATATGGCTCCTGGCTCCCAAGAAAAACTGACACGTTTTAGCGGACGTTTTTCAAACGATACAGTGAACATTAATCTAAAGCATAGCTCCTTGGCTCTTAACGGTATGTCACTTATCATAATGGGCTGCCTAATGATACTGTTGAAGTTATAGTTTTTCACATTTGAATGCCGAAACAATGCCATAATATTGCAGATATACTCTGTTTCAAAGTCATTTTTCTGGTACAAAAAGCTTTTTAGCTCACATTTATTCGTGGCACCTCCTTTAACGATGTATGCTCTATATATTATCTCTATGTTGTTATATCTATTTCTGTCTGCTTTTCTGTGAAAAATACCAATTTTGTCAGCCCGTTTCCAGACATTTTTTATGAAACAGACTTTGCCATCCCCTTAATTGGCTTTATATGACTTTAAAACAATCTTGGATTTGGAGAAAAATGCCTCCATGAGCACGCATTGTGCTGTTGTGTTCACAACACCACCAGAATCCTCATCAGATATCAATTCCTTGAACTTAAGTTGAAGTTGAAGATGGTAACTAGGAAACATACTACAATTTTAGTATCCATTACAATTTACACGTAACACAGAATTCGTTCTTTCATTTTTGATCTTTCTTTGAACTTCGAACTTTTTGGTTGATTGGATGATTCTGGAATCTTGATCATTGTTGTCTATAAGGCCCGTTCCAAACGACGGATTTTTGTCGACTCGAATCTAATACCAGACCCACAATTGTATTAAATGCGTCTAAAATGCGACGTTTGAAACAATTAGATCCGTGTCAGACGCACCACAGACGAATCTCCGTCCAATTCAGACGAATCTTCGTCGGTGATGCGTCTGAAATCCGTCTTGGTTTCAAACGACGGATTTTTGACGACTCGAATCTAATACATGTGACGAGAAGAGCCGAAAGTTGCCGAAGAACGAATGCAAATGATATGATAATGATATGATAATGGTATAATAATGAGGGGGCCCCCCTTATCAGAGGAAATACCCACATGACGTCATTTGTATGATTCCTCAACGAACATGGCATGTCACTGACTCACATCTTATAATGGATATAGTATCAATGTTTTATAATAATCCATATATACGGGTATAAGGGGTAGGGGTTGTAGCAACTGATTTATAATAATGCATATAAACCGATATTCCTTATTGCAAGGAATAGGGGTGGTAGTCTCTGATGTATAATAATTAATATTTACCGGTATTACTTATTATAAGGGACAGAGGTGGTACTACTGATGTATAATCATTCATATATACCGATATTACTTATTATGGTGGGTAAAGGGGTGGTAACCTCTTATTTATAATAATTCATATATTCAGGTATTACTTGTTATAAGGGGCAGCTTGGTAGCCTATGATTTATAATAATTTATATATACCGGTATTCCTTATTATAAGGGGTACCTATGTGTGGTAGCCTCATATTTATAATAATTCATATAAACCGGTATTACGTATTATGAGGGGTAGGGATGGTAGCCTATGATTTATAATAATTCATAGATACCGGTATTCCTTATTATAAAGGATATATAGGTGGTAGCCTATGATTTATAATATATAATTAATATATTCCGGTATTCCTCATTATAAAGGGTAGGGGTGGTACCACTGATCATGGCAGCATGGTAGCCTATGATTTATAATAATTTATATATACCGGTATGAGGGGTAGGGATGGTAGCCTATGATTTATAATAATTCATAGATACCGGTATTCCTTATTATAAAGGATATATAGGTGGTAGCCTATGATTTATAATATATAATTAATATATTCCGGTATTCCTTATTATAAGGGGTACCTAGGTGTGGTAGCCTCATATTTATAATAATTCATATAAACCGGTATTACGTATTATGAGGGGTAGGGATGGTGGCCTATGATTTATAATAATTCATATATACCGGAATTACTTATTATGAGGGGTATAGGGGTGGTAACCACTTATTTATAATAATTCATATATGTCGGTGTTCCTTATTATAAGGGTAGGGGTGGTAGTCTCTGATTTATAATAATTCTTGTATACCTGCATTTACATGCATGGTATACACATATATGGCAATTGGTTGCACGATCTAACATTTATTTGTAGCGCCTATTATATTATATTATATAACTATATGTACTATATACATCCTCATATATATGCACATATATTCGCGCTGCAATCGCGCATATATTTATACATAATTTATTTTGTATTTTAGTATATATATGTATAACATACCGGTATATATAGGCCTCTATATCTACGCGTGACCATTTTGTGAAGGTAACATGGAGTGCACCTTTAAATAAATCGACCGATGTATTAGATTCGACGCGACAAAGATGCGTCCGTCTGAAACAAAATTGACCGCAGACGCATCACCGACGGATTTAATACAATTAGATTCGAGTCGACAAAAATCCGTCGTTTGGAACGGGCCTTACAGTTTACAGTGAAGCCTAACCCAGTAACTGTCGATTGTCACGAAATCAAGCGATTAATTAATCTACGTACAATATTGTGAAAATTGTTTGACATGAAGCGAAGGTGAAGGCCTTATCGGTCTATGGGATATACGGAAGTAATATCCGATCAAGTAAATGCCGTAAGCCGGATGACACTGACAGGGCAGTCGCTACACGGGGGATAATTAATTATTATGCTAATGATATACCAATGCTTTTTATCAGATGAAAAGGCTGTAATTAATCCTCAGAAAGAACTGAGTAGGGTAAACTTGAAAGTCAGGTACATTCTAGAATCTGGGAATGAATTTGATCAGTTGTTGTTGTTGTCTGAATATTCCTCCGTTATATCTGAGCACCCTGTAGTTTCTGCTGGATTCTGCGCAGTAACCTCCCGGAAGTCACGTGTGAAATTTACAAAAAAGCATACACGCTATTTTCGCTCTTGGTATAGAAATATAGAACAATTGTAATAGAAATATAGAAAAATTATATGACGTCATAATTCACCTGCATTTAGGTATAAACACCCACTGGGGTTGTTGCTAATATATGAACACAAAAAGTGACGGCTGATCTGACAATTTGTACAATGAGTCAATTAACCAGGGTAGTGTCATTGGATATGTGTTGTTGACGGTAAGTTTCTTAAAAGGGCATTAATTAATTATATATAATATCATAGGATATGTGCCGCTGATCTCATATACTTTAAGGGGCAACCAAAAACAAGTATAGTTAAGTAATTAATCCTATACCCAAAATGGTTTGAACGTTTATTATCAACCCAAAAGATATGTGTGAAGATTGGCACAGAACGGTATTCTGACGAGGGGAGTGACGTTAGCCTCATATGACTTAAAGGCACGGATGGCGTTCGTTACAGAAATATTCATAATTGTTCAAATCGCCATCAAAAGAAGGAATATTATTATATATTTAGTTTTGTTCATATATGCCAAACATAATCAGCGCGTAAATAGTATATTGTCGCCAAGACGAACGACGGTGTACGTGAACAAGTGCATGTTGGTGTTACATAAGTTTTGCTTCTGTTTACATAACACAGCCCAATTCTATTGGTTAATCACACACAAATGATATAAACGCTCTTTATTATTTCCATATCAGGAAAACAGTAACAAACTAGAATGCACTCACTGGGGTTGCCTATACTGCGCCCATCACACATTTGGCATGTTTTGTGGTATCTTGCCAACAACAATTTTAACCACGGGTGCTGGCCCCTCGTTTGAGAGATCGATACAAAATCTGGATATCAAATTTCAGTTCATCCACCGCTGAAATATTTGTGTGTACGGACAGAATATCTCTGTTATATATCTCCAGTTGATCTATTACACTAATGGTGGTTTTAGTAATACCGTACGAGTTGTTTGACATATTTATAGAACAATATAGACATATCTGATATGAAGGGTGTGAAGACGATTGGTTGCCGATGATGCTATATATTATATACCAACGGGTTAAATTACTAGTTTGACTAGAATGATTTGTGTATGCCATTGCACTTCAGCGGCAAAAACCATCGAAGTCAATTACAAATACCGACACAATTAAATAAAAGACACGTTAGTCTTTGATTAAAAGTGTGTAAATGTGAAGATGCCCTTAGCGACTGATCTACAGTCTTCCGGGGCATATCATCAAAATGTCTATTGTGTTGAGAATGAGAAATCTTGTTTTCCCAGTTAATAAATAAGGCATTTTAATAATCCATGTTTCCACATTCACATTTTCAGTGTAATTGTTTCTCAATTGAACCACGCGCTCGACTGTTTGGCTGGACATGATTTATAATATGTACCAGGATCTTTCGGAAATGTTTTGAACTTCGAAGAAAGTTTCCAGAAATATGTTCACACCTCACTGTCTGCGGAACAAAAAGATTCCGCACACTTTTAACCTTGATCTCAAATCATTTCCCGAGTTTCAAGTTAAATAAAATAGGCTTCTAATCAGGGGGGGGGGTGAACAAAAAAATTCCGGCATGTATGCCGGGGTGGGTGGGTGGTCAAAGCCACCAACAAGCAATTTTTTCCGCAACTAAATAAAAAAATTCCTGCTTGTTTTTGAGTGTTTTGGCAATGAGTTGGGCTTCAAACCCACTTTGAATGAGAGAAATAATGTAATTCTAACTGTAAACTGACTGCAGGCAGTTATCGTGTTGTATTTTGTTGCAAATTTTGAAATCCAAGATGGCCGCTGGCAGCCATGTTTTTTTGGCCGAATGACCTCAAAATGACTCATTCCTATTTACATGTCCATGTTTACATCCATGATAAATAGTATGCACAGAAATTCACATACAGCTGTTTACAGTGAATTTCCCCCCGCAAATCTCTGTTTTAGTGTTAAAAGGGGGGGTGGGTGTCAAAAAATGGTCGGAAAAAACTGCCGAAAACGGAAACAAAATTGGCGGTGGGGGTGGGTGGGTACAAAAAATGATCGAAAGGGAAAAAATGCCATACGTGCCTGAAATTTTTTTCCGACCCCCCCCCCCTGTTCTAATGGGCAGTACTATTGCCCACTTTTATGATCCATGCAGGGTATATATATATATATTTATAATAATAAAACACGAAGTTGTTGGCAGATGGATCGGTTTAGCCTGCCCGTGTAATAAAAGTCTCAGCTGTCTGGACATCGACTCAATCATGTCTGGTGTTTTGCGCGTCCTGTGACGTCCTGACATGCGTCGTGACGTCATGGCGTCTTTATCGGTTTCCAGAAAGAAATCTTTCAATATTGTTCTTTTATGAACTATTTATTACCAAAATAAAACCAGATAACAATGCAATTTAATTATTTACGTGGATTTAATTTACAATTGGTGCAACCATTTCATATTAGCGCATGTGCATTCTTTACATTGTGTACTTCCGGTATGACGTAACATATTCACGGAATGACAGATAAACAGACAAATAAACAGATAAACAGATATCCGGACCGAAAACATTACTTGCGTCCAGCATGGACCGGCACAAGTAACAACGCTCTTTATGTTTACCATATCCGGATCTAAACAAAAGCCAGGTTTTGCAACGGTTTTTGCTTTTGTGTATTTAACAAAGGAAAAACAATTGACAATAACATACTGTTTATGCCATATTTCTGATTGGTATAAGAACAAGGTTTGTCTATATTTTACTATTATTCCTGTTTGTGGCGGTTTTTGACGGAGGTGAATATTTTAACAGCCTACCCACAGCCAACGACGCCCGTATCTTTAAAGTGGCGCTAATAATTAGCAATGCAGAGCGTTTATTATCAACTTAAAAGATAGAGGTAACTTTATCCGGAGAATGTCATGCAATAGATGGTGTTTGCCTCAGTGACTAATAATTAATTCAAATGACTTCAATGGGGCACTAATAATTTACTTATTATTTACTCGAGCAACGCCGGGTATCGCAGCTAGTTGTCATATGTAACCAGCCATTTCAAATCCAGTCGTTATTCGGGATTTTTTTACCCTGTGCCAATGCATTCTCTTATATATGCGAGTCGACCATAGGTCGCCTCGCATATATAAGAGAATGCATTGGCCTAACAATTTGTTATCATTTTTTAAAAATATATGTTTCTTACAATTTTTAGGACATAAAATAAAAAAACATCCATTACCCTGCAGGAAGCCCCACACACACATAGAAGCATATAGAAGAGTGTCGTCTGCTCATGTTTGTCTGGGGCTCTGTATGGGTAAAATTATAAAATTGTTAAAGAATACAAGAAAAAATTATTAAAATTGTAAAAAATTGTTAGGCCAATGCATTCTCTTATATATGCGAGGCGACCTATGGTCGACTCGCATATATAAGAGAATGCATTAGCACAGGGTAAAACAAATCCCGACTTACGACTGGATTTGATATGGCGGGTCACATATAGTGTTCAGGTAATCACCAGATATTGTTTCAGCGGGGGATAGTCTAGATGATGCCGAAGGGAAACCTATAGAAAACATGGCGGCTGGGGTTTAATATGTATACTATCCTCGGTTTCTCCGTGTCGCTGTAACATCCACCATTGATCCTGTATTGTGAGAACATACTAGCATACACACTCAAGACAGAATGTATTTTGGTGTCAAATATATATTCGCTGTATCGAGCTGTATACAATACTACCAGTCAGCTCTGTATCAATATGGGTGTTAATGTTACTTAATTCTTGTTCGAGCAGTTCGAAAATGTCAGCAATTGGACCGTACCAGCATTAAGACAGTCTATAGACAACGGCAATGATTACGGCAGAATGTCTTGTTATGTCAACCCAATAAACAAGAGATTAGTGGTGGCACACATCTCTACTACATCTGACAGGAAATAACTTGCCGGAGTGGTGGGTCAGGAGAATTAAGAAACCAAAAATATAAACCATATGTGAATATCATGGATGTATTGCAGTCCCCCCTGATAGCAGTGACACCAGAGACGTGGCGACAACGGGGGTTTTGGGGATGCCCACACACACCCCCGCCAACTGACTTTGGTCAAAATGTTCAACAGTACGAAATGTCATGACTGACACAACATTAGTTGGAAATTTTACACCACATATATGTTGAAATTGTTATCATTGTGTTACTTTCCAACCAGTAATTTGTGGGAAATTTGTTGTTTTAGACCAACAGTAACATATCTTTCTATTTTTGGTAAAAATTCATGTCTGAAATGGCCATCAGTTGGACATTTACCAAACAAAGGGGGGTAGTTTGAGTACCAATTCGAAAGTTCCAACCCAAGGAGGTGGTGCAAATGGTCTTTCGCGAAAATAGGAGTTTGGCCTGGTTCAATGTGGAGGGGTGCAGTTACCAATTTGAGGATGGACACCCCCCCGCCAACAGAGACCCTCTCTCCACGTCCCTGGTTGATATGTACGATGATGTGCTTGTTAGACACTATTGTGCATGCCAATTAAAGAAGTGCCACCAATAGTATATGCGACATCTGAATTACTGCGAGGCCCTTTGTGACAATTCTTTTCGTTATAATCGATCGGCCGCATCGTTAGAAGTCCACAATAAGTACATATACTCTCACACTACGTTATAACACCAACTGTACCCTTCCTGGATCGAAATCCGACGCTCCTCAAATTCTAATTTAACATGAAATCGTTGACTACTTATAATAGTATACCACCGTTCGCATATCTGTTTGAATTGAAGGCGATCCGAACGATAAGGCTACACACATCACATTCGGTATGATCAATAGAAACTTAGTGTCCGATTGCACAAACAAAGCACAAGGGCTTGTTGTTATAATGAGTAAAATATAAATTAAAACTTCAATAAAGAGAGCGTTGTGTATTTTCCCCCGAGTGCTGTCGAACCAATAATTACAATAACTACAATATTTACAATACAGTTGCAATATGGTTAATTTGTCTAATTTTATTGTTATTGGTAATTTCAGACTGTAAAATATTTACAACTGCATGCAGTGTTTGGAACTTTTATTATGCAAACATTAAATACTATAATCAAATAATATAGCTAAAAGTCAATTATAAAATTATTCCGAAGAAAAAGACTAATTTATTGTTCTTATCAGCATTGTTGTAGCAAAATAAAGCCCATTTTCTGGAAAAAATAGCGTCAATTTACTTTTAGCCTGAACACTCTATGTACAAATTAACTGAACACATTGTGTGCCTTTAAATATGTTCTAATTATATATCACATGTAATAAAGTAGGCCAAGGAATGGAAGGGTTTCGCTCTTCCAAGCCTTGGACTGAGAGAGTGAATGTGTGCCTGCATTTTGTCTTTCCTCCTTTGTCATTCTTTCTTCTAAATAAATTTTTTTTTTAAACAAATATATATAAATTAAAAACATCCAGTTTAAAACGAGCGCGCTTCTCAAATAAAGGCATGGCGCGCTTAATTGAAACTTACATATTTTTTAATTTAAATTTAACTATTTTTAACGACACGCCGGTGGTTTGCACTGGAGTATATTGGGAATCTCTTGGTACCACGAGGTATATGTACAGATTTTATTCGAGGGTTTAAACCCAGGGGACCGCTATCGATGAATTGATCAGTCTCGCCGTTGTTTGAGTGTGATAAAGTTACCCGGGTTTGGAACTGTGATAATTTACATGAAGACATGCGACTATTGATCGAATTCGAAAACATATACCAATTTTAATAAAACCCAGAGACGGTGGCTTAATTCCAGGGAGGCTTTCCTCATTATATTATTAGTAGATATAACAATACCTGATTACAACACGAATTCGACAGTAACTGCTGGCATAACAAATTAGCACGTAGTCGGATTATAGACTTATAAATCATTATTACAATAACAAATGTATCAACTTATATTATTTTAATAACAGTCGGCCTCAATAACGTCACCGATTAAAATGTTAGCCACTTAATGTGTTCGGTCTCATATTACAAAGCTTTTAAGACCAGTTTGTTTTATTATACAGCATCGACATTGCGAATTTTCATATTCTCGGTGTCAAATATCAGAGAACGAAGATCATAGTATCTGAGCCATATTTATATAAGATGTCAAATGTCATGAAATTAGTCTCACTTTCATAACCCGCAACGAGAACACATTGAGACAACAATTATTATTCATACAATATGGGCTACAAATACTACCATCCGAGTCCTCTTGATGCTTAAGTCACATAGCTATTATATAGATAATGAATGGCTTGGAGTTGACTAACAGCATCTCTTCGTGATTCGTGCATTTATTTCTATAAATATGTCATTAGCAAAGACATTTTGGTGAAATTTTAGAAGTTAATTTGCTTAACTTCGACTAAAACGGAAATAACGTCCACTGGCATTACACAAATAGGACTGGCCGCTTGCAAACTAAACGGACAAACAATTAATTACACTGGATAGCAATGATCGGGCATTTGTAAGATCATTACAACACGCCAATAAATCTAATGATATACCAACATTGCAACAATTATCGTACAAGTTATACTTTAAGATTGGCCGTATTTTCAAGGCGGCAACCCGATTTCGCGAAATGAGTTTGTTACTATAAATATAAAAAGAATAGTAGGCATGTATGAATCCTACTGGGGTACTATCGTAAAATAGTATAGCAGTGTGCAGCCAATCAGAATGCGAGAAAGTCACGTGAGATATAATATCATAAGTAACATCCAACGACCATGCAAATTCTGGACCTATTTGGAACTGCAATGTATGTGAGGAATAATATATAGCATAAAGAATATTTTCGTTGCATGTAGCTGGATCATGTCAGTTTAGGTAGGATACAATTTAACAACATAAGACACGACTACATCTACAATCTGTTCGACTTCATACTAATCATGTGCAAATAATAAATAAACCATGTGCCGAAACGTCCAAGTGCTTGGGCCGAAACATCCAAGTGCCGAAAACCCAGGTGCCGAAACGTCCGGAAAATTAGGTGCCGAAACGTCCAGGTGCCGAATCGTTAAGCACACCTCCTCCCCTTGCATTCAAGCCTGCAAATAACGTGTCTGTCATTTGCAGAATGAGGTCCCCAGAGGGTGAAATTAGTGACTCTATCCCGCATAGCGGGCTAGCATAACTACATTCACCCTCTGGGGACCTCATTCTGCTTAGGCCCTCAACTGCTATGGTAGACCTAGGATCAAATTGAAGTTCACCAGTTGAAGTTGGTGATGTTCACCCATTGGGCACCTCGATTGTGGATTATTATCTTCTGCAAATTAGGGGATATTGAAACTTCCCAGAAGGGAAAACGTAACTAAAACAATGTTAATTTGATATTATAGATACTTACCAGAATATTAGGGCCTAAGCAGAATGAGGTCTCCAGAGGGTGAATTTGGTTATGCTAGCCCGCTCTGCGGGATAGCATCACTAGATTCACCATATGGGGACCTCATTTTGCAAATGACACACACACTATTTGCAGGCTTGCTTGCATTCAGCTGCTGATGAAATTAAAATCGATGATGATGTTTCAAGAAGAAATTTGATGACAGTTCGTTTTGTTGTTTGTGTTATGACGGGTGGATACGTGTAGGGCAACGTCTCCCAATGAAATCAGGCAGTATTTTTTTTGCTGTGGCTGTGGTTGTGGATGTGGTTGTTGCTCTGGCTGTGGTTGTGGTTGTTGTGGTGGCTGTGTTTGTTGCTGTGGTTGTTGTTATGGTTGTGGCTGTGGTTGTGGTTGTGCTTGTTGCTGTGGTTGTTGCTGTGGCTGTGGTTGTGATTGTCGATGTGGTTGTGATTGTGGTTGTGGCTGTGGTTGTGGTTGTGGTTGTGGCTGTGGTTGTTGCTGTGATTGTGGTTGTGGCCGTGGTTGTTGCTTTGGCTGTGGTTGTGGTTGTAGTTGCTGCTGTCGCTGTGGCTGTGGTTGTTGCTGTGGTTGTGGCTGTGGTTGTGGTTGTGGTTGTGGCTGTGGTTGTGGTTGTGATTGTGGTTGTGGTTGTGGTTGTGGTTGTGGCTGTGGTTGTGGCTGTGGTTGTGGTTGTGGTTGTTGCTGCGGTTGTGGTTGTGGCTGTCGTTGTGGCCGTGGTTGTGGTTGTGGCTCTGGCTGAGGCTGTGGTTGTAGTTGTTGCTGTGGCTGTGGTTGTGGTTGTGGCTGTGGTTGTGGCTGTGGTTGTGGTTGTTGCTGCGGTTGTAGCTGTGGTTGTGGTTGTGGCTGTGGTTGTGGTTGTGGTTGTGGCTGTGGTTGTGGCTGTGGTTGTGGCTGTGGTTGTGGTTGTGGCTGTGGTTGTGGTTGTTGCTGCGGTTGTGGTTGTGGCTGTGGTTGTGGCCGTGGTTGTGGTTGTGGCTGTGGTTGTGGTTGTGGTTGTGGCTGTGGTTGTGGTTGTGGCTGTCGTTGTGGCCGTGGTTGTGGCTTTGGCTATGGTTGTGGTTGTGGTTGTAGTTGTTGCTGTCGCTGTGTATGTGGTTGTTGCTGTCGTTGTGGCTGTGGCTGTGACTGTGGTTGTGATTGTGGCTGTCGTTGTGGCCGTGGTTGTGGTTGTACCTTTGGCTGTGGTTGTGGTTGTGGCTGTGGTTGTGGTTGCAGTTGCTGCTGTCGCTGTGGCTGTGGTTGTTGCTGTGGTTGTGGCTGTGGTTGTGGCTGTGGTTGTGGTTGTGGCTGTGGTTGTGGTTGTGGTTGTTGCTACGGTTGTGGTTGTGGCTGTGGTTGTGGCCGTGGTTGTGGCTGTGGTTGTGGTTGTGGTTGTGGCTGCGGTTGTGGTTGTGGCTGTCGTTGTGGCCGTGGTTGTGGCTTTGGCTGTGGTTGTGGTTGTAGTTGTTGCTGTCGCTGTGTCTGTGGTTGTTGCTGTCGTTGTGGCTGTGGCTGTGGCTGTGGTTGTGGTTGTGGTTGTGGTTGTGGTTGTGGTTGTTGCTGTGGTTGTGGTTGTTGCTGCGGTTGTGGTTGTGGCTATCTTTGTGGTTGTGGCTGTGGTTGTGATGGAGGTCTCACATCGATGGGAATAATGAATACTATAATCGGTCTGTGGATATGATTTTGCGTCCCGGACCCATATTTTATATTATTTTTCCGGCCATAGCTAACAGACAAACAAACAGGCAGAAGTCCCAAAATATATATTAGATCATTTGTGGGCACCCGCTTCAAGGTGAAGGTCACCTCGGGCGGAAAAACTGACCCGATGGAAATCCCCCCATTCACCCTTGTGATGTCATACATATAAAGCCTCTCAGCGATGAGTCAAGAGGAACGATTTAGTGCAAGTACATTATTTACACGATGCGTCGAAAACGGAAACATAAGACGATCGATGGAATCAACTAATAAGTATTGTTCCCGGGCAATACAAAATATCTTATGACTTGCAATTAATCTCTCCTCATAGTCCACACCCTGGGGCATATTATATTGTCACCTTTCTGTATATACTCTTCTCCACATAGGAGGCATACAATAAATATAGAGTGCGTGAGTTCGAGTGACAAAAATGACGATGTCGGAAATAATAACATATTTCGAACCCGGTCGTCGTAGAATTCGATTTTTCATGGGAAAACGGACAGACTCCACGCTTTAGTTGTCTTATGCAATTATCGAAGAGACATAAACGCATTTATTAACAATTTTGCCAGCCTTGTGAAGATTCGTAGAAGCGAGTTCTATGCAATGGAAATGCATGCATATTTCCTACGTAACGGTTTGACACTCTCTTTATCAACGACACTGCAGATACGAACGCTCTTTAACTATCACGCGATTAACCCATGAACTATCCATTGCGGTGGCGGGGGATTGGAGAATGAGTGCTCTGACGTTCTCAGAAGCGGTGCGATGACATTCCATCTGGGATTTTACCCTTATAGCAAGTTTGGGCTAAATCCGTCCGACAGGTTTCCCGGCCATAGCTAACAGACAGACAGACAAACAGAAGTCCCAAAATATATATTAGATATATATTTCTGCAATTGTAATATCTTCTCTGTCGTCTGGTCATTCCTCAACATACGCCATATTATAATAAATCCAATGTATACTTGTATAACTGAGTGATAGCTTAATGCACCAGACGTCTTAGCGACCAGCCCTTGGGACCCCCGCACAGAGCGAATCTACACACAATGCATCCATAATAGAACAGTGTGTCACCGATACAAGGAAGTAACGGTACGGCAGGTTACTTGTTGGGACGGTACTTGTCATTGTTGTATAATGCGTAACTCCATACTGTTGTATAAGGCGTAACTCCATATTTCGGTTCTTTAGAACATTTGATATCCCAAAGATAATTCCGAGTCATTGATAATTGATTTATATTTGCTTTATCAAACGGGTGTTCGCATTACAGATACCAACCACTCGATAAGAAGTGGCACACATTGTTCGCAAAACTTGGGGGCAAACATAACAAATTCTAAGTGCATGCAACTTAGATGCATTCCCGATATAGTGTGGTCGTCAGAGGGTTCGACCCGGAATAAATTGGTATAGAAGCGGTTTTGGTGTCATTCGACGCGGGAGAATCTCGTGTATAACATATCCAAAATCCGCTAAAATCCGCTTTGGGCAAAATTCAGGATCCAAGATGGCGTCCAACATGGCTGCCGTTAGTCAAAAGATACTCTGACTGAGATTAATTCGATAACAGTGAGAACAAATGTTGTCATATGTATACAAATGTATACATTTTTGCAAAGGTAAAATGTTGAGCCACCTGTTTATGGCAAAAATGGAACCCATTGTCCCAGATGGCCGCCAAAATGGCGGCCTAAACTTGAACATTTGAAGTTTTTGCCTAATATCTTAAAGATCAATTCCTGTTGTTTGATAATGGTTCAGACTGGCGACATTGATTAGTCATATTCATGTTAATTCATCATTGGAGCAATGAAAGATACCATAAATGGGGTCCCAGACTCATCTACACCCTCAAAAATTCGATTTTACAGAACGCGGTATAAAATTCCACAAAACTCTCCATTGTGATTACAGTCATATATCAACAAGAAATGGACAGAACTGTACAATGTAAGTTGGGCATACCAATATCTATAAATACTCCAATTCAATGAAACCCAAATTGGCGCTTTGTCTCAAAATGGCTGCCAAAATGGCAGTCAAAATATGGAAAATAGCGGATATTGATCACAGTGTCATTCAATCCATTATAAGTAGTGGTTGATGAATAACATTGACTAAATAAATACGAATGTATACCTCTTTATGATGCCATTATGCTAGCTCTATGTAAAAACTTAAAAATCAATACCAAAAATGGCTGCCAAAATGGCCACCCGATGTGAAAAATACTATTTTCTATCACTTCTGTTTATCACTTCTTGCTCTCTGAACTGGGAAACAATGGGTATATTCTTTCAATGATCGTGTCAACTGATCATTACAGCAATGACATTTCTAATAGATTAGATCATAGTTTACTCCGGTCCTTCACTAATAAGTTATAACGAATGCGGTATGAAATTTAACCAAAATCGACTTTGGGGTTCTGGTCACATTTGATATTTAGGGATGAGCAGATCTTGTCTACAAAATAATTGATCGTTTCTTTTATTTGTGAACATTCCATCTCAAATAGACCAAAAGAAACAATAAATTTTATCTAATATGGCTTCCAAAACGAAAATGGTAGACTCTGCCCAGCTTATCACACAATGGAAGTTGTGAGTGGTGGATGCAGTTGATAGTTGGCTCATATACATGTATGTGGCTCATATACATCAAAACTATTTATTTTCAATCTTTTGGTGGCTTCCCGCGGGTTGACAAAATCTCGACTCATCAGTGCTATAATGTCGTATATCCATTATGGCGGGAAATGAGTATTTGATACCATTCGAATCGTGAGAAAAAATCCAATCCGATGGGCCAAACTGTCCTTGCATTGGATTACAAATATTCGCACAAACCAGTGAAGCAAATGTCGTATCTCCAGCGAACTTTACAATTATTCGTGCTATGAGGTCGTATGTCCAACAGCAGCCAATCGGACGCTTCAGGTTGTCCACGTGACTTCTGTTTTGTGATTGTGAATTCTAAAATGTGTGCTATATGGCAGTATCTCCATGTTAGTCACGTGATCATTTGGTGATTTAAATTTTGTGATTGTTCCACACATTTCTGTATGATGATGCACATGGGTGAATTTTCATAGTGTAGAATAGGCACTTTTTAGTTCATAGACACATGCGATTGCCACCATATTTAGCTTAATCTGCATTTATTAGCACAACTTCATTATAGCACGGAAACGAATCGTCGCTGGCATACGCAAAATGTCATATCTCCAAACAAGCTATTGCTTTTTAAAAGAAAACAAGGGAATAATCAGAAAACAATATGTGGTTCAATGAACAGCTAATGTCAGTTTTCATTGGGATAAATACAACAATACGTCATGCTTTGTCAATATTAGGAGAAATGTTGTCTAAAAACTTCAACCTTCATTTTCTCGGAAAGTTGAAAATGTGGGTTACATTATAGCACTGATGCGACGAAATATTAACTATTCGGGCTCGGCCATCATTTTCAAGTTTCAAGCTGGAACTAAATGTAGCCCATGGATTCCCCATTTCGACATGTAAGAAAAGTAGTTTTACTCTGATCTCTTCCCAGATATCAACTCTTCGGTAAATGGTGATCTCTTATGTTCTAGAAAATACGTGTGCCAAATACATATATGTATGAAGAAACTATCCCCATACACTGTTTACACATCGACTCCGTAAGTATGTGGAGGTTTTCTTGGACAAGCGGGATTTTCAAACCTCGAAACCGTCCGTACAAACAATAAAAGTTAATAGGAAATGACGTTGGATGTAGGTCTAGAGTACGTCGTCCGCATGAAATAGTTTTCGTGTCATTAATTTGCACATAGTTCGTGCTCTGATGAGCATGGATGAACGCCTTATGTGGCAGTTTGATTGTCTAACATCCGGAAAATAACAAGTTCATTGTTCACATTTCTTAGACAAACATGCTGTTAATCACCATGTTCATGTGGTATTTCTATCCAATGACAACCTTCAAATGCCAGTTAATCAAGCTAAATGGTTGATACCTTTACGCCTACGGGTCAGATCCAGCCGTGGCGCGCATTGTGTCTACATATCATTGATGAAATTCACTAAATGTGTAGAAGATATAGGTGCGTCTATATATGTACTAGAATGTTTCTATCCACATGTATATACCCACAATCGCATGACACGGAATTGTCACATAAAGTGTGAAGGGTATACAATGTACGTGCGAATTTTCATTTTTCCTCTTGATATTGAAGAAAATAATTTTACTTTGAAACTCTCCAGCTCCGATAACCAACATGCCCACCAATTAAGTAAACCCCAGATTATTCGCTTTTCCCTCCTGTCCTTTTCACTTTCGCCAGCACTGGAAAACCTATTATAGCCTGATGCTTCCGTACTAGACCACCGATGCCCATATAATTGATGTTCCGAATAGTCGTTATAAGTAGAACTGTTGACACTGTGTTTTCAAATAATCCAGATTCGTAGCAATTTAATTTATTTTTAATTAATTTCCAGATAGTCCCTCGTAATAAGTGGACATCGTGTTGGTTCCTGCAGTAGATACTGCTTAGTTGGAACATTTCGGGCTGAACTGATTGTGGTAGTAGATTATTGGCAACATGTTTAATAGGTCTGTCATCGTTAGCTCACAACCGAAGTGTTGTTTCGGCTTTCCTCTGAGCAGAACTTAAATTTCGACAATTTTCGGTGGCCATTTTGGTAGCCATCTTAGCATTTTGAATCGTGATTGGCTACTCATACCCAAAAAAAAAATTTATTTCAATCAATGATGTGTATTGGTGCCGAATTGGCGTTTTGTCGAATGGGTTTTCGTGAATAACTACATATTTGCCATTTTCATTATTATTGGCGACCATGTTGGACGCCATCTTGAATTCTGTATTTTCCCCAAAGCGGATTTTAGCGGATTTTGGATATGTTATACACGAGATTCTCCCGCGTCGAATGACAACAAAATCGTTTCTTTACCAATTCCTTCTGGGTCTAACCCTCTGACGACCATTCTAAATATCTGCCATTTTCCATATTTTGACCGCCATTTTGGCAGTCATTTTAAGACAAAGCGCCAATTTGGGTTTCATTGAATTGGAGTAATTATAGATAATGGTATGCCCAACTTACATTGTACAGTTCTGTCCATTTCTTGTTGATATACGACTGGAATCCCAATGGCGATATTTGTGGAATTTTATACCGCGTTCTGTAAAATCAAATTTTTGAGGGTGTATATGAGTCTGGGACCCCATTTATTGTATCTTTCATTGCTCCAATGATGAATTAACATGAATATGACTAATCAATGTCGCCAGTCTGAACCATTATCAAACAACAGGAATTGATCTTTAAGATATTAGGCAAAAATTTCAATTTTTCGAGTTTAGGCCACCATTTTGGCAGCCATCTGGGGCGAGGGGTTCTATTTTTTCTATAGATATGTGGCATAATACTTTACCTTCGCAAAAATGTATACATTTGTATTAATATGGCAACATTTGTTCTCATTATGTCGAATTAATCTCAGTCAGAATCTCTTTTGACTAATAACGGCCATGTTGGACGCCATCTTGGATCCTGGATTTTGCCCAAAGCGGATTTTAGCGGATTTTGGATATGTTGTAGCAGAGATTCTCCCGCGTTGAATGACACCGAGATCGCTTCTATACCAATTTCTTCTGGGTTGACCCCTTTTTTTGCGTACCACGACCACACTAATAAGAATATTACAGCAATCTAAATAATAAAGCAAGATAATAAATTTTGATTGACAATCTTAATGCATTCCAGATAAGAATATTAAAGCAATCTAAAAACAAAGCAAGATAATAAATTTTGATTGACAATCTTAGTATCGTTGAACGGAAAATATTGCAAAGAATATCGCGTTGCCCAAATGTTAATTTAATTCATTTATAAAATGGTTGTAGCATTGAGGTGCACGTTCCAGCATGTACAGTACCCCCAAAACGAAGCAGCCTCATTCCGCTCAACACGGCTGGCCTTTTTTAAAGCGAGAAATCGCAGGGAATCGCCGGAATCAATTATTCCGCCGCGATTTGAAGCAACGGAGATTAGCAGGCATTCAGAGTTGGCTTATAATTCACACGGCGATTCGCTGGAAATCTTCGCCGCGAAACGTGGCAACCCACATAAAAACGCGACTCGAATGACAACATCGTATGTCTCTGTGTTCGTTATTGTTCTCCCAGACCCTTGCGTTTAGATGCAGTCGGCGATTTGCGTCGCTTAGCGGACTGCTTTGTCGCGGGGGGGGGGGGGGGGGGTATTGTACAGGCCATACGCACGGGTGTAGATATCAAACCATATGTGATCCTCTGTAGGATAGGGTATCATATATTATTATCCATCCCTTAACTAACACCATTTCCGATTGGGCAAAAGCCGCCACGTGATAGTCCTGGAAAAAAGTCACATTGGACTCCCGAAAGTCATATTGGACTCCCGACTGTACAATATGACTTTTCATATTGGACTCTGTGACGTCACGAATTAACTCTATTGCGAAATGAATCGGTGAAATTGTGATGCGCGCGCAACATTGATGGATTTCAGCAGACGTTTCACTTCCGCATTGAGTTTTTTCTCACTTCCGTGTTTACTTTTCCAAATCATGCTTTCTGATGATCAATGTACGGTGCAGGCTTTTATAGAGAATTAAGTGCCGTCAAATACCAAAAATAACCACGAAAGTTTTATTTCCAAAATTTGGATAAACATACACAGATGGATAATAAAAATGTCAGTATACAATGTTGTGTACAGTATGAGTTTTTCTTGTACTCGTCCAGGTTGTGGTGAAAAGTCATATTGGACTCGACACTGGACTCGTACAAGAAAAACACATACTGTACACAACATTGTATAATAACTTTATAATATGTGATCCTCGTCTCAGGAGTCACTCGTGGCTCAGTGAAGGCAGGATCATATATCAAAATGAGAGGATATGGTGATCCCATGAAAAGGGGATCACCATATCCTCTCAATTTTATATGTGATCCTAAAATAAGAAAATATATGTATTAACTAAATAACGGAGATATTTGAAGAAGTGTTTTTGACGAAATAACGGAAATATTTGAAGAAGTGTTTTATAGAGCGTACACCAAACCTTCCCCAAGCCGTATAGAAGAATTTGACTTATATTTCACCAGAGCTGATCTATTGTGGTGTTGTAATTTCTCATACAAATCGCCGTTATTTAGTAAAGGGACACTCTTTAGACAGTTATTACCCATCATATAAAATCACTAAAAACAGATAAAGATGGCATATCAAAACCTATGTTATCCTCCGTAGGATCAGATATCGTTTATAGTCTACACACATTAGGTGCATTGTACGTATAAAGTGCCGTACAGTTGTTATTGACTGTTGGTCCCCAAATGATCATACTGATTACCGTGAAATTGACCTAGTAATATAACATTGTGTAGATGTATTATTGATGCGCCCATTTTACCCTATAATGGCAGTTCAGTATGCACCAGATGGTAATACAAATCCGCGAGCCAAGCACACATATTGATATAATTTTAATGGCATAAACAACACAGTGTGGACATGTTACAAAGATATGTACATGTAACATTGTCATATGGACAACATAATGGGATACTGTGGTGATTTAACGAAAGTAAACAAAACACAAACAAATCATGGTAACCGAGAGGGTGAATTTACTGACGCTATCCCGCACTAAATCTGCGGACCTCATACTGCATGGTCTCATCTGCTATAGGCGCCATAGACTCAGATTGAAGTTCCCAAATGGTGTTTCATATTTAGATACTAGCGACGAGTCAGATTATGAATCTGCCAATGAAGCCTCTCCTAAGAAACCCCGTGACAAGCACACATGCAGTACCTCGGATCAAATGAAGCCTATCATAAGAAACCCCGCGACAAGCACACAATACCCCGGGTCAAATGTGTGTCATCACGCTCCCAATCAGAGGGTTGTCCCAAATCTATGAAGAGATTACATTGGGCTAAACGGACAACATATAGGTGGTGGAGTGTTATTGCCGTGCAAAACTATCAAGAGATTACATTGGGCTAAAACGGACAACCTATAGGTGGTGGAGTGTTATTGCCGTGCAAAACATTAAAATTCAGACGAACATGCCACAAACATGACTCGTTAAATAACCCAACAAAACAGCAAGGTGACAGCATCACCCCCATGACACAACAACGCCAGATTGTTAAACAAACTCAACAAAGAGGAAACATGTCTTGACAAAAACTGAAGTCAATGAAATAGAGAACAGAATATCCAGAGAAACACCAGCCTGGGTGGTCACTGGAAAAACAGTTCTGCTCCATAAAAACAAGAACACAAGAGAACCTAAAAGTGATCACCCAATAACGTGCCTGTCGGGAACATACAAACTCTTGACTGCACTGCCAAAAATAATTTCTTAATAAGATAAAATATCTTGAAACAAGAAAAACTATTTCCTGAAACAGGAAAATAAATCTTATTTTGGGAAATATACCCCCCAAGTCTGCTACATCAAGAAAATTTAAGAAACTCCCACCAGACAAGAGATAGTTTTCTCAAATAAGATATATTTTAGTCTTGAAACAAGAAACAATTTCCTTACTAAGAAAATGGCTTCAAAAATTAAATATATATTTCTTGTTTCAAGATTTTATTTCTAAGTTAAGAAATACTTAAAGAAAATATTTCAAAAACAAAGAATTAATTGTTATGTAGAAATTACTGCTGTATTGGAATAACTGTAAAAGTCCAACGAGAGCAAAATTGTGATCAAAATTTTATGGTAAACATTGAAAAAGGTCCAACCAGACCAACCTGTTGATTAAATATTCTGAAAATTCATATTCATACTTAAATATTTGAACTACATGTAATACTAGAGCTATAGGATTATATAATTGTTGACAAGTCACTCACTGTAACAGTTTTGTTTACATAACATTGGAAAAGGTCCAACCTGTTGATTAAATATTCTGAAAATGTTATTCATAGTTAAATATTTGAACTAATAATACAGCTAGAATTATATATTTGTTGACAAATCACTGTAACAGTTTTGTTTACATAACAATAGTTTCAACAGATGTAATTTTGTTATTGGCAATCTGTCAGTAAGTGTTGTTATCTATTTCTCAATGCTCTTAGGGCATGCTGACCTTTATACAATTTTAATAAAATTTTGTTTGCACAATATAGTGGGTCGCCATTGAGGAGACCTAGAGCTCCCTTGAAATCTCCAAATGGCGGTTTGCCACACCATCCCGAACTAGACAAACCTCTCTGGTGGCCCCTTGCATTGAACCTATTAATTAAACCGGTACTTCAAGCTGGTATATACCCCTCTTATATAAGGATGGAAGATGGAAGAATTTCGGCATCGCGTTGATTGACGCGCACGAATTTGACCTGCATTTAGTTAGAGATGCGGGTCGGCTCAGCCTGCCATTCAGCCAATCAGAACACACTTTTTGTCAACAAACAAACCAAATTATCGGAAGGTGATATGAACTAGTAGTTCATATGAAATTGATTTATGACATACTTTCCAACGTAAATAATGATTGAGTCATATGATAAATAAGTCTATGTTGTATACATATTAGCGATTTTAAATTATTATACACTGTGACATGTAGCAATTAGTACCAGTTCAGATAATGACATATGTAAATACATAGAGGATAATAAAGATAATTAGAAATTATCGGTACAGTGAAGTGATTTGGGATGCAGTATCACGCCGATCTGACACCGTCAACGAGACATGATACTGCAGCCCATATCACTTCACTGTACCGATAAAGCGTTTATTATATGACACATTTTTGGTTCATCCCATGTCACAAAGGGTAAAACTACTTCGCTACACTATCCCATGTCATCACCCGGGCAAAAGTACTCCATTGAACATTCCCGTCATCACCCGAAACTCCCAATTTAAGGCCAAGGAAGAGGAACTATTTTTTGTTGAATTTGGGGGTGATTCGCACAAACGCGTAATAATACAAAACAAATCTTTCGTCAGGATACACGCGCGACAACAGAACAGATCCGTTTACGCTTCAAACAAACAGACTTGATAATTAGTTACCAACTTCAGGTGACCTAATTTCAAGGGATACTGATACGGAATTCAAAGGATATGATACGGAATTCATAGAATACCGATAAGGCTCACGACCAGACAAGCGTTTTCCGACTGCTCGGAATTTATCACCAAACAATAGTGGTATTTGTAAGGGATTAGTGGTAGTCATATAATAAATATATATATTACATCTGATAATTTTATTATCAAGCCCGCACAAACACATTCGTGTTTTTTATCAACCAATCAACTTTCGCTGTCGTTTTTATAATCCTGGTTATATCTGGCTCTAACCTGAATCCATTGGATTTCATGAGATCCACTACATACTCAGCCGTTCGACGGTTGACGTGGGCGTATCCCCCCTGCCCTGGCACTGCCCAACTTATCACAACCCCCTTCTTCGCATGTCTAACAACATTATCGACGAAAGCGCTTTCGTATTTCCTCGGAATGTGTTCAGCTACTTCGAGTGATATTATCCAGTCGTATATCGGAATCCAGTATTGTGGAATGGTCAGATCCATGAATTGCACACTCCCATTTGTGCTGTCCTCGCAGTAAGGATTCCCGTCATAGGCGTCATATAACGGTACTTTGTGCGATTTGAGAATTTCTCTCTTGTAGACCCCCATTCCATCTCCGAAACTCCCTACGCTCGCTCATTCGAAGAGGTCAATCAGTGCCTTGACGAGTTCCATATCGGTTACATGTAATTCCATGCCTTCTGAGCAAAATGCTCCCGTCTCTGACGTCACAAACCCTTTCTGTAATGGAATAGGAGTTTTGATTTAAACAGATGCATTCCATATAATCAGTTCAGGACATCCTAAATTCAGATATTATAGTGATATTAAACTATTAGTGGAGGGCCTAACTGCACGAAAATGGTCAAATCGTTCACTTTGTGATAGAAGCACCAAATTTGGTACAGATGTTGCCTAGTATGTTGGCAACTACACCCTAGCCAGTTCCACCTTTCTGATGAGTGGAACTGGTAAAAAATCTGGAATGGAACCGGACCGGGTCGCCGAATTTCGCGTTATTACCCTATGTCTAGTTATACGCGGATTGTAGAAAAAAATGTTTGAGCTATGGCATTGGAATTTATTTCCTGCTGTTCCTCATATATTTGCCCATTTAATGACGCTAATTTTGTTAGGCAACGTCCAAGATGGCCGCCAACATATTACAAAATGGCAGCCGAAATTGAATAAAATATGGTATTTTTTCTTTAAATCTTTATTTCTTTCGCAATTTGACCAGAATTCACTACGATTATTCGGCAATTTGTCATCATTATATTGATAGTAGTCACTTGACATCACGTTGGAGCTATATCGGTACTCTGGGGTCACAATTGCATCGCGCACTTGTTGTTGAAACAATGGTCATCAAATCGACAAAACAAACTATTGCAGGTATATTCCACACACCATTTGCGTTACACGGGCGTTGCATGTACACATTCGAATGCCCACTATTGACACTTGGACATAGATAAGACTGTTTCGCAGTTATGTTCCAAAATGACTCAGCAATGCCAAAATGATTGCCTAAATGAACCCAAATGTAACCCGGAAGTGGAAGTGATCATTGTAATATCATTTATAAATGACGGTTAAGTGATCATGGAAATATCATTTATAAATGAGCAGTTAAGTGATCATGGTAATATCATTTATAAATGAGCGGTTAAGTGATCATGTAAATATCATGTTATAAATGAGCGCTTAAGTGATCATTGTAATATCATTTATTAATGAGCGGTTAAGAGATCATGGTGATATCATGTTATAAATGAGCGGTTAAGTGATCATGGTAATATCATGTTATAAATGAGCGGTTAAGTGATCATGGAAATATCATTTATAAATGAGCGGTTAAGTGATCATGGTGATATCATGTTATAAATGAGCGGTTAAGTGATCATGGTAATATCATGTTATAAATGAGCGGTTAAGTGATCATGAAATATCATTTATAAATGAGCGGTTAAGTGATCATGGTGATATCATGTTATAAATGAGCGGTTAAGTGATCATGGTAATATCATGTTATAAATGAGCGGTTAAGTGATCATGGTAATATCATGTTATAAATGAGCGGTTAAGTGATCATGGAAATATCATATATAAATGAGCGGTTAAGTGATCATGGTAATATCATTTATAAATGAGCGTTTAAGTGATCATGGTAATATCATGTTATAAATGGGCGTTTAAGTGATCATGGTAATATCATGTTGTAAATGAGCGGTTAAGTGATCATGGTAATATCATTTATAAATGAGCGGTTAAGTGATCATGGTAATATCATGTTATAAATGAGCGGTTAAGTGATCATGGTAATATCATTTATAAATGAGCGGTTAAGTGATCATGGTAATATCATGTTATAAATGAGCGGTTAAGTGATCATGGTAATATCATGTTATAAATGACGGTTAGGTGATCATGGAAATATAATTTGTAAATGAGCGGTTAAGTGATCATGGTAATATCATTTATAAATGAGCGGTTAAGTGATCATGGTGTTATCATGTTATAAATGAGCGGTTAAGTTATCATGGTGATATCATGTTATACATGAACGGTTAAGTGATCATGGTAATATCATGTTATAAATGACGGTTAAGTGATCATGGAAATATCATTTATAAATGAGCGGTTAAGTGATCATGGTAATATCATTTATAAATGAGCGGTTAAGTGATCATGGAAATATCATGTTATAAATGAGCGCTTAAGTGATCATTGTAATATCATTTATTAATGAGCGGTTAAGAGATCATGGTGATATCATGTTATAAATGAGCGGTTAAGTGATCATGGTAATATCATGTTATAAATGAGCGGTTAAGTGATCATGGAAATATTATTTATAAATGAGCGGTTAAGTGATCATGGTGATATCATGTTATAAATGAGCGGTTAAGTGATCATGGTAATATGTTATAAATGAGCGGTTAAGTGATCATGAAATATCATTTATAAATGAGCGGTTAAGTGATCATGGTGATATCATGTTATAAATGAGCGGTTAAGTGATCATGGTAATATCATGTTATAAATGAGCGGTTAAGTGATCATGGTAATATCATGTTATAAATGAGCGGTTAAGTGATCATGGAAATATCATTTATAAATGAGCGGTTAAGTGATCATGGTAATATCATTTATAAATGAGCGTTTAAGTGATCATGGTAATATCATGTTATAAATGGGCGGTTAAGTGATCATGGTAATATCATGTTATAAATGAGCGGTTAAGTGATCATGGTAATATCATTTATAAATGAGCGGTTAAGTGATTATGGTAATATCATGATATAAATGAGCGGTTAAGTGATCATGGTAATATCATTTATAAATGAGCGGTTAAGTGATCATGGTGATATCATGTTATAAATGAGCGGTTAAGTGATCATGGTAATATCATGTTATAAATGACGGTTAGGTGATCATGGAAATATCATTTATAAATGAGCGGTTACGTGATCATGGTAATATCATTTATAAATGAGCGGTTAAGTGATCATGGTGATATCATGTTATAAATGAGCGGTTAAGTTATCATGGTGATATCATGTTATACATGAACGGTTAAGTGATCATGGTAATATCATGTTATAAATGAGCGGTTAAGTGATCATGGTAATATCATGTTATAAATGAGCGGTTAAGTGATCATGGTAATATCATTTATAAATGAGCGGTTAAGTGATCATGGTAATATCATTTATAAATGACGGTTAAGTGATCATGGTAATATCATTTATAAATGAGCGTTTAAGTGATCATGGTAATATCATGTTATAAATGAGCGGTTAAGTGATCATGGTAATATCATTTAAAAATGACGGTTACGTGATCATGTAAATATCATTTATAAATGAGCGGTTAAGTGATCATGGTAGTATCATTTATAAATGAGCGTTTAAGTGATCATGGTAATATCATGTTATAAATGAGCGTTTAAGTGATCATGGTAATATCATTTATAAATGAGCGGTTAAGTGATCATGGTGATATCATGTTATAAATGAGCATTTAAGTGATCATGGTGATATCATGTTATAAATGAGCGGTTAAGTGACCATGGTAATATCATGTTATAAATGAGCGGTTAAGTGATCATGGTGATATCATGTTATAAATGAGCGGTTAAGTGATCACGGTAATATCATGTTATAAATGAGCGGCTAAGTGATCATGGTAATATCATTTATAAATCAGCGGTTAAGTGATCATGGTAATATCATTTATAAATCAGCGGTTAAGTGATCATGGAAATATAATTTATAAATGAGCGGTTAAGTGATCATGGTAATATCATTTATAAATGAGTGTTTAAGTGATCATGGTAATATCATGTTATAAATGAGCGTTTAAGTGATCATGGTTAATATCATGTTATAAATGAGCGGTTAAGTGATCATGGTAATATCATTTATAAATGAGCGGTTAAGTGATCATGGTAATATCATGTTATAAATAAGCGGTTATGTGATCATGGTAATATCATGTTATAAATGAGCGGTTAAGTGATCATGGTAATATCATGTTATAAATGAGCGGTTAAGTGATCATGGTAATATCATGTTATAAATGAGCGGTTAAGTGATCATGGAAATATCATATATAAATGAGCGGTTAAGTGATCATGGTAATATCATTTATAAATGAGCGTTTAAGTGATCATGGTAATATCATGTTATAAATGGGCGTTTAAGTGATCATGGTAATATCATGTTGTAAATGAGCGGTTAAGTGATCATGGTAATATCATTTATAAATGAGCGGTTAAGTGATCATGGTAATATCATGTTGTAAATGAGCGGTTAAGTGATCATGGTAATATCATTTATAAATGAGCGGTTAAGTGATCATGGTGTTATCATGTTATAAATGAGCGGTTAAGTTATCATGGTGATATCATGTTATACATGAACGGTTAAGTGATCATGGTAATATCATGTTATAAATGACGGTTAAGTGATCATGGAAATATCATTTATAAATGAGCGGTTAAGTGATCATGGTAATATCATTTATAAATGAGCGGTTAAGTGATCATGGAAATATCATGTTATAAATGAGCGCTTAAGTGATCATTGTAATATCATTTATTAATGAGCGGTTAAGAGATCATGGTGATATCATGTTATAAATGAGCGGTTAAGTGATCATGGTAATATCATGTTATAAATGAGCGGTTAAGTGATCATGGAAATATCATTTATAAATGAGCGGTTAAGTGATCATGGTGATATCATGTTATAAATGAGCGGTTAAGTGATCATGGTAATATCATGTTATAAATGAGCGGTTAAGTGATCATGAAATATCATTTATAAATGAGCGGTTAAGTGATCATGGTGATATCATGTTATAAATGAGCGGTTAAGTGATCATGGTAATATCATGTTATAAATGAGCGGTTAAGTGATCATGGTAATATCATGTTATAAATGAGCGGTTAAGTGATCATGGAAATATCATTTATAAATGAGCGGTTAAGTGATCATGGTAATATCATTTATAAATGAGCATTTAAGTGATCATGGTAATATCATGTTATAAATGGGCGTTTAAGTGATCATGGTAATATCATGTTATAAATGAGCGGTTAAGTGATCATGGTAATATCATTTATAAATGAGCGGTTAAGTGATTATGGTAATATCATGATATAAATGAGCGGTTAAGTGATCATGGTAATATCATTTATAAATGAGCGGTTAAGTGATCATGGTAATATCATGTTATAAATGACGGTTAGGTGATCATGGAAATATCATTTATAAATGAGCGGTTACGTGATCATGGTAATATCATTTATAAATGAGCGGTTAAGTGATCATGGTGATATCATGTTATAAATGAGCGGTTAAGTTATCATGGTGATATCATGTTATACATGAACGGTTAAGTGATCATGGTAATATCATGTTATAAATGAGCGGTTAAGTGATCATGGTAATATCATGTTATAAATGAGCGGTTAAGTGATCATGGTAATATCATTTATAAATGAGCGGTTAAGGGATCATGGTAATATCATTTATAAATAACGGTTAAGTGATCATGGTAATATCATTTATAAATGAGCGTTTAAGTGATCATGGTAATATCATGTTATAAATGAGCGGTTAAGTGATCATGGTAATATCATTTAAAAATGACGGTTACGTGATCATGTAAATATCATTTATAAATGAGCGGTTAAGTGATCATGGTAGTATCATTTATAAATGAGCGTTTAAGTGATCATGGTAATATCATTTATAAATGAGCGTTTAAGTGATCATGGTAATATCATTTATAAATGAGCGGTTAAGTGATCATGGTGATATCATGTTATAAATGAGCATTTAATTGATCATGGTGATATCATGTTATAAATGAGCGGTTAAGTGACCATGGTAATATCATGTTATAAATGAGCGGTTAAGTGATCATGGTGATATCATGTTATAAATGAGCGGTTAAGTGATCACGGTAATATCATGTTATAAATGAGCGGCTAAGTGATCATGGTAATATCATTTATAAATCAGCGGTTAAGTGATCATGGTAATATCATTTATAAATGAGCGGTTAAGTGATCATGGAAATATAATTTATAAATGAGCGGTTAAGTGATCATGGTAATATCATTTATAAATGAGTGTTTAAGTGATCATGGTAATATCATGTTATAAATGAGCGTTTAAGTGATCATGGTTAATATCATGTTATAAATGAGCGGTTAAGTGATCATGGTAATATCATTTATAAATGAGCGGTTAAGTGATCATGGTAATATCATGTTATAAATAAGCGGTTATGTGATCATGGTAATATCATGTTATAAATGAGCGGTTAAGTGATCATGGTAATATCATGTTATAAATGAGCGTTTAAGTGATCATGGTGATATCATGTTAAAAATGAGCTGTTAAGTGATCATGTTAATATCATTTATAAATGAGCGGTTAAGTGATCATGGTAATATGATGTTATAAATGAGCGGTTAAGTGATCATTGTAATATCATTTATAAATGAGCGGTTAAGTGATCGTGGTGATATCATGTTATACATGAGCGGTTAAGTGATCATGGTAATATCATTTATAAATGAGCGGTTAAGTGATCATGGTAACACCATGTTATAAATGAGCCGTTAAGTGATCATGGTAATATCATTTGTAAATGAGCGGTTAAGTGATCATGGTAATATCATTTATAAATGAGCGGTTAAGTAATCATGGTAATATCATTTATAAATGCAACCTTGTGTCATAAGCCAGTGCAAAAGGTACCAAAACAAATTTTATCAGGAAACTAAACATTTACTGTAATCTTGCCAGGAGTACAATTTGGCTGTTTACTGGGATATGCGATCTCATAGTTTCCACAAACACTGAAATGGGGGATTTAGCACTGTCAAATTCATCTGTAATAAAATATAACTACAGTAGTGGAACAGCTGGGACCGGAATTGGTCCTAATTTTTCGATTTCAACCACGTGGAAGAGTAACGAACTGAATTATATATCAAAATGTCCGTATCGATACGGTGGAAATCATGCCGCTGTTGACTTTTCGTGTAGTGGTGTATGATTTGTATCTATACTGTGGATATCATGCCGGTGTTGAATTTTCGTGTAGTGTTGTATAATTTTTTATTATGGGGTAAAATAGACTTTTTCGTGAATCAAATCAGTGTAAAATGGAATCAAGCAGCCTAAGTAACATTTACATATATTTTTTGGACGGGAACACAACTAAGCAATAGAGGTTGTAATTGGACATGTTCAAATTTTGTAAGAGCATTTTGGAGTATGTCAATAGTCTAGGATTCGTTTTTGTTGTAAAAATCACTATTTTGAAGATGAGAGAATTCTGGAATCAACCACAACATAATATGCATCATTAATTCATTCCATTTTATAACAATACCCAGTTTTATTTGTTAAAAAAATAAGTGTTATATGTAAGTAATAAATTAATTAGGCGTTTTTGGTTACTATAGTTCTATGGTTACCAGGGTAATTTAATATTAATTAATAAACTCAGTGAAAACTGAACTTAAGTACTCTGAGTAGCATCCCCATATATTTCTATATAGGACCTACACATTAATTATCGGGAGTAGAATCAGCACTTATTTTAATGGAGTCACGTGAAAGAGTAATAATGTGGTGACTTAGCATTTTTGTTGGAACGGACTGGCCAAAAGTGCCATTTTTTATATTATGTCAAGTTATGTGTGCCCTGTCAGAAAAGTGAACTAGAAACAGGTTTCTGATCAGTATTAAGACTTGCTTCCCGTATAAATCCAAAATGGCAGCCAAATTCCATCATTATTTCACAATGACGTTCCAACTGGTATAAAATTTAAGGCATATGCCTAATAAAAGCGTCATTCCACCCGACAACGTCATAGTTTGAAGACAGTAGCAACATAGGCTGAACAAATTTGAAATTTCTCACCTTTTCGACAAAAAACATGACATTTTGTCATAAAATCATTCTCGTTTCAATTATTTCGGAATAATAAACGGACAATTTATCAATACTGTTTCAGTGTAGATCAAAGGTTAAGACCTTAAACAATTTGGAAATGTATACTGCAAATAAAATATACAACATCTATGATAAATTCGTAACCATATTTTAGATATATTGGATTATGCTACCCCTCACCCCAAAAATAATGAAATTTAGTTTTTGTGATAAATATCCGATAGAACACTATTCGATCCCATGTATAAACACTCTAATGGCAATTACAAACACAATGACCAAAGTTGAAATTTAAAACTTTTTCGACTAAAACATGCAATTATGTAAGAAAATCCTAATTTCAAATATTTTGGTCCAATAAATGGTCATTTACTCATAGGCTATTTGCGATAGTTCACCATGTTTGATCTTATATGTTTTGGACAGATATACTGAAAACAATGAAAACATTTCATGTGGATAAAGTGTACCAACGTTTCAGAAAAGTTGGTTTGTGTTACCCCTCACCCCAAACATCACGAAAATGTTACTTTGTTGTAAGGATTCAATAAATCTTTGGTTAAATCTTATAAAGTGAGTTTGTCGATAGCAATTCGTCATATATGATAATGTCAGAACCTCATTGCCAGTATACTGTTGAAATTTACAACTATATGCCTAATTAAACAATAATATTTGATCATTTCAAATATTTTCAACCAATATAAGGGCAATTTCTCAAACATTTCCCAAGATAATATACAATATGCGGACTTAAATATTTCGTAAATTAATGTCGAATACACATATAAAGGTGTATACATGTAATGTCTTGGCAAAATAGAATAAAAAAAATAAAAAATCTATCATACCATCAATGGATATATTTGAAGATATTGACCCAATATCATTGACTTATTTAATCTAGAATACAAGAGGGTGTATATATAGATATGTATTTCAGTTCACAACTTTAAATTGTCCATCAATAATACACATGACATACAGATGGCCTACCTTTGTTTATACTGTGTTCTTCAATTCAAGTTTGTTATGTTATATGAATATAATGTGCACAGACTGATCATGCCAGTTTGTCATGTTATAGTCACCGGTGCCTGTGTTTATACGTTGACAAAATATGTTAGGCATTCTTAATATCACAATTACATCTACATAACTCTGTGCCTGGTAAATTAGCTTTTTCACATTTGCTTCTGTTTCAAGTTTGGAATTAGCAATATTTAATGAGTTCTGAACACACAGCTGCAGCTTGTCATGACAAGTGTACCACAACCCTGCCCGATAGACAGCTCGTTTCATATGCTGTACCTTCTATTGAGCAAGTTTTGGAGAAGAATTCTCTTCGTGCCTCCTTAATCAGCAACTTTTGACAACCGTTATTATACGTAATGATAATGAAACGTTTGAGTTCTTTGAAAATATCTGAGGACGAATCTAGTTGAATTCAAGTTTGATAGAACCAATAGAAGAAATGTATCTGTGATTGCGGGATAATATTGTACCTGTGATAGGATCTACTTTTGATGATTATGCACAGTCACTAATTAAGTTTCTACTCTGCGAACTGAGAAGTGTTAATGTCATATACGTTGTGTGGGACAGGTATTATAAAGACAGCAGCAAAAAGGCAGCACTCATGAGAATCGTGGTACAGGTCCTGGACGAAAAGTTGGTGGACAAATTATGATTACAACTAAAATGGAACGACTCCCTCCGTGATTCTGACAATAAGCTTCAACTATTTGAATTCCTGACAGGAAATGCGTCAGAACATGGTATAGGTTATGATAAAATGATACACATGACAGAAGGTTCGTCAACTCTCAAAATAGCAAATTATTCCGAGTACATCTTGAGAAACTGTTGTCAGGAGGAAACTGATATTAGAATTGTGCCGCGCATTAATCATGCAATTTCTTGTGGGCTGACGACAATCCATGTTCCGATTGTTGACACAACTGTCCTGGTAAGTCTCCTCTGTCAGCTTTCAAAGTTTACCGATGCTAACAGTGGTGCTGATATGTGGGTTTCTCTAGGAACAGGCAAAACTAAAACATTGTAGCACGTCAACAGCACATGTTCCACTCTGGGCGACGACAATTGTTTATCTCTACCAATTTTTCATTCGAGGTTTTCAAAAGTTGCTGATTAATGAGGAATGAAGGGAATTCTCCAAAACTTGTCGCACAAAAGGGGCCCTAATACAGCATATGAAATGAGCTGTCTACCAGGCAGGATTTTGGTACAATTGTCATGGCAGTCATAACAATTCCAATACATGAACCGCGTGACTGTGGATGGGCAGTTGAAAACCATGGATGTAAGCCACTGTGGGCTACATTACCAGAAGCTGCAACTGTGTGTTCATAACACATCAAGTGTAGATGCAAATGTGCAGAAGTTGAATGACCACACACATAGCTATCTAGATCTAATTGTGATATTAAGAATGCCAACAATGTTTGTTCAACACGGTCGCCAGTGATTATCACATGGCAATCTATCTATCGGCTGGCATGGTCAGACTGTGAACATTATAGTTATACATGTATAACATAACAAACATGAATTTAAGAACAGAGTATAAACAAAGATAGACCATCATTATTTTAGGTGTATGGATAAATTAAAAGTTGTGATCTCAAATACATGTCTATATATGCACCCCTATTGCATGCTACATTTGTAGATTACATAAGTCAGTGATATTGGGTCAGCACCTTCAGATATATCTATTGATGGTATACTAGATTTGTTGAATTTTATTCTATTTCATCAAGACATGACATGTATACACCTTTAAATGTGCTGTATTCGACGGTTATTTTCGAAACTTTTAAGCCTCATATTGCATATTATCTTGGGAAATGTTTGAGAATTTGCCCTTATATTGGTTGAAAATATTTGAAATGATAGGTATTTTACCATAAAATATAATTTTTATTAGGCATACGATTATAAATTTCAACAGTATACTGACAGTGAGGTTGTTACATTATCATATATGAAAGTAACATTTTCGTGATGTTTGGGGTGAGGGTTAACATAAACCAAATTTTCTGAAACGTTGTTACATTTTAGCCACATAAAATGTTTCATTATTTTCAGTATATCTGTCCAAAACATATAAGACCAAATGTGATGAACTATCGAAAATATCATATGAGTAAATGATCATTTATTGGACCAAAATATTTGAAATGACGAGGATTTTCTTACAGATTGCATATGTTTTAGTCGAAAAAGTTGTAAATTTCAACTTTGGTCATTGTGTTTGTAATTGCTATTACAGTATTTATAAATGTGATTGAATATTGTCCTTTATAGATTCGCATCCATGTTCTATCGCATGCTTATCACAGAAACAAAAGTTCATGATTTTTGGGGTGAGGGGTAATATAATCCAACATTTCTAAAATATGGTTACGAATTTGTCCTAGATGTTGCGTGATTTGTTTGAAGTATATATTTCCGAAATGTTTAAGATCTTAACCTTTGATCTACACTAAAACAGTTTTGAGAAATTGTCCGTTTGTTATTCCGAAATAATTGAAAAGAGAATGATTTTATGACAAAATTTCATGATTTTGGTCCAAAAAGTGATAAATTTAAAATTTGGTCAGCCTGGGTTGCTACTATCTTCAAAATATGACAAAGCTTGGTGGAATGAAGCCTTTATTAGGCATGTGCCTTAAATTTTATTCCAGTTGGAACGCCATGGTGAAATAATGATTTAATTTGGCGGCCATCTTGGATTAATACTGGAAACAAGCGTTAATATTGATCAGAAACCTGTTTCTAGTTCACTTTCGGAAAGAGCAGACATAACATGACATAATATAAAAAAAATGGCACTTTTGGCAGGTCAGTCCAACATGACAAAATTTTGTCGCTAAGTAACTACACTATAACAAAATGAATTATGTATCAAAAGTTTCATATTGATACAGCAGATAACATGCCGCTGTTGCCTTTTTGTGTGAAATCCAGCTACCTAAGTAACATTTATGTATATTTTTGGATGGGGCACATCTAAGCAATAGAGGGTGTGCATGTTCACATTTTGTAAAAGCATTTTGGAGTATGTCATTGTACTAGGGTTCGTTTTTTTGGGCGGAAAATCGTCTTTTTTGTGAAAAATTGAGAGAATTCTGCATTCCATCAAAACATGATATGCATAATTAATTTTATCACATAATTAGCCACTATATCCGGTTTCAAAATTTTGAATAAGACACACGTGTAATATCGCCACGCGACATGACGCACGCGCGGTGCTTAGCGCAATGATATCGATGTCAATACCGGAACTATTTCTGCTTTGTTTACAAAATAAAAATGTCGACATGTGATCCGAATTCCGATGTTAATAGGATCATCAGTCAAAATAGACAATGAAGGCGTTGGGAAGATAGAACGTGTTATTCAATATACACACGGGGCCATTTTTTTGTGAAATTAGATGGAATTGACTTCACGGTGAATTTGAAACAAGAAAGGTTGTCACTCATTCAGAATCAGACGACACGTGTGAACTCGCAAAACGTAAACACTGATGATGAAAGATTTATATTTGTGCCTACTACAGAAATTCAAGATTATGTAGACGCTCAGGTCAATAAAAATACTCTCTCAAAACCATATTATGACATGAAACTCCTTAAATCGTTCATGCATAGTCCTCAGATTAATGTTGACAGACCCATCCATGAAATTTCGCCAGATCAGTTGAGCCTTATTTTGAGCAAGTTCTTTCTCGGGGTCAGGAAACAAGGAGGGGCTGAATATGAACCATCAACATTACGTGGATTTATGTCCAGTTTTGACAGAGAGTTGAAACGGTGTGATTGTGGTTTTCAAATAGCTACAAGCACAGAATTCATGAAAGTTCGCGAAGTGTTGAAGGCTAAACAGAAAAAGCTTAAAAGGTCAAGGTCTAGGTAACCGTGCCAGGATATATGACCCAATACATGATGATGAAACAGAGAAACTGTGGGAGTCTTCGTGTTTCGGTACATCATCACCAGAATCGATATTAAACACACTTTAATTTTATAACACCCAACAATTTGGTTTGAGGGGGTCCGACGAGCATAGGGATATGTGTTGGGGTGATGTAATGCTTTGCAAGGATTCTTTGGGGCAAAAATATCTAGATTTTGAAGAACGACAGACAAAAACTCGTTCCGGACAAAATCCCAGAGATGTAAGGGCAGTGAGGCCAAAAATGTGGGCAATATCAAATGTAGATCGTTGCCCTGTTTCTGTCTACAAGAAATTTGCAGAACTCAGACCATAGAACTACTGTAAACGTACCGACCCCTTCTACATCGCAACACATACTTATCAAGACAAGCTTGGTGCAAATGACCAATGGTTTAAACGACAGCAAGTGGGTGTAAATAAACTCACCTCGCTAATGAAACGAATGGCAAAATCAGCTGGTCTGTCTTCCGAGAAAAGGCTCACAAATCACAGTGCCCGAAAACATCTTGTTCAGAAACTCAGTGAATCAAATATTCCTCCAACTCAAATAATACAGATCACTGGACACAAAAACCTGGCATCCATAAATAATTACAGTCACCTAAATGACGAACAACATCGTAACATATCCAAAATTCTGAGCAACGATATCTCCACGAATGAAAGTTTGAAACACGGTGATTTCCCAACCTGTCGACCTTCGACTTCACAGGAAATGACTATTGATGTAAATAACAGTTCGCCCACTCCTTCATTGGTCGTTCCCGACTCGGTGAGACTATCAAAACAACTAAATGCACAGCTGTACAGCAAATCTATAACAGTTTTTGGAGGTGCCATATCCGGAGGAACCATAAACGTCAACATGTTTACCAAGAGAAAAGTCCAACTGAACCAAAACGAAGGAGAATTCGTGTGATTGACAGCGATTCTGAGAATAGCCAGTGACGTCATGACTCAACTTCCCGCCAGGGGCCCCGATGGGGATGACACAGTTTATGAACTTATCAATGTTATTGTTGTGTTAATTACAATTTAATTGAGATATTAAAGTTGTGTTGTGTTATTTTGGGTCGACTATGATAAACGCATGGGTGATAAGGGTAGTTGAACACTTTTGTCAACATGAAAAGACACATTTAAAATGGAACTATATTTTTGCTCGAAGGTGTCTGTACTTCTTCTTTAGTTGTGATAAGGAAATCAGTATTATTGTTTTAACCCCTGACGTTTTGATATAATTTTTCCTCTTTAAAATGCGATTATGTGATAAAAAGGATCTCAAATCGTCGCAATTCTATATGAAATTTATTAACCTCGTACACTAAATTCGATTCGATCCTCGCTAAAGCTCGGATCGAATCGAATTTAGTGCACTCGGTTAATAAATTTCATATATAATTGCGACTCATTAGAGATCCTCTATAGTATGCATGCCATTTTATAAAAAAGATTATGTTTCGTTCATGTTTCGTTTGTTAAATTTTTTTATTTAGATGTAAGTAATAAGAATATCAAGGCATTGTTGGAATAAAGCAGGTTATTTTGTTACCAGGTTATTTGGTTTTTGTATTTATAAAATAAGTGAAAACTGGAATCCAACTATCTGAACAACACCCCATCCCTTATTTCTATAAATTAACCCACTATAACACCGCCTTTATTCGAAATGAATTACGTGGAAGAGTAATACGATGAATTATATATCAACATACCAGTCTCGATAGAGTGCATTAATTGCGGATGTTACCTTCTTGTTAACTGTTGTACGATTGTTTATTTTTTGGATAAAATAGGCTTTTTCGTAAATGGAAACAGGAAAAACAATATTTTTCCAGACACAAGGTGAGGGTGTGTGGGTATGTCGTGTGTGAAAACAATGAGTAAATGCAATTAATAATGCATTTTATTCCTATACTGAAAGTTTGTCCACTACCCACCTCATATATAGAGGATATGAAATGAGTGTTTCTCTCATATGATATTTATGAAACGAGTCTAATAATTTTCAGTTTTCTCGAGCCTCCGGCGAGAGAAAACTGAAAATTTGTGACGAGTTTCATAAATATCATATGAGAGAAACACGAATTACATATTCTATATATCATATGACACCTGTAAATTGATTATGATGTCCAAAACGCACACAAATCACTAAATAGCTATATGACATCGGCAGCAAAAGGTTAATGTGACGTCACTTCATTGCACCGGAAGCCTAATTACACCTGGTGAACTAGCAGAAATAATATGCACGCGAAGATATAGTGCGCTATTCTGTTCTCAGTTTGTGACATTATATCGTATGTTTATTAGATAAATACGAATTACATATTCTATTTATCGTATAACAATGTCCAAAACTATATATTTCAAGATTATAATTGCGAGAACTTCGGCATCGCGTTGATTCGTGTATTTGACGCGCACGAATTTGACCTGCATTTAGTCTCGGCCCCGGCTGCCATTCAGCCAATCAGAACACACTGTTTGTCAACAAACCAATCAAATTATTGGAAGGTGATATGCACTAGTAATTCATATGAAATTTATTTATGACATAGTAAACAACGTAAATAATGATTGAGTCATATGATAAAAACTCTTATGTACATACTTAAGAAATAAATACACGGTGTAGAGGTGTGTATGGTCAAGTTGTACCACAAAAAACTGATTGTAGGACGACGCGTAGCGGAGTCCTACAATCAGTTTTTTGTGGTACAACTTGACCATACACACCGATACACCGTGTATTTATTTCTTTTGTAATACGACTGAAAGTTTATGGTCACAATTCGACTGAATAGTCAACGAAATACTGCGCTTTTTCGGTCTCAGGTGAGAAAACATTTCGTGGTGTAATTCGTATTGGGCGTACTCGATTTATTTGCATGGAATACTCCGGTAATCTTGTCTTGTTATGAAATTCCCCCATTGACTTTTCGAGGCACCTCTTCTAGAAAATAATCGTTGTGATTGGCTAAAAAACGATATGTTTTCAGCGGCGCCCGTGCCTTTCATTTAAATTGTACAGGAAATACGAATTGCGGTCATTTCTGTGTTGAACGTTGTTGGGACAACATGAATATGATCATCGACTATGGACCATTTTCCTTACACAAAGCGATCTAAATGATCTTATCCCCCTTCTGTACTGGTGAACAAACGCTTTCATTTTCAACTTGATTCCGAAATATCGAATCGACGAATATGATCGAGATTCGAATCGACGAATGCACAGCCCGGCCCCATGGATTTATTTTGTCATTTAATATACTTATTAAGTAACTTTCTTTGGTCGTAACATATATCAATATACCATAACATCATTTGGACCATATTCATTGGCAACCAAACTGGTTTCAAGCGACAAATCGCTAGAAAATTCGCAAGATTGTCAAGATGTAGCAAAATTCAAAGGGTTACGGGTGCGGGTGTACTCCGTTGATGCCCCGTTTGCGCGGAGTTAGAAAAGACGGGAAAAGTCGCGTGCGTCGATCTGAATAAACCGATTTTTTTCGTGGTACAATTGGAAAAAGTAGAATTGTACCACAAAACTGGAACGAGATAGCCATGGTAACTCGGGCCACTGGCCAATCAGGACATGGCTTTTAAGCATAGTTAGGCAGGGTCGTATTACAAATATCATTTAGAACACATGTCGATCCCTGTATGGGGTCTATATATGGTTGAGGTTCCAATACCGGTTCCAATGCAGGCTTTCTGGCTGACATAGCTCGAAGTAGCCAAGTTTGTGTTTGCTAAATCTCTTGATAAAGAATGTTTACCTATGAAACTGAATACAAATCTGCAGGAACAAATACGACTATATTTTTGCATTACATAACACGGGCTAATTGTTATATGGGAATACATATTTCTGTATCGGTATATCTCTGTGCTCTCAGTTGTTTATGCGTGTAAATGAGCACGCCTCTCTGCTGATTATTTCAGAAAATAGATCATAACCACTTACCTGGAATTCAGTATCATGAATAGGTGTTTTGTAGTGCTTTGGTAGAGTTTCCGTGATGCATATAATGGCTGGATTATTTTCATTGATAACTAGTTTTAGTTCATCCCTTTTATTGATCAAATTATCTGCGTTTGTATTATGCACAAAGACTTTGATATTTTGTTTAATGTTGTAGTTTGTGAAGTTCAAATGACAACTAGCAGTCAAAATGCATACTTTATTCAAATAGCAAAGACATACATCACAGGTCCATTATGGAGTTAGCTGGTATGTTTGGTAGGATACAGCATGCCACTTTAAGAAAACACATAAGCAACCAAATACCAGTAAATATGATTTACTTTGGTATTTGTTTGGAATCAAATACCAGTAAATGTGAATTACTTTAGTATTTGGCTCCTGGAAGCCGGTGTGGCTTTAACCTGGACAATATTACAACCAAAGAACAGCAAAACCATTACTACCTCTATACTGGACCAGGTATGCACCAACTGATGTGTTTTAGAAGTAGGTGATTTTATAATGAGGAGCATGGCAAATAGAGTTGTCCCTCTTGTAATGTTCATTGGAATAGAGCAGTCAATAGACACATCCACGTGTATGAACATTACAGTAGGGGCAAATCTGCATCCGCTACACAATAACATTAGGAATTTCCTTCCTAATTTCTCCCCCCACCTCAAGACTGAATTTAATTCAGTAGACACACATATACAATCAATAAAAGTCAAAAGTCTATATATATATACTGGGATAATGGTATCACACAATCCCCCGAACAGATACATGTTCAATGTCCATGTGAGTTATTTTGGACGCACCACCCGAATGTTCGGGACTATGGTAGCAGGATAACAACACACGCGATTCCTGGTCGAACAAGCTGATCAAGATCCTCATATCTCACGAAATAAAAACATGGTTGAACCGGTGGAGAGAAATGTTTGTGATCAAACTTCCTCGGAGTTGCTCAGCCTTTAAACTCTTTGCGCCTCCCAGTAAAGTCACGTGTTCGATCGTTCACAGAACTGCCTTGGGTCCTCTTTGAACGAACCCATGCCGACCTTCGTCGTCTCGTCCGCCTGTGACCTGTTCCTTTGTTTGATTTCTCTCCAACACTATCATTACCACCTTGTTTCTTTCTATGTGATCTGCATGACATCGCATGTTTACTACCAAGAACAGATTTTCAATCCAGTCCTGACACATTCTTGGCCTTGGGTCCACGTCTACTCTCGATGCAGTGGTCAACATCGAAGTCCACCTGCTCTCCATCACATAGACTATGAAGACGGTGATGTGTGTTGTTTTTCGTAATGACTGAATAATGCACAAACACATCACTATCAAAGTCGTCACACACAATGAACCCATAGCCTTTCCTGACATGAAACCACTTAAGAGTCCCATGGTGCCTGTCTGAAGAATGAATGTTGACGTCGGATATAACATGCGCTGATGTCGCGAAATGGTCTGCTTCAGCGTTTCCAACTTTCTCACCTTCAGATGAAAAGTCTTCAATGTGAACCATATAATCAGTGAGTTCTGGATTCATAGGCCCATCGGGTAATCACATCGAACCCACAATCACATGTTGATGGTAAGTTTCAGAAATATCAACCAGCCGTTCCACTGCCAGTGGCTGATGAAACGAAATCAAACTCCTGAAGCTATCGTGAGCATCTATTCCGCCCATAAACTGATAAACAGCCAACTGGTCCACTCTCTCGTATGGCAGAAGAGGATATGCCAAGTCGCACAAGTCTAACAAATCCATCCCATAGTCGAAACAACACTCATCATCCCGCTTGCAACGACTTCGGAAATTCAGCATATGATCATCAGATGCAGTGAACTGTGACGGGAGCTGTCCAGGTCCGGTACCGGTAGCCATAATGTGCTGATGTATGTGGACCGTTGAACTCTAAACGGGAAATTCCCGGATTCTCCACCAGTGTAACAGGAAGCGGATTCATGTCTGATCGTACGATTCCCGGCAGAGTTCACAACTAGCATTCAAAAATGCATACTTCACTCAAATAGCAAAGACATGCATCACAGGTACATTATGGAGTTAACTGGTATGTTTGGCAGGATACAGCATGCCACTTTAAGAAAAAGCATAAGCAACCAAATACCAGTAACTATGACTTACTTTAGTATTTGTTTGGAATAAAATACCAGTAAATATGATTTACTTTAGTATTTGTTTGGAATCAATTACAAGTAAATATGATTTACTTTAGTATTTATTTGGAATCAAATACCAGTAAATTTGAGTATTTGTTTGGAATCAGTTACCAGTAAATGTGATTTACTTTAGTATTTGGCTCCTGGAAGCCGGTGTGGCTTTAACCTGGACAATATTACAATCAAAGAACAGCAAATCCATTACTACCTCTATACTGGACCAGGTATGCACCAACTGAGGTGTTTTAGAATTAGGTGATAATGAGGAGCATAGCAGATAGAGTTGTCCCTCTTGTAATGTTCATTGGAATAGAGCAGTTAATAAAGACATGCCCTTGTATGCATTACACAGTAGGGGCAAATCTGCATCCGCTACACATTAACAACAATAACATTAGGAATTTCCTTGCAATTTTTGATATGCACAACCCTAGTCCCATTTTCAACTGTTCTGTCCCTGAATGTCATCCTTTTCATGGTATTTGCAAGGACATCCCCATATGACGACAGGCTATCCAGGAAGTCTTTGTCTAACATTTGGTAGGGTGCGTCTTTTACGGTCACAACTGTACTGATATTTTCCGCGTCGGTTTGGTCTTATTCTGGTGTCAAATAGTCTCAGGCCCTTCATGATGAATTCTGTTTCAAGTCATTACTACTTACAGTTATGAAACATTTGTCCCTGGTGATCTCCGGCCACTATTTTTTCAGCGGCCCGAATAGCATCCTCGCCGGTAATCCGCCTGAATTGTCTCGAATAAAAAACAACCGCAAAATCCCTTTTGATTTCATTAGCCATCTTCCGAATTTACACACGGGTTTCACATACATTTAACAAAGTAATTTTGATTAGTTATTTTCCACGATCCGTACTTGATTGTCAATATATTTCAAGAATAAATCAGAGCGAGAAATATTTGTTTGCAGTCGACGCCATGACACCGGAAGTCATATCCAAATGACAGTCTCAACTCAGATTGCGCAGTCATATTTTCAATGATTTAATCGGCAGGGCTGGTGCTACCACCGATGATAGACAAGTGCCCAATCAAGATGGACCGATACTTAAGCACAAACTTAATAACGAAGAAATAACACCCAAGGAAGTTATCAATGCACTACGAGAAATTAAGAATATAAAATATCCTGGTAAAGATGGGATTCGCAATGAACTACTCAAAACGATTATTCCAATCTTAATTGATTGATGTTACACGACTCGTCAATGCTGTGTACCAATCATCCCGTCTCTTGGAGCGAATCTGTTCTCAACCCGATTCACAAGAAAGGGGACCGTACCGACCCCAGTAACTAAAGAGCTATTGCTCTTACTCTTTGTAGCTCGTTTGGGAAATAAAATAATTAACAAAAGGATTACGGCATTCTTAGAAGAAAACAATTTGATCAGTGAAAACCAATTTGGATTCCGTAAAAATAAAAGTACTATTGATAGCGCCTTCATTTTGAGAACAATGATAACCTAATACCAAAAGCAATCAAAACAACTGTATGCAGCATTTATGGACTTCCAAAAGGCGTTTGATTCCGTGGACAGGGATATTTTATTCTAGAAAGTTTATAATATAGGAATCACTGACAAAACACTCCATATACTAAAGTCAATGTACAATTATAGCTATGATATGACACAGCCTCGAGATGGTGTTGAGCCAAAATGCTATCTAATATTGGGATAAGACACGGATCTATTCCATCCCGCACACTTAGCAATATCTTTGTAGACGATGTATCGAATGGTTTTGACAAGTTTTGTGCCCATATAGAGGTTGGTGATACCCTTATTAATCACCTTCTCTTTGCCGATGATCTTGTTTTGGTGTCGGAGTCACAACATGGTTTGCAAAACTGTTTACAAAAATTACACAAATATGTGAATCGGAATAGGTTATTAATAAGGAGAAGACAAAGTGCATAGTATTTCAGAAAGGAAACAGTCAAAATGATATCTCATTCAAAATAGGTGATTCCTCGGTAGGTACTGTCAAAGAATATACTTACCTGGGCATTTTGTGCCAATGGATCATTTAAAAAGGCGCAACCATAATAAAAGCATGAAGGCAATGTATGCATTGATTAAATCTTTAAGACAAAATTACATTCAATCAGCTTTTGGAACACGCTCTTCGATAAGCTCACCAAACCAATTTCACTTTATGGATGTGAAGTATGGGCCTCCGACATGAATCTGAACAATCTTGAAACCGTGCCGTGTGAAACAACTCACATACGTTTTTGTAAATATGCGCTTGGGGTAAATTGTATGGCATCGAATCACGCGGTGCGAGCAGAACTTGGTAGATATCCTATTGTGTATAATGCCATATCTCGTGCAGTTAAATTTGCAATGAAGTCATCGACCACAGACCAAGAATCTATTATTTACAAATCTGCTAACGTATCAGAAGATCGTATTTTACCCGATACATTGTCGTTTGACTCGGAAGTCCCCAAATATAATGAACTTTTCGATAGTGGTGATAACGCCTTGGAATCAATTAGAAAAATTTGTGATAACTTAAAAATTGATCATGTATGCTGTTCAGACGAGATATAATTATTCAACGACGAAAACCCATCAGGTAAAAACAAGTCGCGAACCTATAGAAAATAAAATACCAGATATATAGAACCATATTTGAACCTCGTTAAAAATTTCTCCGTCAGATTATCTTTCACAAAGCTTCGGATCAGCAACCATACTTTGGAAATTGAGAAAGGCAGACACAAACAACCTAAAGTAGGCGCCAGACACAAACAACATAAAGTGGGCGCCAGACACAAACAACCTAAAGTGGGGGCTGATGAGAGAATTAGCAACAATGTGGAAGGGAGGTAGAAACCAAAGAACACTTCATTATGCGATGCCCAATTTATAAAACTATAAAAAAACGTTTATTTGCGGAAATAACCGACAATATTCAGACCTTTATTAATATGGCTGAGCAACAGAAATTCTTAATCATCTTGAGAAACGATGAACCCAAAACATGTAATATAATCTGCAACATGGTCCAACTCTTTCTACATAAACGGTGTGAATCACCAAACTTTGAACATTAATATATTTATGTTACTATACTTATAATAACATTTTATTTATGTAACTCTTTTGACTTCGGCCTCGAGTTGGCGTATCTCGGCCTCGAGTGGGCGTATCTCGGCCTCGAGTGGGCGTATCTGTCAATAAATGTATCTTATATTATCTTATCTTATCTTGTTCAAGGCACCAAAGCTCCATATCGTCGCATCAGTGCTATAAGGACGTAACTCAATTTTGGCGGGAAATTAGTATTTGATATAATTCGAATCGTGAGAATAAATCCAATCCGATGGGCCAAACTGTTTTTGCATTGGATGGCAAATATTCTCACAAAACAGTGACACAAATGTCGTATCTCCAGTGATATTCACAATTATTCGTGCTATAAGGTCTTATGTCCAACAGCAGCCAATCAGGATGCTTCAGGTTGTCCACGTCACGTGATAATTTGGTGATTTAAATGTTGTGATTGTTCCACACATTTCTGTATGATGATGCACATGAGTGAATATTCATAATGTAGAATAGGCACTTTTTAGTTCATAGACACATACGATTGCCACCATGTTTAGCTTAATCTGTACTTATTAGCACAACTTCCTTATAACACGGAAACCAATCGTCGTTGGCATACGCAAAAGGTCGTATCTCCAAACAAATTATTGCTTTTTAAAAGAAAACGAGGGAGTAAACAGAAAAAATATGTGGTTCAATGGACAGCTAATGTCAGTTTTCATTGGGATAAATACAACAATACGTCATGCTTTGTCAAGATTAGGAGAAATGTTGCCTGAAAACTTCAACATTCATTTTCTCGGAAAGTTGAAAATGTGGGTTACGATATCGGTTTGTTAAAATTAGAGCTCAGACCATGCATAATCGAAAAAACTAATTTCATAATCATGACTCGACCCAGTGTTATCCGATTAGACAAGTGAATGTTCATGGCATGAAAAGCACTCAAATGGCGCTTCTGGTGTTCGTGCATTAAAACATGCCAGATATTACGGCATCCGTGAGAGAAGACATGTTTAAGACTGGCCTTTCATGGTTTGACCTAGACAACATTTATACATTTCTTGACAGCAGAACGTTTGACAACCGCTTAATCACTAGATGCAAAGTCGAGTTTATTGTCGTTAAATTTGATGATTATTCGTAGATGTTAGTCGAATATTTATTTATTGTGATCTAATGTTGTAACAACCTACACTTTTATATAATGGTTTAGTAAGTATTGCGTGTTATCAAATGGTTTATGTTCCCGTATACTAAATGATCATGTTTTGTGTTTATATTATTGAGGTATAATTAACTTGGATACTGAATTATGGTTTCAGCCTGATAGTCCAGTCAACATACGAGAAATATGGCCTAATCTTGACACAATTTGTACGGAATTGATATTATGTTCATGGTGTGCGGTGACCTTTTTCACACCACATATCAAAAATCCTCCACGATATCTGTGCGCAAAATATAAAAACTGGCATCGTTTCTAGCAGTACCCATGTGAGTTTTCGGTGGATTCTGTTTAGGGATATATGGGTAAAAACAAACCCACCACCATGACGTATGCTTGGAGTATAGGGCCATGTTGTAAATCAAAATTATTGAAATGAATTTCTAATTACATCGCGAATGAAGCTGACATCATTTGTTTCTGTAGATGTCACAGGGGGGTGTCAACTGCCGCAGAGTTCGACACATCTGACACTATGGTTGTGGTACCGAAACCATAGGTTAACCCGAACTAAATTGGTAAGAAAGTGAGTTTGATGTCAAAAAGACGCAGGAGAGTCTTCAGTATAAACTATCTAAAGATGGCGTCCAACATGGTTATCTATAGTACACCAGTTTTTGAAATATTTCATTATGCGATATATTGTGGCACATAAATTACACAGTTAGAGCATTCCGTGTAAAAATCTAGTATGGGAGCGAATAGAGTGACACGGACAGAAACTAATACAATGGCGGCTATGAAATGGCTGTCAAAATGGCCGCAACTCTAAGCCATGCCACAATGAAAGCAACATATTGTATAACAACCTAGTGACAATACGTGTTGGAAATATGCAAATCTCTTGTTAAATAGGCTGAAAGGTACACGTATCATTAAAACATATCCATATGGAGGATGTATACATGTAGGTCACTGCAACGGAAATAAAACCTAATGATTTACGTCTTGACAAATTCGGATTTTCTGCTTGGAATACACCCAACAGCCAAACATAATAATTTCGGTCGAAGTGATGTTCCGTCATACTGTGCGTGGTACTTTAATTCGGCATGGAGATAAATTGTTGAATGTAACGCAGAAACTGAAGTGCACACCCTTTCGGTATAACTGCTGGTTACATTTTCAACACAACCGTAAAAATAAACAATGTTTATATGTCGCAATGATAATACTGCTGTAAAGAAACACTCATCTCTTCAATAGAATAGCACCCCAAGATGTGTGTAACATTAGGGAGAAGGGGGAAACGCGGTGATGCGGCTGCAGAAAACGTAGTACCTTTCGGGTATATGTGCACTGTTAGAAAACACTGTCGGTTTAACAGTGTCGGACCGTCATATTCCCATACCATTTCACGTTGTTTTATGCCCCCTGAAAATGGTCAAAGTTTAAAATGTGCGCATTTCCTAGTTCATGCCGTAAAAATTCAACAATATAGTTATCGGCGACCAAATTACATACGGCAGTGACTCCATACAATATGACTGAATCTGATTCTGCTGATATTTAATATTTATAATAATTGTTTGTAATCAGTGCAATGATCCGGTATATTCATTCCGTTCTGTCTTGCGTCCGTAATTAAATTACGTTATTTTCGTGTGCAGACTTTATCACTCACGAATTTCTTGCCGCGCTGAAAACGCAATTGTTTTTTGTGGGAAAATGCAAGCTATACACAGTATACATGTGTGGATCTGCTAAAACCGACTTTATCATTGATATTTTCCACTAAATTGTTACAACTGGGTTGTCTTCGAGCTGCCTCTTCGAGCTGTCGGCTATGAATTGACTTCATTCGTTTCATTGCTCATGTAGAAATTGACAGTGCTGTGACTATCAAAACACTGACAAATTTACTGACACAAGAGGATACAGGTACAATTAACAAGAGCTTTTGTCATATATTTGTATTTGAATTTTGTATATCTCATATATGATGATTGTTGATTTATTTAGATTAAAGAATTGAAAAATTTATGCTAACCACTGGTGGCAATAATATCGACAACAACGGCAGCTTTTAGAATGTTGACAGTGTTATTTTTAACTTGAACTGTTCAATCCAATTGGCAGTGTTCTGATTGTTTCAAAGCACATACATGTACATTGACACGAGAGGATATACTGTACACACCAGAGTGATTGACAAAGGCTTCAATGTCAACACAACAACACCATAAACAACGAACTGACTCCGCACAGTGACGGATGATCACCTAACTACAATTCCAACATACAAGCACAACTTTACAATTACACGGACCAATTCATCCCGTGTTCATCAATTTTCATTGAAACGTGTGGATATGAGACATTGTCGTCATTCGCCATGTTATCGTAAGTTATTACGACAATTTACGGACCGGGAGTGCACTATTGGTTGGATGTTCTTTTCAAACTATCTTTGGCTGACTCACTGATATGGATACTAAGTATCGTGATAACAGTATACCGTTTGATGCAACATGCTGTCAAATTTCATAAACAAATGTGCGACTATAGGAGAACATTGTCGCCAAGTCATCGTGCACAGTTATTACGTGATCTGCTTGAAGATTTCAATCCCAACTAGCTGTTATTGATATAAAGTACCAGTCAAAAGAAGCGGTATATTAAGCACGCTATTTTCGCGTCCAATATCGCAATACTATTGCAAGTGGAAACGCTTATAAGCGCACCGCTTGTGATATTTCGCGCTTAACATGCGACATCTTGCGCTCAAAATTGTGACATTTAAATCAAATTATTGCTTCTTATATATTCGTAAATGATGCTATATGTACACTATATGTACATTATATGCACAGTGTTTATCTACACTGTTAAAACAGAACCGTGAATTTTCACGGAAATTTACCGGCATTTTGGGGACAGGTTGGACCGTGAATCTTTCACGGTCATAGCGTTACAAAAATTACATCCAATCAGTGAATTTGTCACCGTTAAAAATATTACAGCCAATCTGTGAATTTTTCACGGTTTCTCCGTTCTGGAGTTTACAATTGAACCTTGGAATTAAACGGTTATGCCGTTAACCAGTTTACAGCAAAACAGCGAATTTTCACGCTCTGTCAGTTTATTAATTTACAGCTAGATCGTAAAATTCTTACTATCAGTCTGCTCGTGTATTTACTTTTGTGGTCATCAATATAGGCCTGATGATTGGAAATTGAAAAACTATTCCTAATAATTTAAAATATATTTTGCAATATTATAAATTCAACTCCGGACAGATACATGTATTGTGTGAAATGCATATGCCTCTGGGGTGGTTTCAAACAACCTTAGTAAAGCTGAAATTGTATTCTTAGGTATTTCAAGAGTTATCTAACCTGGAAATGCCCTAACTTATGAGATAACTTACTGCGCACATTTAGTTTAACTGCAACTATGCTTAATCCGTGCAGTGCTATTTCACTGTTGATATATGTATAGTTTGAGTAAGTATAGCATGTCAATGGAAACTATTAAATAAAACGCACATATGGTTATCTCATAGGTTAGCGCGTTTCCATGATAGATAACTCTTGAAAAACATACAAAGGCAACATCTTTCACCTTAACAGTAAAACGTAAAATATTATGTAGATAAATAACATTTAAATGAAACTGATAAACTGATGAATCACTGCCACAACAGTCAACACATGTGCCAAGACAACCACAGGGACATAACTTTCAACCCGGGAAGAAGATAGGAAATCTCTGTCAGAGGGGCGCTCGATTACCACACATATCAGCGTCGCTGTTGACCACATCTAGATCACAAAAGTACTGAGCACCAAATCGAATTAGCGAGCGTCCATGCAATAACATAGGGAAATGATTTGTGGAGTAAACAGAACACGGTCTTGAGGATTATCAAGACCAGATGTATCGCCTAGAAAGCTACTGAAACCAGGAGAGTTAATAGGACCCATGGGGAGATGACGATAACTCAATTACCCTAAGTACGATGAACCGACGCGCCGTGAAAATACACATGGCCGTCATTAGCAGACACTGGGTATTTTAGGAAGAAGAAGCCGACATGATAAGACAGTTCTAACCAGCTACCCGATAGTAACAACAAATTCTCGGACGCCAGAGAAAAGCAGCTAGAAGGATGGATGAAGATACAAGGTAAACATGATGATCTTGTGATCCTAACAACATCTCACTGATGCGCCGGCGGAAGAAGAACATGAGACGACAGGAAGATAAACTCAACCGGAACTCAACCGAGTAGAAGACAAGCAGATACATCCAACCTATGAAGACGGAAGAAGATCCCAACCCAAGCAGACGACAGGAAGAGAAACCCAGATACCCATGATTGAACATTATTGACTTTGTTATATATAAATAATCAAACCGTTCTGATAGCCTTAAGAGTTATATGTACCCGTATTGGCACATATCTCTTAACTGGTGCCTTCGAGCCAGGATCTGAACGCTAATCACAGACACAACGTGAAGCCAGAAGAGGAACAGTGTGCACAGAAACAGTGTGGGAAAATTCGCAAAACGTGAGTCTAATTGTTTATTATCATAATGGCTACCCAACAACAACAATCAGCTGGTGTTCTCGCCCCATTAACAGAATCTATCAATTCTCAAATTGCTGCAATGGCCATGACTACGGTAACACAGGTAGTGACGTCATTTGACGGGGACCCCACGAAATACCACGGGTGGGTCAAGTCGATAGAAAAATGCGCGATCCTAACCGGCGCTAACGAAGCAAAGAAGCCCTATATGGCATTCCAGAGCGCGACGGGCCCCGTATCAGATTTTTTACAAAGATATTTGGCCACGAATGCTAACGCCACGTGGCAAGACACAAAAACTGAATTATCTAGTCGATTTGCCGAGATAAATGACATTCAATTCGCCTTTTCAATGCTAAGAAAAATCAAGCAAAAACAAAACGAAAATTTACATGTGCTTGCCGAACGAATTTTGGAGATCGCGACGGTGGCATACCGAGAGCAAATCGGCGGGATCAACGCGGTTGAAGGCCAACTCGTAGGGTTTTATATTGACGCTTTAAGAAGCGACAGTTTGAAAATGAAGTTGATCAGGGATGCGCCGAAGACACTTAAATTGGCAGCCGACATCGCCATGCGGGAAATGGGGATCCGACGGGTATTCAACCTACGAACGGGCCGCGAAAATTACAACGAAAACGAACCGGAAGCAATGGAAATCGATAGTTTCAGAAACAAACGCGCGAGAACAACCTGCGATATTTGCGCAAGCGATAACCACACGACCCGTGAACACCGATCACGCCCGAGACAGGTGCATGTCGAAGCGGTGGTTAAACCACGAACAGTCGAATGTTGGACGTGTCAAGGTGACCATTTCGCTCGCGACTGCCCCTTTAAGACCGAAAACCGAAGGCACGTATCTTGCTGGGGTTGCAATGGTAATCACTTGGCTAGAAATTGCCCCTCTAAATCCGGAGATTCGAAGCAGAGGCAATGGAACACGCCAGTAACGCCACCTAGGGGAATCCGCCGAGATCAGCCGAACCGATCACGTGACATATCCCATGATACACCGCGACACAGCCGGAGATATCCGACATTAAACGAACCGCCACGAATGATGACCCCGCCCACATATGCAAAAAACTAAGGAATCCTCTCATTGAGGCCACAAATGGGAGGAAATATAACATAAATATTGTAGGGAACCCCAGCTCCTGTTTAGTTAGAATAGGTAAAAATAAATATCGCTCATTAGTGGATAGTGGCGCGGAAGTATCATTGATTCACAAACGCGTCTATGACGCATTACAGTTCCGACCAAAACTAACTAGGGAACACATCAACCTTAGCTCCGTGAATGGGAAGTCACTGGGCGTACTTGGTAGCGTGGAACTGACCTTCAGAATGGCGAAACTAAAATTAACCCATAAATGTTATGTGGCGAATGATATGACCCGGAATATGATTTTGGGGAGGGATTGGTTGACCTCTCGGGGGGTCAGACTATATTATGATCTGGGATGCCTCAAGGTCAGTGACGTGTACGTCCCATTGGAATCGGACGCGCACATAGCTTCCCTGCTGAGATTGACCAGCAAGGTTAGCTTAAAGCCTCAAACATCAACTTTATGTATGGGAAAATCAAAAAATTTAGCTTCTCTTCGCAAGTCGACATTAGTAGAGGTGGCCCAAATCGAGACAGGCTACCTAGCGTCAGAACCCGGTCTGGAAATCGGCAGCTCCATTTCTGGGGTGGGCAAGAGGAACAAGGTCCCGGTATTACTCGTCAATAACACCAACAAAACGTTTCGCCTACGACGGGGCAGTGTAATCGGCAAGACGGTAGTGTGTGACCCTGGAACCAGCCGCGAAATTAACTCTTTGTCACAAAGTTCCCAGTTCCCGACGACCTGTAATTACCGCGACGATGGCTACGCCCTTAGACGCGCCGGCCATAACGGGGGAGACAACTCTAGGTCAGCGCGCGCTACCGGCGAGAAAAGATTAAATTTGGCCGAAGTTTCGTGCCCAGAGCGATACCGAGAAACACTGATAAAATTGTTGAAGTCCAACTCGGACATCTTTGCCGACAAAGATACCGAGCTGACACAGACGAGCACAGTCAAAATGCATATCGACACGGGAAACCACCCTCCGATAAAACTTCGCCCGTATCGCACCCCTTTGAATAAACGACCGGTGGTTGACGTTGCCATAAATGATATGCTAGAAGCAGACATTATCAGGCCGAGTTCGAGTCCTTACTCAAGTCCGATTGTTATGGTTGATAAGCGCGATGGCACCAAACGATTTTGCGTCGACTTCAGGCAATTAAATGCCGTAACCAAACCTATGTCATACCCACTTCCGGTTATCGACGATATTTTGGCACTTCTTGGAAAATCTAAATTCTTCACCGCTATCGATCTCAAAAGCGGTTATTGGCAGTGCCAGGTCGCAGAGGAGGACAAGCAAAAGACGGCATTCGCTTGCCACCGAGGTCTTTTTGAATTCAACTCCATGCCTTTTGGGCTCCGGAACGCTGGAGGGGTTTTCTCCCAGCTGATGGCCCAGGTGTTATGTGGGATGGGTGATTACGCCATTGCCTACTTAGACGACGTCCTCATCTACAGCGAGTCCCTAGAATTACACTTGGAACATATCCAGAAAGTCTTTGACAAGTTGCGCCAACATACACTGAAATTAAAATTAAAAAAGTGCCAATTCCTAAAGCAAGAAACACGGTATTTGGGTTTTATAATTGATACCGACGGCGTCCGACCTGACCCCGACAAGGTCAAGGCCATCCGGTCGCTTGTGCCCCCAACATCAGTAAAAGAAGTACGTTCCTTCATTGGCATGAGCAACTACTACCGCAGATTTGTCCCCTCATTTTCGCAAATCGCTGAACCTTTGGTACAGCTTAAAAAAAAATATGCCAAATTCAAATGGGACCAAGCTTGCCAAATTTCGTTTGACAAACTAAAAGAAAATCTCACGGCAGTGCCTCTCCTGGCCTACCCAAATACGGCCACGCCCTATACATTGTATACTGATGCAAGCGACCTTTGCATCGGTGCCTGTCTGACCCAGTTGGGCTCAGATGGCGTTGAAGAACCAATTTATTATCTCTCACACAAACTTAGTGATACTCAAACCCGATGGCCAACTGTGGAGAAAGAGGCATATGCAATTCACTTCGCATTACAAAGGTTGGACCATTACCTTCATAACGCCACTTTCACGATAAAAACAGATCATAAACCATTGAAGTATCTCTTGGAATCCCCCATGCAGAACAAGAAAATTCAACAGTGGGCTTTGGGCATAACTGGATATAACTGTAACATTGAGTACATAGCTGGCCCAGATAATCACTGCGCAGACCTGCTCAGTCGAACGCCACCTAATGCTTATACGGAACAAGAGAAGGCAGAAGTAGAGGTAGATATCAACGACAATAACCTTACTGTCGCCGAGACCCAAGCGGAAATCGCCGCCTTGAATTCGTCTCGATTTAAACCCAAAGACTTCGCAAGCTGCGAGGTAACCCCAAAGGAACTGCCGAATAAAACTCAAATTGGTCAGGCTTACCAACCTACTAATCTACTGTTCAACAAGCCAGGCTTCAACATGCTTGAGGAACAAAAGAAAGACCCGGAAATTGCGTCAGTTCTGGAGGCCCTCGACAAAGGCGAGGACACCCGGAATGACAAACACTTGATGATTGACGGGGTACTCTATTACCTCTCGAGTGCTGACGCAGAACCGACCCCACGCCTTTGGGTGCCCGCACATCTTCAAACCAACATAATCCAACAATACCACGATGATAACGGCCACGTGGGAGTAGACAAAACGCATGATGCGATTAGGTCGAAATATTTTTGGCCCAGACTGTACAAGGAACTAAACTGTTACATTGGAAAGTGCGTGACCTGCCAAGTCAGGTCTCTGCAAAAACAATCCCCTAAAATGCAAATAACGGACACGCCCCCCTACCCTTTTGCCAAAATTGGGTTGGACCTGTCAGGGCCCTACCCCACGTCGCTATCGGGTAACCGCTACATTATCAGCTTCATAGACTTATATAGCGGGTGGGCAGAAGCGTTTCCGGTCAAGGACAAGTCGGCCGATAACGTTGTTCATCTCTTGATCGACGAGATATTCCCGCGACATGGATGCCCTCTAGAAATAATAACTGATAACGGCAGTGAGAACATTAATTACAAGGTCAGGGACACTCTGAAGGCCTTGAACATTCACCATGTGACTACGTCTTATTATCACCCCCAGAGCAACAGTAGGGTGGAGAGATTTCACAGGACTTTTAAAGACATTGTCTCAAAGAAAGTGGCAGACCAAATAAACACGTGGGACGTCCATTTAAATCAAGCACTAGCTGCGATTCGATTTAACAAAAATGAAACTTCAAAATTCTCCCCCTTTTTCTTGTTGTACAATCGAGACGTCGTGTTCCCAATAGACAATCTCCTAAAACCCAGGCGTAAATACGCGGGAGAAGATTACCATCAGATAGCGCTGCAACAACAGCACAAATCCTTTATGATGGTACACAAACACGTGAAACAGGCGAAACGCCAACAAGCAGCGAAATTTAACAAAAAGGCCACAGACACCAAATTCGAGATTGGCGAGGCCGTCTATGTGAAGAATCATTTACGAAAAAGCAAACTTGAAAGCAAATGGAAACCCTACTTCCGCATAACCAAGCAAATAACGCCCGTTACTTTCGAGTTAAGGAATCAATTAACTGGGAAAGTCACACAATCCCATGCTGAACATATGCGCAAAGCCAACCTGGAATGGGAAATCCCCAAAACTGACAACAACAAGCGTGCTCAAACGTATGTTGTTCCCCCCGAAGACGAAGATAGCGACGTTCCTGCCCCTAACCCTGTGGGTGGGTCTTCTGGCGATGAAACAGAACCATTACCAGATGATGTAATCGCTCGATATCGGAGACAATGTTCGGACTCCGATGACGAAGATGTCCCTTTAAGCGAGCTTAAGATGCGCTTACAGCGTAGGAAAACGCGACTCGCGCGCTCAGAGCCGCTACAAAACCCTGACTCGTCCATGGACGAGAGACCAGAGCCGAGTGCCAAGGCACGACGCGCTCCAGCGCCTCGTCGAAACGGGCGCAAAGTAACAAAGATGTTTACAAGTGATGACAGCTCAGAGGATGAGTTAATGGAAGTGGCCGCCATTGAACAAAACCCTCGTGAATGTAAGCCCGTACCGGCCCCTCGCAAGTGTAAGCAGCTCATGAATGGAGCGCTTAGTGACATAAGAACCAAGCAATCATTTAAAAACCTGTTGTACTCAATGGCAGCAGTGATGTAAATAATAATGAAACGCCCGAACTATTTACCGGGATTTCATTTCGGAATGAATGAGACCCCACTTTTAACTGTCTTATTGCTGACTGATGAGTCTAACCTGGCTTCGTAAATGTTGAAAATAGTTAGCCCGACGCCCCAGACCGAATCGCGAATAAATAGTCATGTTCGGATCAATGACAGGTCGCGCGCCCCATGAAACCCGGCACGTGCGCATGGCGATTTAATAAATAAAGCTTTGAACTTTACAATCACGCGCCGAGAGATAACGTGCACGCCGCCACCCTTAGGGTTACTACGTTTGAGCGCACCCCGCTCAAATAAACACGATCGAAAATATGCTCACGACTGACTTAGTGAACGAAAAAGTATTACCCCAATGAATGGTAGAGATGGCCAGGGTGGTATTTTGCCCTAGTAACGTAGTTACAGTAGTAATTTTCATTATCTTGACCCACCGATTCTGGTGGAAATTTGTTAAACATCAGTTGCCAAGGTTAGCCATTATGTATAGTAAGCAGTTAGACCAGCGACCTGAGGATATCCCGAATGCCGTGTTCAAAGGACCCATCGACGAAGCAATGGAGACGGATGCACCAAAGCCGTCTGCGCTATTCCGGGACAACACTCAGGAACGCCTACATGTATATCCAATTATAGCCGTCAGAGGCTGACCACATCTGTGGCGGATTTGGATTAGTATTAATTATGTATCGTATATTAATGTATTCCGAATTTCCTCCGTAATTATTGTTGCGCGGATATCAGAATCATTTGCATGTATATAGACATTTATGCATTTCATATATTTCAAATATTAATTGTTGCATAACGATGTCCAGGGTATTATAGTTGTATAATCATCAGAATGATTATAGCAAGCGTTGAATAGGGACTATAAATCCCGACATTCAGTCATACGTTTTGATAATTGAAATCAATCACCCCGACTTATCTGGTGTTTAAACTGTTCGTCAACAAATCCATCTATATAATTAGTTGTAAATTCCATTTTCGTATTGGGCCGATCTGACGACCCTCAAGCGATACCGATAAATTGGAAAATTAACCATTGTGTATTCTGACTGTGTCATTTGTTCTCAAACCTCACACAAATATCCGTTTGAGTATTACAGGCTGACCATGGCGGTGGAACAAGGGTCGACCAGTTGTCAGAACCTACCCCATACTCGGACATTGAGGACGAAAATACCTCGACGTCCGATGATGACGAAAATGACGACGCCATGAAATTTCAATCATAGTTTTACACCGAAAGAGTCACAGCCAGTGGGTCGGAGTTGTCTGAGAGACGCCCAGACGACCCGATCTACACGGAGACGACCGACATCGAACCAGCTATCCATCGCCGATGCCGCTGTTGCGAAACACTTCGACGAATCATCGACCTGCTGCGCAGCGACGAATTGGACTTGCGATTTCAAGATCAACTTTAAATCGAAAAAGTAAAGGAGTAATGTGCCAAGACAACCACAGGGACATAACTTTCAACCCGGGAAGAAGATAGGAAATCTCTGTCAGAGGGGCGCTCGATTACCACACATATCAGCGTCGCTGTTGACCACATCTAGATCACAAAAGTACTGAGCACCAAATCGAATTAGCGAGCGTCCATGCAATAACATAGGGAAATGATTTGTGGAGTAAACAGAACACGGTCTTGAGGATTATCAAGACCAGATGTATCGCCTAGAAAGCTACTGAAACCAGGAGAGTTAATAGGACCCATGGGGAGATGACGATAACTCAATTACCCTAAGTACGATGAACCGACGCGCCGTGAAAATACACATGGCCGTCATTAGCAGACACTGGGTATTTTAGGAAGAAGAAGCCGACATGATAAGACAGTTCTAACCAGCTACCCGATAGTAACAACAAATTCTCGGACGCCAGAGAAAAGCAGCTAGAAGGATGGATGAAGATACAAGGTAAACATGATGATCTTGTGATCCTAACAACATCTCACTGATGCGCCGGCGGAAGAAGAACATGAGACGACAGGAAGATAAACTCAACCGGAACTCAACCGAGTAGAAGACAAGCAGATACATCCAACCTATGAAGACGGAAGAAGATCCCAACCCAAGCAGACGACAGGAAGAGAAACCCAGATACCCATGATTGAACATTATTGACTTTGTTATATATAAATAATCAAACCGTTCTGATAGCCTTAAGAGTTATATGTACCCGTATTGGCACACATATTCCTCTATCCATTTACTTAATTTCTTCATAATGGTACATATCCAGAAATTTCCATGTCTGGTTGGTCAGCTAATTTATTGGCAACAGTATTACTTCATGGAAAATCCAGTTCATTTGAAAGGACATCCGAAATATCCATGAACAAATAAACTAAACACCACCTGCAACTGTCAACTTTATACACAGTGTATCACAGTTGCCATGCTGTTTAGGAAAAGCTAGTTTTCATCATTGAGTTTATCCTCTTTATGTTCAAGGCTTTGAACTGTCTCATGTGTCAGAATATCTCAGTCACTTAATTTTCCACAAAGCTTGTAACAGTAAATTCAGTGCATTTCCAGTTCCTGTTGAACATTCTCGATTTATTGGCACCAGCTGACACCAGCTGAGCAATACTGGAACAGTCCATAATTCACTAGAATATGTTTATGATGGTGCTACATGTAATAGACAATACTTGTAGATACCATATTCCATTGAACCAATCATGGAATCTGTTCTTCAGTCACAATCGGGCACACACCATTGTATCGTTCGGTTATTACACATCGACTTGAGTAGATTGTACCATTCGTATGTTGTGTCCAAAGTTTCTTGCAAATAATTGGTCGATGGTAACCTGTGCAAGTTCAGTGCAGCTCCTGAAAAAAAAGGAATAATTTAATATATTAATAACTCAGTGAATTGCGTTCTAATTATGATTGGTATTAGGGTGATGTCGTATCTGCCTGCACTTGTTTTATAAGATTCTCGGCTTTAAAATAATATATTATGGTAGTGTAACTTGATCATAATAATAATACCCAACCAATCTAAAGACAATAGTCTGATAACACCACAACATTATTTGCTCAGAGCATTCTCAAAAAAACAAAACAAAAACACATGAGGTCATGATTCTTGAATAAATTATAAAAGTATATTTATCATGAAATTATATTATTAAAATCCACTAATACACAATGGCAATGCATACCATCACTTTAATAATAATAATAGTCTATACTATTACTAAAGTACTGATAGGTGTACATGGTGGATGTTTATAAGAATTTCTAACAACTGCACTCACTGACCCAAACAGTGTCGCAGTTGACCTGTTGGCTGGTTCAGTGGTTGGGTCAATCGGTGCGAATTGGTGCACTTTCAAGAATGAAGCACTTCAAATGAGACATGCTGAAGCGTAATTGAATTACCTGTCCACGCGGTATGTATATGGCAGATGGACTTATTATATTTGAGATCAATGTAGATGTGGTCAATGGTTAATATTCAAGACATTTGCATCTCAAAATTCATGAAAATGTTTTATTTCCGCGTTTCCATCGTGAATACTCAAGTACACGGCGAACTGGATAAATATATTAAAGATGACGGATGTGGACGAGGATTAATTATAGTCATAGTTTCAAACGGATGTACTGTTAACAGACAGAAACTCACTTCTAAAACAATTCCTATCTTTTTTTTATCCAATTATGTATACATTGGCATTTTTAACAATAATCACGCTACGCATCTACTTATATTTTTATAATTTTTTCTTTCGTAATGATTCTTGGCAACATGTTGAGGTGCTCCTCAAACACACGAGGGACTTCCTTACTGAACATTTCCACCGGACTAAAAATTTTCATATCGTAATAATTCTGTCAGATCATTGTTATTCAACGTCTAAAATTCACCATCGGGAACGTGACTGGAGGCGATCCGTTGTGGGGTGGGTTAGATATCGGAACAGGGATGGCGACAGAATTTCACCGACGCAGGGGCTATAATATACGATCGATCTCGACCCTTGTTGCCACGTCCCTGCGTAGCATATGTGATGCTTGCTTTTGCACGCTAAGGTGTTGCTGATATGTAATTGTTATTGAACGAAATCAACAAAATGTTAAACAATATAAACCAATAAGCTAGGAGTGAATGTCAAATTTGAATATCGTATGTAATCATTATGCCATACCGGTACATCGGAATCAAAATGTACAGTGTAGGCCTATATATAGTCGAATGACTTAATAAATGCATGTATTCATAAATAAGATGATAATGATGATGATACATTTGATTACTATATACATAGAATACCGGTACTCACCATTCAAAGTTAGTGTTGTCCCATAGATTCATGCTGCAGTGATCAATTTTATCTCGATCCTGTCCGCATGTAGATACATTAAATAGACCTATCTCGAATTTCCCACAGTGAAGATCATATAAATGCCAACATATTCAAGCAGTGGTAGAATCTAACGTTAAATATAAAGGCGACCCTGACCTTATTACGGAAATCCACATAACAGCATGTATACATACCACTGCCTTATAATCAGCAATGGCACGAAGGGTGCGTTTACATTGCTGTAGATCTGTGCACAGATCTACACGCAGTCACGTGTCGCGGATTACTGTGATCACAATATGATTACTGATAGTGAACGCGCGCTGATCAGTACTCTGGTAATCGACAATTCAATACGAGTCGTGTCAGTTTAGGCCAGACATAAAAATGAACCAACTATCAGCAGACCTAAGCAATTTGATATGTGCCGCGTCAGCATCGTTGCTGATATATGGGCTTTCCTAGTTTTGGAAATTTCAAACCTCCTAGTCACCCTTAGGTTGGAAAATTTTCCAAATGATGACCATTTCAGTCCACAATGTTTACCAAATGTAGTAAAACATTGTTTTCTTAAACTAATTCGCAGTTTTTTATTGGCCACAGGGGAGGGACAATGAAAATTTGGAAATCTGAACAAGAAAATCGCCAAATCCTAGTATTTATACTGGCCTCAAGCCTTCCTAGAGTTGGAAAATTCAAACCTGACACCACCACTTAGCTTGGAAAATTTCCAACTGATGACAATTCCAATGACAATGATGACCAAATGTAGGACAATATTGTTTTCTTAAATTAACTAACAGTTTTTGACTGGCTACGGGGGAGGGACCGGGACACAATCTTTCCAAGTGTTGTTAATTTCCAACCTGACACCCCCATAAGGTTGGAAAATGTCCAACTGATGGCCATTCCAGCCCAAAAATTTTATAAAAAGTGGGGAAATTATGCAAATATTGGTCCAAAAACAATAAATCCCCCCCAATAAAATTCTTGAAAATCAAACTACAAGAACAGTTTCAACCTATTGTTGGTGTGGAATTTCCAACTAATGTTGTGTCAGGTATGAAATTTCCAACTGTTGAAAATTTTGACCAAAGTTGGGGGGGGGGACACCCCAATCCCAACACACCCCGTCGACACGCCCATGCCCATGATCAATATTCGCACCCACGCACCAGCAAACAGGTTCTGGCTTACACGAAGTGAAATACATGGGTTGAAATGACAAATAAAGATAAAACACATTCGCCAAGCCCGAGTAACAATTAATCAAAACAGATTTGCCTGTCGCACACGATTTTTGCTCACACGAACGAATACCGTTTTTCTTTCTGTGTGCATTTCTATATCAACCCATTTACAATAGTCTGCGTGTAGATCTGTGAACATATCTACAGCAATGTAAACATACCCTTAAGTTAATTAACGCCAGCTGTAAGATATCGTGTTTCCCTATACAGTCGACACATGCTATTCTGATACAGAGATCCAGTCGAATCTCATAGTGGGACCATGTGTGTATGAATGATTAATGACAATGAAAACACTGCTCTGCCCTGTAAATGGAATATATTGGCTAACAGGTGGATAAATTGCAGTTCCGAGCAGTATACAGGTCGTACTATCAGTGTATTATAGACATAAGACTATTGGGTCTGTATGAAATTTAGCGCGCTTATTATCGCAATATTTTGCGTTCAATATCGCAATAATAATCGCGATAGATTTTTGGTATTGCGCTATACTCGCGCCTTTTTCAAAATTAAGAATGCTCAATATCGCAATAAAGGCGCGCCTCAATATGCGACTTCTTCTGATTGGTACTGTATGATGTACGGATTTACCTGTTAAAACAAAAACTGTGTTTACAAGTGACTGTACAATTTCACGCCTTACACGTTACCAAAAAGTGTGGCATTTATATGTTTTACTTTTACATGTACATAAATTTGAGATTTAACTGTGACGCATGTAGCTTTGTTCTTTTATGTCTTAAAAGGGCATTCCGATTCATGTTTTATAATGGTCGGAATTAGTGTTACTCGTAACTGAATAGTGATGGGTTGGCTCATCAGCTATTACTAGCATCGCTTTTTTTTACAGCCATAATTACAGTAGTTAGTGAAATTTTAACACATTACGTGCGCGCAACCTTATTCCAAATTAAATTCTAAGAGGCAGATAAAAGTTTGGTCCTCTGCAAACTGCAAACATTTCATAAGTATTGTCTATCACTTTATGAGGATTTATGCTTCATCAACAGTAGAAGAACTAAGATTTACTTTTCAGTTACGAATAATACTAGATTCGACCATTCTAAAACATATGAATCGTAATGCCTACCGGGAAATCATATTGTCACATGGGAACCTGGCTAATTATACGGTAACTTAGCAAATTAAGAGGCAAAAATGTGTGTTGACCCATGACAGATACCATTGGTCTGACCTTTATTAGTTACGGTCTTGATATTAATTAAACGGTGTTGATCCGTAAAAAATACAACGATCTGAGAGTTACTGGTTACAGTCTGTCAGTAACTTAAACGGTTTTGTACCGTGGAACATGCTACAGAACTTGTCCGTTCACATAGGAACTGAAGTCAGACAGTTTGTACATTATTCCACAACTATATAGCTTACATTTTCCCAAAAAGAAACAAGTGTGTTTTCGCGCGGCAATGACAGAAAAAGAAATTCGTGAGTGGTAAAGTCGGCTGATGAAAATAACGTAATTTAATTACAGACCACGACAAGACGGATCTGTGCATTGCACATGATGAATATCATTGCAATGAATACAAACAATTAATAATAAATATTAAATATCAGCAGAGTAAGACTCAGTCATATTGTATGAGTCACTACCGTATATAATTTTGTCGCCGATAAATATTGTTGAATTTTGACGGCATGAACTTGGAAACAGGAAAATGTTTTGGACCATGTTCAAGGGACATAAAACAACGGTAATTCACAGTACAACTGATGAAACGTGATGTGATGGTCCGACACCGTCAAACCGACTGTGTTTTCTCAGAGTGTATAACATACTGTAGGATATTCTTTTACTAGACTGCGAATAAGTAATCATACATTTTCTATTGAAAAGGGACTTCACACAGAACCATTGCAGGGGCGCCGGAATGAATTTATATTGCCCCGACCATATAATTGCTAGATAAACATATAGGTGGCAGAAGGCCACCATGCTCTGCCGAAGGTAGACCCGGGGAGTGCTCGATTGGGGTGTCCCCTCTCTAAGGTGGGGAATGGGGGGTTCCGGGGGTACCCCCGGGATTGTTTTGGTCTTTAAGGCCAAATGGAGCGCATTTCCTTAGTTTAAAATAAACTTAATGGGCTTTATTTATGTCATTTATATGGCTACACAAAGAGGTGGATTAAACTAATTGCACACGTCTGCTACTGAGGTGTGCCAACACTTTATCACGGACTCATGCATGGTCACAGATGGACAATAAACACCATCTCATAATTACACATGAGATTGGATAAATTAAATGTTATTGCACGAACATCTATTAAATGGCACCATAACTAAAATGGAACCATAAACCCATATACTAGTAGTAAGCGATGGCATATATTGTTAATATTTTCAATGTTGGTCATTGCCCCATGCTGCTAATAAGGATCACATTATGTCATTAGGAGGAAGTGTTGTGCTATTTTGCTGATAAAGGCTGACAGTGATAATTTGGCTTGAACTTTTGATGGTGTTTATATGCTTTCACAAACAGCATGACATATACTATTATTGCCCCAACCATATTATTGCCCCGACCATAGTCGGGGTGGTCGGGGTAGATCCGGCGACCTTGCATTGACTTCATTGGAACTGACACGATGTTTAGTTTGTTCCGATGACGAAAGTCACTAGCTTTCTTTTAGAGGCAGCGCTTACTACACACCACGTCACGAGTTTGTTAACCTCATGAAGAGACATGTCACAGACTTCGTAAGCATGACCCTAAATGAACAGCTTGTCATCTTATCCAACAATTTTCCAAATATATGCAATTATGTCACGGATAAAGTGTTATTTAATGCATATAATTCACGAAATCGTGTAAAGTATGTGCCATTGTTTATTTTAAAATTTATCCAACGTGTTCTCTGAGTCGATAGATAGATTAATTACCTTTTGTGTTAATTTGTCCAATTGGCATCGAAGTTTGGCAGCGTTGTGTTGTATTCTGTTCGCCATCCTAGACAGGCTATCTCGTGTTGCATCATGTGTCCTACCTCCAGACAAGGGCAGTATATGTACAAACGCCTTTCTGTTCGATGCAAGATGAACTACCAGCGCGACCGAAAATATTACCAAGACGATCTTCCAAAGCATATGTTTCCGCGACATGGTGTCTGGAAAATGTTTTGTAGGTTAAGCATTATATGTACCACCCCTGGTCAAGTTGTCCTGAATAGAGTTACCACCCCTGGTCAAGTAGTTCTGCTAGTCAGCTATGATGTTGTGGTCCTGCTAAATTTCTATAATGCTGGTAGGTCAAGCTGATGCTGTTAATAATAAGTACCGTTATAAATTATAAAGTTGTTTCTTTCCCGACATTTGGCTAATCTGGACGAATCAAAGAACCACCAGTGGTTGTATCAACTTGTATGAAACATTCAAGTACGATATACTTTAACATATTTCAACAATGGCTACACTGATGCTTGGAAAACGACAGAATTACCCATCATGGTTATAGTCGATTTCCAACAATTAATACAAGTATTAAAATATTTCGCAGTAATATGTTTTTGAATGTTTGATACACATAATGGCTTTTCTTGGATATGTTCAGATTAGTAGAACACCACTATAATGACAAGTTTGTACAAATTAACTGTACTTTTTCTTAAAAGCGTCAGTTTGCCCTAACATCAGCATAGCAATTCAGCAGGACCCACCAGCATCATAGCACATTAGCAGGACCCACCAGCATCATAGCACATTAGCAGGACCCACCAGCATCATAGCAATTCAGCAGGACCCACCAGCATCATAGCACATTAGCAGGACCCACCAGCATCATAGCAATTCAGCAGCACCCCCAACATCATAGCACATTAGCAGGACCCCCCATCATCATAGCACATTAGCAGGACCCCCAGCATCATAGCACATTAGCAGGACCCCCAGCATCATAGCACATTAGCAGGACCCCCAGCATCATAGCACATTAGCAGGACCCCCAGCATCATAGCACATTAGCAGGACCCCCAGCATCATAGCACATTAGCAGGACCACTTGGCCAGGGATGTGTACGCGGGTGCTGTCCAGGTGACACATCTGACAGTGTCAACACAAATCTCACCTAGTCCTCCGGAATGACAGTAACAAGTCATAATGTTTTGTGTAAACATTACTGTTACGTGCCGGCCATTTTATAAACAAATAGTTTAGCAAATGCTGATCAAATCAGGTATACATTATAGATGATAAATGTGTTAAAGAAAAAATGATAGAAATTGTTATAGAATGTTAAAACATATTATATAAGAAATGAATGGCGGTTTCAACGTGGTCATGGGATTTTGACCGCGAGAAAATTCAGCAAACTGCATGAACCCCGAAGGGATTCATGCAGAGTTTACTGATTTTTTATCGCGGTCAAAACCCATGACCACGTTGAATCCGCCGTTTATTATTTATATTTATATACTAAATTCATTTTGAACTAGGATTGTCTGCCTTTCCCACTATTTACTCAACTGTTTAAATGAACGCATGGAGTTCAGTTCAGACAGTTCGAATCCTCGCTTTTTTGAAAACAAAACATTTTGAGAATCCGGTGACCGAGAACAGATAAAGCGCAATTTCACAGTGAAGTATACACATATGAAAAGATGTTTTGTTTAGCTAGTAACTAATGAAGACGTGTTGATTTCAAGAATGATAATATTTGAAACTAACAATTAAGTTTCGGCTGTGGATAAGAAATCGACAACACGACGTTCTACCATAATTATATAATTGTGAGGTCGGGGGAATATTTGTAGCGGCAAGGAAAATGAAAAAACTCTATTGAGTTGCGCGGTTTTTTGAACATCAACGCTCAGTAACACCGGGCAACAACACTGATTATAGACCAAAAAAAAATTCAGGCCAAATCCGGACGTGCTAGATACTCAAGCAGTCGGTAATGTCCGACAATCCCCGGTGATTTCCTGGATCAATGTGTTCATAAACCTATGAACGACATTGGAAGTGACGTCACGTTACGTGCATAGGTTTATGAACAAATTGAATAAGGGGCGTGTCTAACGTAACGTTATGGGGAAATCGGAAGAGATATTAGGTGTATGTAAATATAAGAATATATCAAAAGAATGTACGAATAATTGATAAATAACGATAAATAATTGTTAGGCCAATGCATTCTCTTATATATGCGAGGCGACATCGACTCGCATATATTAGAGAAGGCATTGGCACAGGGGCTTTAATGTTTCACCAGCGCAGCTCCCGTCATTAAGGGTTACTTAATGTTTCATTAGTTTGATTTTCCATGCAATGAAATGTGCTCCAGAAAAGACAGGTTTTCAACTTGAACATTCAATTTGCAATTACCGTTGGCGTTGTTTGTTGATACACTAATTTTCACTTTAACAGTAATGTTTACATAACAGTGGTTGCAACATGCGACATATCGTTAGGCTACGTTCATATGCTGACAAGTTTGCACGGGATGTTTTGCGGGCATTTCGTCATAGAAAACCACATGGTGCCAGAATATGAACGGAACCGTGCACATAACATGCATCTCTATCAAAGCGAAATACATGAGAGGTAGCATTTAAAGAGTGCTATTGGAATTTGCCTTCAAATACCTGTATGATTTATTCTTGCGAGATAATTGCATGATACTTACAAATTCGGGTAGCATCGTTACTAGTGGATATACAGAGATTTTACTTCGCACGTAGTTAGCTGTGGTACATATGCACTTTGTGTGCTTGTTTCCGTTCATATTATGGCACCATATCGTTTTTTACGACAAAATGCTTGCAATCCATACCGTGCAAACTTGCCAGTGTTTGAACGTACCCTTACTGGAGAGTCATGAATACGATACACGAAAACAATGTTTATCTGGTTATGCCTTGTATTCTCAGTGACCGCCATACATTTTATCTGTTTTTGCATGGTATTCTTAGTGACCACCATACATTTTATCTGTTTTTTCATGGTATTCTTAGTGACCACCATACATTTTATCTGTTTTTGCATGGTATTCTTAGTGACCACCATACATTTTATCTGTTTTTGCATGGTATTCTTAGTGACCACCATACATTTTATCTGTTTTTGCATGTTATTCGTCGTGACCGCCATACATTTTATCTGTTTTTGCATGGTATTCTTAGTGACCACCATACATTTTATCTGTTTTTGCATGGTATTCTTAGTGACCACCATACATTTTATCTGTTTTTGCATGGTATTATTAGTGACCACTATACATTTTATCTGTTTTTGCATGGTATGCTCAGTGCCGATGGTTTTACAAACCCGTTAGTTATTTCACATTTAACCACATTTCTGATTAAATCATCATCAGACGCTTCGTGTACTGAGTCTGATGAAATTGAGCAGGGGATCCTTTATTATTGGCAGGAATTACGTAATTGCCAGCCAATCGCAATACACCAGTAAAGCGCTGTAAGCAATCAGGCGATAGTCGGCGTGGAATACACAAGACTAGAGGAATTCCTCCAGCCAGCGCGTTTCCAGTAAACCCCGCCCATTATCTAAAAATAGCGTAAGAACTTTTCCGCCGCAGCTAATTTCACATATTGTTTACAAATTCAGAGTTTACGACATCCAATTATACAATAGATAGAAATGCGTATATAGAGTCCAGAATTGACGAAATATTACTAGCTAACATGTCAAATAGAATTGAATATTATCATGATTTTCAGCATTTAGTTTTTTTTAATTTGGTTTTATAGGGGTTGAAATAGATTAATAAGCCATGATATTCTTTTGCGAAAACGACAGTCGTTCGTGGAAACGAAGTGCATTATGTCGATCAAAGCTGTTTTAACGAAAATGTGGGCGGTGACATGATACTGCAGGTTTTGTCTGTGGAAGTTATTTACAGCGACGGGTAGTTATTTACAGCGATGGGTAGTTATTTATTTACAGCGACGGGTATGCCGACAAATAGCGCATTTCTTCAGACGCAGTACTTGAAGCGTCTAAGTATGATTTTAATCAGAACTGACACTGCAAGCGACTGAACCGGCCAATGGCTGCATTTAAAATTCTGCTGCCATCTTTCTTTACCCTAATTTTGATATCCTTGCATACATTCAGTGTTAAATTGGCTAAATTCAAGCAACGTTTTTGTTCTCAAATCATAATATACTGAGATTTATATTTGCGCCATGATGTTATAAATTTATCCGTGATTATAACAATGTTTCTCATTTAAATATTTAATTTAAAAACAATTTAAAAATTGAATTTAAAAAAAAAATTAAAGTTTAAATCTAAAAAATATAAAAGAAAATTAAAAATTTGAAAAAAATAAACAAAATAAAATTTATATTTTTTTCTTAATAATTTTTTTGTTCACTCACCAGATAAGTTAAAGAACTGTGGTAAGCCTTATAGCCAATATAAAAAAAATTGACTATTGTTTGAAGAATTATGACACGAATGAACGCCGATATCTACACATGTCACCTATAATCTGTACTTGCGGTTACGGTCGTGCTTCCTCCGCCGCTGCGATTCTTTTGATATCAAAGTTTTACACCAATTTTGTAAATTGGCTGCAACAGATTGAGAATCAAGAAGGAGGCGGTGTGACGTGTGGTCGACACAATTGTCAATCATTGTTTACAGATTGAATGCGCATGCAGTTTCTCCCCAGCGTTGCAATATGTCTCTCCATGTGCCCTATACAGACGTTGTTACGCCGAGTTCTGATATAACTGGCTAGTTACGTGGTAGCCCAAAAGTTGTATAGTAACAATCGCCGTGCTTTGTGGGTCTGTAGTAAACTAAACGAGCTATGTAGCAATTTGAGGTCACGAGTTATGTAGTAGAAAAAACAACGAGTTGCGTAGTAAAGAAACAATCCCACGAAGTTAGGGACCACACAGTGCACACTGTATATGCTTAATTATGTATTAGTGCTCAGTTAAACCGCATGAGGTGAACATGCCCGCTATGTAGATATAACAGACTAGGAGACGAATTCCATTACCTATTTGAATTTGAAGTGCTTGAGCGCGAGAGAAAATGTCATATATCAAAATAATACCTGAATAGACCAAACATTACAACAATGGATGAACTTCTTAATGTACAAAACCCATGCCAAATACGGCGTCTATGCAAATTTATATATACCATTTTTAAGAGATTCAACGACAATCCACCTGGTTGACATATACCACTATTTAGTTATTGATACGTACTAAACATTTCGAACGAGTACATATATTCTAATCGTAACTACATGATCTCCAATGCCGCCATACATTTGTACATATTGTATATATATATACTTGTTACCATTTTTTGTATATAAGTAATGTTAATCTCCAAACGCATCTGTCATGTGTCATGAGAATAAATCATTGGACTTATCCTATGACACTCATCGAGTCAATTTTTCCATCGTATCAATTGCCAACCGCTCGATTGGTCGAGACACGGCGGAGTACCGAAGGAACAACATCACGTTAAAGTGATATGAAACACACAGGTAGGATGAACATATCGAAATGGAGAATACTCATGCTCAAAGCAGTTGTTTTTGACAAATATTATAACGACCCCGCTCGGCTCGCTTGCGCGCCCGAGCTCGGGTCGTGTAAAGGTAACATGCGGGCGTACATAAATTACTTTATACCGTGAAGTAGAAATTTTGTGTGAGACAACTTTTTCGGGGAAAAAATCACATGACTTCCGGTAGTACAGTTCATATGGTTGCTCAGAAGTACGGAATGGTAATGGATAGATCGCCAAAACATCGGCCAATTTTTAAAGGATCAAAAACAAATCGACACTAAATTCAGCTATTCTCATCTACTTTTGGGGACACGAATAGCCTTCGAAATTGATTACTACTTTTTAACGCCTTCAATGATAAATGGATCGATTCAGTACTGTTTAGCCTTGGGCTTCTGTGTGTACTGAAAGGGGTACTCCAACAGAGTCAACAACCATAGGCGCTATCATGAGTAAGGATATACCATCTTTAATTCTTCAAACCTGGTAAATGTGGTCCTGTCAGAGAATGATTATGTCGGTGTTCCGATCTGACAACACTGGCAATTAGCATTGTATATATATATACATGCATTATGATATAATCTTCCTTAGGATTTATATTTATTCTGTGGCAGGACACACATTTACCCTGATTTACAAGTTGCCTTGATTTATAGTTGGAATACTGGAATATACCACTCGTATGATCAATTTTAACCCATTACTAAAATAAACAGTAATCAAATGAATCTCAAAAATCATAATCAATAAATAACCAAAACAAACTTAACTATGTGCTATAGATATACTTCCCCATAAATATTTTTATAGTAAATAACTATACATTATGTACATATACATGAACGGACTATATACATAGACACCAGTAATGTAGCGAAAATCCAAATTAGTTGATTTAGTTTAATACAATGGACCAAACGAATGCAACGCTTTCCCACCGATATATTCCATATTCTATTAATGTTTATCCAGTATGTATTTGATAGCGAATATCCAAACCACCTATCTCTAATTATGCTCGAGATCTTCTACATAACTCTAGAATGTCACCAACTGGGCTTTAGTAATAACTCAAAAAAGGAAAACAATAAATATCATGATCGGTGAAATAAATTTTGGTGAACTCCAGGCTGGTAACAAATTTGACTTCACAAACAGATATGGGAGGGATGACTGTGATGAAAAAATCAACCATACGAACTCATGAATCACTCTTGTGATTATGCACCCACTCAATTCCGGGACAATATAAAAAAATCAAAGAAAGGCACCACATTATTAGGCCTTAACTGCCGAAGTCTAAATTCGAACTGGGATTCATTCAAAGATTTATTATGTATTATCCAAAACAACGACAATATCTTCGACGTCATAGCCCTATCTGAAATACTCCCGGTCAAGGATATATGTTACCCGGGTATCAACTTTTCGGATACACAACGTGTCCAAATAACGACGATGGTAGACGTGGGGTTGGATTATTTATCAAAAATGGCATAACATTTAGAAATAGACCTGACTTATCTGTATTTGTACCACACGTCGCAGAAACGCTATTTGTTGAAATTAATCCTAACAAAACAAAATTCATATGTGGTAGGAGTAATATACAGACCTAACACAGCCTCAAAAGCAGATATCGATGAATTCATGACTTACATAGATGCCATAATGGTCAAACTCAATGAATCGCATACTAAAGCATATTTGACTGGGGACTTCAATATTGACCTACTAAACTCTGATAATCATACGGAACCCGGTGATTTTATAGATAACATATTTGAGCGGGGTTACCTCCCTGTGATTACAAAACCTACTCGGGTCACGGACTACTCAGCAACATTGATTGACCATATCCATACGAACTCAAAGTGGAAATATGACTGCGGAATTATATTATCAGATGTCTCTGATCATTTTGCAACGTGTTACATTGAAAATGAATTACATCAAAATGATTCAAACTCAGCACAACAATCCCTAGAACCCATTCGAATAATTAATAAAAAAAATAAAATTAATTTAAAGAAATCCTAGGCAGTCTATCGTTCGACTCAGTCATGAATACGATACATGACTCAGTCATGAATACGATACATGAAAACAAAGTTTATATGTTTATGCCTTGTATTCTCAGTGACCGCCATAAAGTGTATATGTTTTTGCATGGTACTCTTAGTGACCACATACATTTTATCTGTTTTTGCATGGTATTCTTCGTGACCACCATACATTTTATCTGTTTTTGCATGGTACTATTAGTGACCACCATACATTTTATCTGTTTTTGCATGGTATTCTTAGTGACCACCATACATTTTATCTGTTTTTGCATGGTATTATTAGTGACCACCATACATTTTATCTGTTTTTGCATGGTATTCTTAGTGACCACCATACATTTTATCTGTTTTTGCATGGTATTCATAGTGACCACCATACATTTTATCTGTTTTTGCATGGTATTCATAGTGACCACCATACATTTTATCTGTTTTTTCATGGTATTCTTAGTGACCACCATACATTTTATCTGTTTTTGCATGGTATTCATAGTGACCACCATACATTGTATCTGTTTTTGCATGGTATTCTTAGTGACCACCATACATTTTATCTGTTTTTTTGCATGGTATTCTTAGTGACCACCATACATTTTATCTGTTTTTGCATGGTATTCATAGTGACCACCATACATTTTATCTGTTTTTGCATGGTATTCATAGTGACCACCATACATTTTATCTGTTTTTTCATGGTATTCTTAGTGACCACCATACATTGTATCTGTTTTTGCATGGTATTCTTAGTGACCACCATACATTTTATCTGTTTTTGCATGGTATTATTAGTGACCACCATACATTTTATCTGTTTTTGCATGGTATTCTTAGTGACCACCATACATTTTATCTGTTTTTGCATGGTATTCTTAGTAACCACCATACATTTTATCTGTTTTTGCATGGTATTCTTAGTGACCACCATACATTTCATCTGTTTTTGCATGGTATTCTTAGTGACCACCATACATTTTATCTGTTTTTGCATGGTATTCTTAGTGACCACCATACATTTTATCTGTTTTTGCATGGTATTATTAGTGACCACTATACATTTTATCTGTTTTTGCATGGTATGCTCAGTGCCGATGGTTTTACAAAGCCATTAGTTATTTCACATTTAACCACATTTCTGATTAAATCATCATCAGACGCTTCATGTACTGAGTCTGATGAAATTGTGCAGGGGATCCTTTATTATAAGCAGGAATTACGTAATTGCCAGCCAATCGCAATACACCAGTAAAGCACTGTAACCAATCAGGCGATAGTCGGCTTGGAATACCCAAGATTAGGGGAATTCTTCCAGCCAGCGCGATTCCAGTAAACCCCGCCCATTAGCTAAAAATAGCGTAAGAACTTTTCCGCCGTAGCTAATTTCACATAGTGTTTACGTATTCAGAGTTTACGACATCCAATTATACAATAGATGAAATGCGTATATAGAGTCCAGAATTGACCAATATTACTAGCTAACATGTCCAATAGAATTGAATATTATCAAGATTTTCAGCATTTAGTTCCGAGTAATCTGAGGTAATAGATTTCGCTTTTTAATTTGGTTTTATAGGGGTTGAAATAGAATAATAAACCATGATATTCTTTTGCGAAAACGACAGTCGTTCGTGGAATGAAAATGTGGGCGGTGATATGATACTGCAGGTTTTGTCTGTGGAAGTTATTTACAGCGACAGGTAGTTATTTACAGCGACGGTTAGTTATTTACAGCGACGGGTATGCCGACAAATAGCGCATTTCTTCAGACTCAGTACTTGAAGCGTCTAAGTATGATTTTAATCAGAACTGACACTGCAAGCGACTGAACCGGCCAATGGCTGCATTTAAAATTCTGCTGCCATCTTTCTTTACCCTAATTTTGATATCCTTGCATACATTCAGTGTTAAATTGGATAAATTCAAGCAACGTTTTTGTTCTCAAATCATAATATACTGAGATTTATATTTGCGCCATGATGTTATAAATTTATCCGTGATTATAACAATGTTTCTCATTTAAATATTTAATTTAAAAACAATTTAAAAATTGAATTTAAAAAAAATAATTAAAGTTTAAATCTAAAAATCTAAAAGAAAATTAAAAACTTTGAAAAAAATAAAAAAATAAAATTTATATTTTTTTCTTAATTATTTTTTTGTTCACTCACCAGATAAGTTAAAGAACTGTGGTAAGCCTTATAGCCAATATAACACAATTTGAGTATTGTTTGAAGAATTATGACACGAATGAACTCCGATATCTACACATGTCAGCTATAATCTGTACGTACGGTTACGGTCGTGCTTCCTCCGCCGCTGCGATTCTTTTGATATCAACGTTTTACACCAATTTGTTTAATTGGCTGCAACCGCTTGAGAATCGAGAAGGAGGCGGTGGGACGTGTGGTCGACACAATTGTCAATCATTTGTTTACAGATTGAATGCGCATGCAGTTTCTCTCCAGCGTTGCAATATGTCTCTCCATGTGCCCTATACAGCCGTTGTTACGCCGAGTTCTGATATAACTGGCGAGTTACGTGGTAGCCCAAATGTTGTATAGTAACAATCGCCGTGTTTTGTGGTTCTGTAGTTACTTAAACGAGCTATGTAGCAATTTGAGGTCACGAGTTATGTAGTAGAAAAACAACGAGTTGTGTAGTAAAGAAACAAGCCCGCGAAGTTAGGGACCACACAGTGCACACTGTATATGCTTAATTATGTATCAGTGCTCAGTTAAAACGCCTGAGGTTAACAGCGCTTATCCCGTGACAATAATCGAGTCAATTTTTCCATCGTATCAATTGCCAACCGCTCGATCGGTCGAGACACGGCGGAGTACCGAAGGACCAACATCACGTTAAAGTGATATGAAACACACAGGTAGGGTGAACATATCGAAATGGAGAATACTCATGCTCAAAGTAGTTATTTTGACAAATATTATAACGACCCCGCTCGGCTCGCTTGCGCGCCCGAGCTCGGTCGTGTAAAGGTAACAGGCGGGCGTGCGTGACGTCACACATACATTACTTTATACCGTGAAGTAGAAATTTTTAGCGAGACAACTTTTTCGGGATAAAAATCACATGACTTCCGGTAGTACAGTTCATATGGTTGCTCAGAAGTACGGAATGGTAATGGATAGATCGCCGAAGCATCGGCCAATTTATAAAGGATCAAAAACAAATCGATACCAAATTCAGCTATTCTCATCTATTTTTGTGTGACACGAATAGCCTTCGATATTGATTACTACTTTTTAACGCCTTCAATGATAAATGGATCGATTCAGTACTGTTTAGCCTTGGGCTTCTGTGTGTACTGAAAGGGGTACTCCAACAGAGTCAACAATCATACGCGGCTATCATGAGTAAGGATATACCATCTTTAATTCTTCAAACCTGGTAAATGTGGTCCTGTCAGAGAATGATTATGTCGGTGTTCCGATCTGACAACACTGGCAATCAGCATTGTATATATATATACATGCATTATGATATAATCTTCCTTAGGATTTATATTTATTCTGTGGCAGGACACACATTTACCCTGATTTACACGTTGCCTTGATTTATAGTTGGAATACTGGAATATACCACTCGTGTGATCAATTTTAACCCATTACTAAAATAAACAGTAATCAAATGAATCTCAAAAATCATAATCAATAAATAACCAAAACAAACTTAACTATGTGCTATAGATATACTTCCCCATACATGTTTTATAGTAAATAACTATACATTATATGCATATACGTGAACGGACTATATACATAGACACCAGTAATGTAGCGAAAATCCAAAATAGTTGATTTAGTTTAATACAATGGACCAAACGAATGCAACGATTTCCCACTGATATATTTCCATATTCTATTAATGTTTATCCAGTATGTATTTGATAGCGAATATCCAAACCACCTATGTCTAATTATGCTCGAGATCTTCTACATAACTCTAGAATGTCACCAACTGGGCTTTAGTAATAACTCAAACAAAGAAAACAATAAATATCAACATCGGTGAAATAAATCTTGGTGAACTCCAGGCTGGTAACAAATTTGACTTTACAAACAGATATGGGAGGGATGACTGTGATGAAAAAATCGACCCATACGAATTCATGAATCACTCTTGTGATTATGCACCCACTCAATTCCGGGACAATATAAAACAAATCAAAGAAAGGCACCTCATTATTAGGCCTTAAATGCCGAAGTCTAAATGCGAACTGGGATTGATTCAAAGATTTATTATGTATTATCCAAGCAACAACAATATCTTCGACGTCATAGCCCTATCTGAAATACTCCCGGTCAAGGATATGTGTTACCCGGGTATCAACTTTTCGAATACCCAACGCGTCCAAATAACGACGATGGTAGAGGTGGGGTTGGATTATTTATCAAAAATGGCATAACATTTAGAAATAGACCTGACTTATCTGTATTTGTACCACACGTCGCAGAAACGCTATTTGTTGAAATTAATCCTAACAAAAAAAACGCATATGTGGTAGGAGTAATATACAGACCTAACACATCCCCAAAAGCAGATATCGATTAATTCATGACTTACATATATGCCATAATGGTCAAACTCAATGAATCGCATACTCAAGCATATTTGACTGGGGACTTCAATATTGACCTACTAAACTCTGATAATCATACGAAACCCGGTGATTTTATAGATAACATATTTGAGCGGGGTTACCTCCCTGTGATTACAAAACCTACTCGGGTCACGGACTACTCAGCAACATTGATTGACCATATCCATACGAACTCAAAGTGGAAATATGACTGCGGAATTATATTATCAGATGTCTCTGATCATTTTGCAACGTGTTACATTGAAAATGAATTACATCAAAATGACACTAACTCAGCACAACAAACCCTAGAACCCATTCGAATAATTAATAAACAAAATCTAAATTCATTTAAAGAAATCCTAGGAAGTCTATCGTTCGACTCAGTTTTCGGCTGCAATTCAGCAGAACAAGCTTATGAGAAATTAATAGGACAATATATATCAGCATATGAGCAAGCCTTCCCTCTCAGATACACCGAACAAAGAAAAACATATATTAAAAGGGAACCATGGATTACAAACGGTTTATTGCAATCATCATTGAATAAAAGTAAGCTGTTGACAAAAAAACTAGCACAGCCATCGACAATCAATACAGATAAATACAAAGCATATTGTAAAATAGTCAACCAACCGAAAAGGAAGAGCAAAAACAGTACTATAACTCAATTCTCGAAGAAAATAAAAATAACATGAAACGAACATGGACCATATTAAAAGATGCTCTTAAATTACCAATATGTTCACATAGTCTTCCAAAAAATCTAAAATTTCGAAACAGAACAATTTCAGATAATTTAACGAATATTTCGCAACAATAGGTCAGAATACAGCTGATACTGTAGAGAAAATTCAGGATATACAACCTCTTGATTATATGTCAGGAAAAAAACCAAAAGAACTTCTTCCTTTCAGAAACATCATTGTCGGAGATTGTAGATACATGCACCAAAATGTCCAATCAAAGTTGAGTAGACTTTTCTAATATATCAATGAAGCTAATGAGAAGTACTATAAATGAAACAGCAAACGCGCTTCCATACATACTAAATTTATCTTTCAAACAAGGTGTCGTTCCTAAAAAAATAAAAATCTCCAGAGTAGTACCAATATACAAAAATAATGCCCGTGAAAATATTGAAAATTACAGACCAATCAGTATTCTTCCCGCTTTCTCTAAAATTATGGAAAAACTTATGCATAAACGTTTAAACTAGTTCTTAACAAAATTTGATATCCTCCACGAAAACCAATTTGGATTTATAGCAAACCGCTCAACAACCCACCCATTACTTCATTTATTACATCATATTGCCGAGAATAACGACAAAAAAACACGATACTCTACATTAGCAATCTTTATTGACCTTTCAAAGGCATCTGACACAATCAGTCATGACATACTCCTCCAAAAGCTGACTATTATGGTATTAGGGGTATGACCAAGAAATGGTTCATGGGTTACTTAGAGGGGAGACAGCAATATGTTGAAATCAACATGAAAAATCAAATATGCTCAATACTAGCAGTGGGGTGCCCCAAGGATAGATTTTGGGACCGATATTTGTTCTCATATACGTCAACGATATGCCCAATAGCATGTGTTTGAATATACTTTCAGTTGCAGACGACACAACTCTCCATATTTCTGGAAATGACCACCGCCAAATTGAAAAACAAGTTAATTCAGAATTGAAAACAGTTCACAAATGGTGTTGTAGCAATAAATTGGTTATTAATATAACAAAAAGTAAGTACATGTTATTACACCCAACTAATAATGACTTTAAATGGAATATTCTTAAAATAAAACTGAACAACGATCCACTAATACGAATTGGAAACGTTAGACCGGAACAATGTATGAAATTCCTCGGAATTAATATTGATGAAAATCTCACCTTCAAATATCACATATCAATGATAAAAAAAAGGATATCCAATGCAATGTACTGCATCAATAAGGTTAAACGTATACTTGCCAAAAACTGTTTGAAAATCTTATACTTGTCTCTAATCCGCAGTCATCTCATATATGGGTTGCCAATTTGGGGTCAAGCTGACACTGCATATATTATTTTCAAACAACAGAAAAAAACCATCCGTATCATGACAAACAGAACGTATAGAAGCCACACAGAGCCCATATTTAGCAAAGAAAATATTCTGAAATTGTATGACATGTATCGGTTACAATCGGCTACATTTGTATTTGATTGGACAAAAGGAAATCTTCCGAAATCATTTGATAATTCGTTTGAATATACAACTGCTAATACTCGACAAGCTGGCAATCTGAAAGCATTAACCCCGAGAACGACTTTTACTTCTATATCACCCAAACACGCGTTACCGTGCATATGGAACTCATTGGATAAAAATCTAAAAAATCTAACATTTCGAAATAGATTTAAAAAGAATTGAAAAATAAATATTTATCGCAATATGCGACAACAGTTAAATGCAACAACTCATTTTGTCAAGACTGTAAAATGGCTTAATATAACATTGACCTCTAATTCTCCCATCATTGTAGTCATTGTAATGCAGTCTGGTATGTTCACCTTAACATTCTGGCGGGACGAAACGAGAAATTGCTTCCTACATGTCGATATATGAATTCCTCGATAACATGAAACAAATACCTGCTTCAGCAACAACCGTCTTTCAATGCATTTGATAATCGGAAGCCATTATTTTTTTAACCAGTACAGAATCGAAACAGCCCCGGCCATACCCCCATCATTAGTGACATATTTAGTATAAGCCCATGAATACAACCAATACATATGTGTTAACACATACATGTAGATGCATCCCATAAGTGGTTTGGATACTTTATTTGCCTATTATGAACTACATTTTATCCTTTTCATTATCATTTCACTTCATTAGTTGCCACTTCATGTTTGTATACGTAGGGGCGACAGGAAGACGGCCCATATGGGCCCTTGTCGCTCATGTATAATATCATTTTTGTTTGTTTATTATCACCATTGTCATTTGCGTGTAAACATTATTCAAATAAACAATCATCATCAATCATCATAATGTTAACCCTTTACCCAACAGAAGGGGCCTGTGCCAATGCATTCTCTTATATATGCGAGTCGACCATAGGTCGCCTCGCATATATAAGAGAATGCATTGGCTTAACACCTTAAAAATTATAAAATTGTTAAAGAATGTAAGAAAAAATGGTAAAAAGTGTTAAAAAAAGATTTTTTTTAGGCCATTGCATTCTCTTATATATGCGAGGCGACCTATGGTCGACTCGCATATATAACAGAATGCATTGGCACAGGGCATAACTGTAACTATCAAAATGTGGTCAAGGAGCCGGTTCCAATGATATCCATATTTGTATGGTTCTATTGAGACAGACCGAAGATATTTTAGGCTGTTGAAGCTTTATTTGGCCGGTTTTGGCCGGTTTGTTGGGTAAAGGGTTAAAATAGTTTTCCTTACTTGGAACCTCAGCAACATTATGTTATTTTTGTTTCCCCCTCACCGATACCTCAGCGACCATTTGATGGGATACCGCGCGTGAACATGCGTTTCGCAAATTTCAATTGTATTTTGTTTTACAATAGAAAGACAAACTCAGCCTGACACAGAATGTGAGTACAATCTTTTAATATAGTTTTACTGAAGCCACAATATATATTTTCATTGTTTTTTAATTCAACAAGTTGATGAACGTTATCACGGCAGGAGGATTTTCCGAATGTTTCAAACCAAACAATTCGATATCAGTTCCCGTGCAAAGTTGAATGCAAACAACTTCAATAATATGTTGAAATACTTATGCTTAATTGTAAACATGCTATACATGTCTGAGTGATGATCCGAAGTTGTTCCGTGTGCGTGTTATCGAGTTCCAACGTCCATACCGAGAGCTCGGTTCCTCTCCTAATTTCGTGCAGAGGTAAACAAACTCGAGCTGCTTTGTCTGGAGGCTGAGGCTGTGTACTCTTCTTGTACCCGTACACACTCGCAATGTTCTGTTCATGTGTGCGAATATTTGCATTCGACCCTCTAGCTTTTAACAGCGGACCATGCACGATGCGATATATGTCGTACGGTAAAGATAGCTGGGACCCGTTATGCGCGAAATCATGGCATGTGCATTGGGAAATTGCATAACATTTTTTGTCGTACGGTCGGCCCCGCAAGGTATCAAATAATTTAAATTAACACGTATCCAATCAGATTCAACTATTATATGATCTTGAGGCAATCGCATGTTTTATTTCACAACAACATCATGGCGTCCAGCGATTAGCAATATGGTGTGTCTCTATCTGATTGGGTGCGGAATTAAATCAGGTACACTTTACTGTAGAAACTTGTAATATTAGTAGTTATTGGAAATTGTTATTACATTTTCTCCGATAAATGCACAAATATAGACCTACATGTACCACTTTAATAATAATCTATTGCATTCATGAGAAAATAAACAACCAGATCGTATGATCCGATTACATCATGTGATCATGTCCGATGGTAGTAATATAATCATAAATCAGACCATGTTCGCACACCGATTTTAAGGGTCTGCATCTAATATCGTGTGACCGTGTGCAGTACGCTTTAAGGTGACTGCAAATGTTGTTTCAATGTTGGAACTATTTGATAGTTTACTTACAATATATCTTGTCCCGTCTCCATTCAATTACTACGGGCATGTTCATAAAGTTTAACTGGATATACAGTACCGGTAAGTCTATCTCACAATGACATTTTGTTCGAGAACAACCCCAACGTATGATGATAATTTGCACCCACACTTCTGAATTGCAGGAGCGAATACTGATATTCTCAAAGTAACTGACTTGAAAAATGGAGTGATACCCCGGTATTAACTGCAGTATTACCGGTTGTATAATTATGTTATAGCGGTCACTGTGGCGGAGTTACGGTATCGTGCGGTTATGATACTGCAGCCTATTAGTGGCTCGTCACACCCACTTTGTAGGAACTGTTACATCGAAAATCGTTCTATCGCCGGTTTGTGATTGTTCTTGACTGATTTGTGACGGTTCCTGATGATCGAAAGTATACATTTTGACGACTTTTTGACAGTTAAAACGCATCTAGGTGATAATTCGATTACTTATATTCAATCCCATCACAATCTGTGGCACCAATGAGCGTGATAATAACGTTCATTGTGCGAGTCGTAACAACGACAAAAACCACGAATTTTGATAATTGTTTGGGTTCTCTCCTGATCGAGTCGGTTCTCTCCCCATTTAATCGTTCTATACGGGTAAAACTATGGCTAATATTTGCCATGGTACATGGTTCAAACTGTCAATTTTGTGAAAGTATACAAAAATAAACACAACAAACTATGCATTAAGTTGAAATTTGCACCACTTGTCATTAATTTCGATGAATTACACTGCCATTCTATGCTTATTGAATAACCTGTGTTACGCCTATCAAAATTCGAAAAGTCGCCAGCTAGTTCGACAAATAACGCGTTTTGCAGGCAAAAAAATTTCATGAGTCAATAGCAGGTTAACAAAAGTTAAATTTCCATAGCTCGGACTTCGGAAAGCGTGAGCGTAGACGGGATATAGAGAGTTATATATATACAACGTTCTGATTACGCAGTTTATGAAGTTTATGTCGGGCATCCGCTTGCTGGATGTTGATTATCTAGGTTAAAGTCTAGAATATGCAGCTATTAAAGCATATACAAGCACGATAATCTTTCACTTGACTAGGGATCTCTGATTTTTTAATAGAAGATATAAAAAAGCAAAGAATTCTACAGTTACAAATATTATTATATGGATGTTAAACCTTTGGTTAATATATGCGCTGTAATGAAAATTGACTTGAATCCTATTGATTAATTTGTAGGAATGCTTAGCTATTAAGTTCAACAAGCAGTAACATATAAAAAAGAGAAAAGAATAATGTAGTTACAAATATTATTCTATGGATGTTAATCCTTTTGTGACTAAATGTGCTGTAATGAGCAGCAACTTGAATCATATTGATTCATTTGTAGGAATGGTCAGCTATTAAATGCAACATGCAGTAACAGATTGTTTGAATTATTAGCTAAACATTCATACAAGTGAATCATTAGAAATCAGTGTTATGGGTGTCTGAACCTGGCTATTGTAAAGCACATTATTATTCCTCGCTGATAACGTGTCAAGTGAGCAGAGACGTGGGCTGGAGGGTCTCCAATGTTGGGGCGTCCACCTTGGAATTTCCAACAGTACCAACCCCTAGAAACAGACCAAACTCATGCACAAGGCCTGTGCTTTGGGTTTTCCCAACTGCATGACACATTATAGCTCTAGAGTGTATGTCATTCTGAAGTGAATTGATCAGTAGCCTTTGATTGGCCACCATGCAAACCGGGGGAGCAACTCCAGATACATGGGCCCAGTGAGAAAATGTGGACACCTGAACCTGAAAATCATCTAGACTGGCTTCAAGATTCCCAAGTGCTGGAAGTGTCCAACCTGGCGCCCCACCCCCCACAATATTGGACATGTTCCCAAACAGATGGGGAGAGATGATTTATTTAGCAAAAGAGCATACATTATTTAATACAAAGCATATTAATTAAATGGAATTTGATTCTTTGTCCAATAAAAACAGTTTCTTGCCAATCTGGGGGGAGGGGGTAAATGTGATAAAGAAAACTAGATCACACCTGCTCCTTACTTCCTGTCCACCCATCATGAGTTTTGGACCAACTCTAAAGAAGAGGTGTCCATTTGTATATGTCAAATATGTTTGATTACATGTTTAAATTGTAGGAAAGTATGCAAATGTTTGTCTAAAACGACAAATTCCCAACTATTAAATTGTTGTCAAATCAAACTAAGAGAACAATTTTAACATATTGTTGGTGTTAAATTTCAAACCAATCTATTGTAAGATAAGAAATTTGTAACTGTTGAACATTTTACCAAAGTTGGGGATAGAAACAAATTAAGCACACCCTCCCCAAGTCCCCCACCACCCAATCACGTCATAACCTATCAATGATTCAGTTGAACGTGAGTTCATATGTTATATTCATGTCTGGGCGACAAACATGTGTAAATGTCCCTCAGGCGGACTTCAGAGGAGGAAATATGATGCGCTGGCATTGAAATAGTGTCACACCTGGATCTTTCAATAATGCTCAGATTAAGTAAACGATTATAGTAGATTTATATTTCCATTGGTCATGTATATAGGCGGGCATGATTATGATACTATACTCATCGGGACTTTCAATATTTTATTTCTGCCTATTAATGTCTCTTAATCTCCCGTATTAGGTATTTATTGTGTTATTTCTGAATATACCTGTTATATTATGCAAATTACATAAGCTGCAGTCATTATCTGGTTTAGAATGTCAGATACACAAGACGATTTTCGGACCAAAGTGCAGAAATCGTTCGAATAAATCTCATGTACAGAACCGTCACAGCCATGATTGCTTTGAAATAGAACCGTAACACGAGCTGCGCCCGTGTTGATTACGAGGTCACAGCTCCCAATTATCATCCACTATCGGGACACTTTCTCAGCTAATTCACAAAAGAATAACACGGGTATACTTTATAGTCAGTGTTTGTCTCCAGAATGCGTTTCATATTTTATACGCCACGAAAAACAAAGAAATTGCGTCCACGTGGCTTGATTTTCAGTGATAACATGTTGATATTTACGCGTTAACTGGCTAATACCGAGTTAATTGTGGTCTAGAGTTCAGGTTTCGATAACACGGCACTTCTGCAGCCTCTGTTCATTCAGGAAAGTATAATATATTCAAGATATCTATAATTATGTGTGATTTTGTCACAAAATGATTATTTTCAATCATCAGGAACCGTAACAAGTCAGGCAAGAACCATCACAATACAGGCGATATAACGACTTCCGATGTAACAGTTCCTACACAGTGGTCACACCATAAGTTGAAGAAAAAAAATATGTCCACGAGGATCTCGTTATGTTACATAGATATAAGATGAATCACTGCACTTGAGTGATGTTCATGTCTGCATGTGTTATGCCAATCAATGGGGCCTGACACGGCTAGATGGATGAAGTTATAATTTGACAGCTGAAACAATGTCGGCAACTTCGTGCAGAGTCTGGCATGCTACATTGTCGGGTACTCAGCTGCAAGATTACAATGAAGACCAATAATGTTGCATTCACAAAAAGTGCATGAGTTTTTAGTAACGTGTTTACTGTTGTAATTGTGACATTTCTGTTAAAAATTCTGCTTTTTATTGCTTTAAATCCTGGATACATTCAAATTTGATAGCTGACACGGAGTTTCGAAAATAGGAGAAACAAAACCAGCATTGAGAACGAGTGACAAACGATCAATCAAAACATTCAAATAATTTAAAGTATGACTATCCGGGCGATGTAGAAACGTAGATCACGGACCACTAATCTGTTGTTTGATTGTTGAGCATATTTCACAATCAAAACATTCAAACGATGAGGTTGACGTCTAAAGTTATTAATGCACACTTACGCTTGAGACAATAAATCAACCATATAGCGACTTTTTAATTCCTCAAGAAAGTTCAAAAATATTGGTCAATCAATACCACTCATATCTGGAAACCCTTACAATATGATTATATTAGTGGTGGTTTATAAGGTCTTTCTGTTAAAGTTTTCTGATAGCAACTGACCGGAAGTTAGATCTCGTATATTATCACGCGAGTTACGTCTCTTCAACATCCGACTTATATCCCGTGTTTATTTCAAGAAAATAATGGAGCAATGTACCATATTTTCTCGACATTGTAGTGATTTTATGATTGGAAATCACGCTATATGGTTGATTTATTGTCTCAAGCGTAAGTGTGCATTAATAACTTTAGCCGTCAACCTCATCGTTTGAATGTTTTGATTGTGAAATATACTCAACAATCAAACATCAGATTAGTGGTCCGTGATCTACGTTTCTACATCGCCCGGATAGTCATACTTTAAATTATTTGAATTTTTTGATTGATCGCTCGTTCTCAATGCTGGTTTTTTTTCTCCTATTTTCGAAACTCCGTGTCAGCTATCAAATTTGAATGAAGATCCACTCGCACCCAAAATGGCAATGCTCGGGCCACATCATAAGATAGCACAATTAACATACACTACAAGGCTCGGGCCACATCATAAGGCGGCTCGGGCCACATCATAAGACAGCACAATTAACATACACTACAAAATGACAAGGCTCGGGCCACATCATAAGATAGCACAATTAACATACACTACAAGGCTCGGGCCACATCATAAGATAGCACAATTAACATTCACTACAAGGCTCGGGCCACATCATAAGACAGCTCGGGCCACATCATAAGGCGGCTCGGACAAAATTATAAGACAGCTCGGGCCACATCATAAGACAGCACAATTAACATACACTACAAAATGACAAGGCTCGGGCCACATCATAAGACAGCACAATTAACATACACTACAAAATGACAAGGCTCGGACCACATCATAAGACAGCACAATTAACATACACCACAAAATGACAAGGCTCGGGCCACATCATAAGATAGCACAATTAACATACACTACAAGGCTCGGGCCACATCATAAGATAGCACAATTAACATTCACTACAAGGCTCGGGCCACATCATAAGACAGCTCGGGCCACATCATAAGGCGGCTCGGACAAAATTATAAGACAGCTCGGGCCACATCATAAGACAGCACAATTAACATACACTACAAAATGACAAGGCTCGGGCCACATCATAAGACAGCACAATTAACATACACTACAAAATGACAAGGCTCGGGCCACATCATAAGACAGCACAATTAACATACACTACAAAATGACAAGGCTCGGGCCACATCATAAGATAGCACAATTAACATACACTACAAGGCTCGGGCCACATCATAAGATAGCACAATTAACATACACTACAAGGCTCGGGCCACATCATAAGGCGGCTCGGGCCACATCATAAGACAGCACAATTAACATACACTACAAAATGACAAGGCTCGGGTCACATCATAAGACAGCACAATTAACATACACCACAAGGCTCGGGCCACATCATAAGACAGCTCGGACAAAATTATAAGACAGCTCGGGCCACACCATAAGACAGCACAATTAACATACACTACAAAATGACAAGGCTCGGGCCACATCATAAGACAGCACAATTAACATACACCACAAGGCTCGGGCCACATCATAAGACAGCTCGGACACAATTATAAGACAGCTCGGGCCACACCATAAGACAGCACAATTAACATACACTACAAAATGACAAGGCTCGGGTCACATCATAAGACAGCACAATTAACATACACCACAAGGCTCGGGCCACATCATAAGATAGCACAATTAACATACACCACAAGGCTCGGGCCACATCATAAGACAGCTCGGACAAAATTATAAGACAGCTCGGGCCACACCATAAGACAGCACAATTAACATACACTACAAAATGACAAGGCTCGGGCCACATCATAAGACAGCACAATTAACATACACCACAAGGCTCGGGCCACATCATAAGACAGCTCGGACAAAATTATAAGACAGCTCGGGCCACACCATAAGACAGCACAATTAACATACACTACAAAATGACAAGGCTCGGGCCACATCATAAGATAGCACAATTAACATACACTACAAGGCTCGGGCCACGTCATAAGGCAGATCGGGCCACATCATACGACAGCTCGGGCCACACCATAAGACAGCACAATTAACATACACTACAAAATGGCAAGGCTCGGGTCACATCATAAGACAGCACAATTAACATACACTACAAAATGGCAAGGCTCGGGTCACATCATAAGACAGCACAATTAACATACACTAGTACAAATGATTGGATTGCTAACTTATATGTAGTGTTAAAGTTTAATTGAGTTAGTGTTATTAATTATATTAAATTTAAATGCTCTTGGAAATTTCTCTTCCTTAATATACTTCATTATTCCACTGAATCCCCAATTGGATCAAATGTCCAAATCTGTAGTAATAATAACAACACCATGACCGTATCTGGCATTATGGTTTATTAAAATACCCTCTGGAATGATTAACAGCCCTCATGCCTATTAGCGGCCATCTACTTCGTGAAACGCACCATGCAACGTCAGGACCATTTCATATCTTGTCGCATGGAAACGAGGAGTTCTGAGAAATTTTGGTCTGAAGTCATTGAAGGTTTGGCTTCCAGATTCAGGAGGAATGAGAGTATGTATATATATGTCTTGCTTATACATTTTGAAAAACCATAGAAGTTTAGCATTTTCCCTCATTATTGAGAGTGTCCCAACCTGTTTCCCTTAAAAGTATGCTTTACTACTATGTACTTCTGTTTGCTCCTGTTAGCAATCTGCTGGGGAAGGTGAATCCTCGTCTGAAGCATATTCCAGTACTGGACGGATGTATGATAAATATATACGTTCCATAGTTATCCTATTCAGTATGAATCTATGTTTCCTCAGAATGAAGATTCGACTTGATGCACGATTTGCAATGTCAGCGATGTGATTCCCCCATGTACCTTCCCCATTAAAAGTCAAACCATGATGTTAATGCGTTTCGACTTTTCAATTTCGCACTCAGATATTTTAATGGTCGGGGGTCGATTATGTCCACGAGGATCTCGTTATGTTACATAGATATAAGATGAATCACTGCACTTGAGTGATGTTCATGTCTGCATGTGTTATGCCAATCAATGGGGCCTGACACGGCTAGATGGATGAAGTTATAATTTGACAGCTGAAACAATGTCGGCAACTTCGTGCAGAGTCTGGCATGCTACATTGTCGGGTACTCAGCTGCAAGATTACAATGAAGACCAATAATGTTGCATTCACAAAAAGTGCATGAGTTTTTAGTAACGTGTTTACTGTTGTAATTGTGACATTTCTGTTAAAAATTCTGTTTTTTATTGCTTTAAATCCTGGATACATTCAAATTTGATAGCTGACACGGAGTTTCGAAAATAGGAGAAACAAAACCAGCATTGAGAACGAGTGACAAACGATCAATCAAAACATTCAAATAATTTAAAGTATGACTATCCGGGCGATGTAGAAACGTAGATCACGGACCACTAATCTGTTGTTTGATTGTTGAGCATATTTCACAATCAAAACATTCAAACGATGAGGTTGACGTCTAAAGTTATTAATGCACACTTACGCTTGAGACAATAAATCAACAATCAAACAATCAAACATCAGATTAGTGGTCCGTGATCTACGTTTCTACATCGCCCGGATAGTCATACTTTAAATTATTTGAATTTTTTGATTGATCGCTCGTTCTCAATGCTGGTTTTTTTTCTCCTATTTTCGAAACTCCGTGTCAGCTATCAAATTTGAATGAAGATCCACTCGCACCCAAAATGGCAATGCTCGGGCCACATCATAAGATAGCACAATTAACATACACTACAAGGCTCGGGCCACATCATAAGGCGGCTCGGGCCACATCATAAGATAGCACAATTAACATACACTACAAAATGACAAGGCTCGGGCCACATCATAAGATAGCACAATTAACATACACTACAAAATGACAAGGCTCGGGCCACATCATAAGATAGCACAATTAACATACACTACAAGGCTCGGGCCACGTCATAAGGCGGCTCGGGTCACATCATAAGATAGCACAATTAGCATACACTACAAAATGACAAGGCTCGGGCCACATCATAAGATAGCACAATTAACATACACTACAAAATGACAAGGCTCGGGCCACATCATAAGATAGCACAATTAACATACACTACAAAATGACAAGGCTCGGGCCACATCATAAGATAGCACAATTAACATACACTACAAAATGACAAGGCTCGGGCCACATCATAAGATAGCACAATTAACATACACTACAAGGCTCGGGCCACATCATAAGATAGCACAATTAACATTCACTACAAGGCTCGGGCCACATCATAAGGCGGCTCGGGCCACATCATAAGGCGGCTCGGACAAAATTATAAGACAGCTCGGGCCACATCATAAGACAGCACAATTAACATACACTACAAAATGACAAGGCTCGGGTCACATCATAAGACAGCACAATTAACATACACCACAAGGCTCGGGCCACATCATAAGACAGCTCGGACAAAATTATAAGACAGCTCGGGCCACACCATAAGACAGCACAATTAACATACACTACAAAATGACAAGGCTCGGGCCACATCATAAGACAGCACAATTAACATACACCATATGAAATGGTCCTGGCGTTGCATGGTGCGTTTCACGAAGTAGATGGCCGCTAATAGGCATGAGGGCTGTTAATCATTCCAGAGGGTATTTTAATAAACCATAATGCCAGATACGGTCATGGTGTTGTTATTATTACTACAGATTTGGACATTTGATCCAATTGGGGATTCAGTGGAATAATGAAGTATATTAAGGAAGAGAAATTTCCAAGAGCATTTAAATTTAATATAATTAATAACACTAACTCAATTAAACTTTAACACTACATATAAGTTAGCAATCCAATCATTTGTACTAGTGTATGTTAATTGTGCTGTCTTATGATGTGACCCGAGCCTTGCCATTTTGTAGTGTATGTTAATTGTGCTGTCTTATGATGTGACCCGAGCCTTGCCATTTTGTAGTGTATGTTAATTGTGCTGTCTTATGGTGTGGCCCGAGCTGTCGTATGATGTGGCCCGATCTGCCTTATGACGTGGCCCGAGCCTTGTAGTGTATGTTAATTGTGCTATCTTATGATGTGGCCCGAGCCTTGTCATTTTGTAGTGTATGTTAATTGTGCTGTCTTATGGTGTGGCCCGAGCTGTCTTATAATTTTGTCCGAGCTGTCTTATGATGTGGCCCGAGCCTTGTGGTGTATGTTAATTGTGCTGTCTTATGATGTGGCCCGAGCCTTGTCATTTTGTAGTGTATGTTAATTGTGCTGTCTTATGGTGTGGCCCGAGCTGTCTTATAATTTTGTCCGAGCTGTCTTATGATGTGGCCCGAGCCTTGTGGTGTATGTTAATTGTGCTATCTTATGATGTGGCCCGAGCCTTGTGGTGTATGTTAATTGTGCTGTCTTATGATGTGACCCGAGCCTTGTCATTTTGTAGTGTATGTTAATTGTGCTGTCTTATGGTGTGGCCCGAGCTGTCTTATAATTGTGTCCGAGCTGTCTTATGATGTGGCCCGAGCCTTGTTCTGGGGAAGGTGAATCCTCGTCTGAAGCATATTCCAGTACTGGACGGATGTATGATAAATATATACGTTCCATAGTTATCCTATTCAGTATGAATCTATGTTTCCTCAGAATGAAGATTCGACTTGATGCACGATTTGCAATGTCAGCGATGTGATTCCCCCATGTACCTTCCCCATTAAAAGTCAAACCATGATGTTAATGCGTTTCGACTTTTCAATTTCGCACTCAGATATTTTAATGGTCGGGGGTCGATTTAATGGTCGGGGGTCGATTTAATGGTCGGGAGGGGGGGGGTCGATTGGATTATTTGTCCAGGATTCGAGAAGTGATTCTGTTTAAATTGGGGTTAATTGTACTGGCCATATTTTAGACAACTGGAATATCTTGTTAATATCTTTGTGTTGGATAATCCATATTATGATATATTATATATACTCCCAATTCAGCAGTATATATAGATATTAAGGCATATTATATGAACCCCAAATTTAGGTATGTTACTATACCATTATGATTATATATAGCGTGTTGGTGAATATATGAGGAAAATAACAGTGCTCATACAGCAAATTATTAATCCAACCTCGTTGCATCGAGAACAGCGGTCAAATGATGACCATAACTAATTAATATAACATATGCAGAACATGTGTTCGACCATATGTTAAATCCAGTATCTGAGTCACAGCACCGAGCTATCTTTAGCAGTAAAATGCCATCTTCTCGGTATGATATAAATACCAATATATCATCACTCTAGATTCATATAAATACCAATATATCATCACTCTAGATTCATATAAATACCAATATATCATCACTCTAGATTCATATAAATACCAATATATCATCGCTCTAGATTCATATAAATACCAATATATCATCACTCTAGATTCATTCGCATTCCAATTCCAGTTCCAGTTTCATTCTAGTTTCATTCGATTTATCTGAAGAGAGTCCATCCGAGTGGCATCGTTATCAACCGTGGACGCAAACTCTAGGCAGAGTTATCTCCCATCGCTTCGCTGAGATACCACTGCCATGATGACATTAATTGGTAAGGAATTCTTACGTGTTTTTAGTTCTTATGTTTTATTAAAATTGTCTATGTCTGGCTCAGTTCATAACTTCATATTGTTCTTATCAATACCGAAAGAATTACCATTATTGCAAACTTTAACAAACATTTGGTGGTCAAAACAAGATAGTAGGTGACTAAATAGTAGTAAATACAGTTCCGCGACGATATGTAAAAATGGATTTATCGTCTGCAAAGTACACTCATTGTGGCAGTGATATATCGCAACAATAGCGTAGAGGGCGCTGTATGGAGTTTGCCGTGGACGCTGATAGTTCCGGTCACCAAACCGCGCATCTCTTCTTCTGATATGACAATTGACTATTATCTCCCACAGGACTGTGACAACTCCATAACTTCTGCGGCTATTGTAGGGTCTTCAGTTAAAAGACTGTTGCTCGCAACATTGTCTGTAATGTCGTTAATGTATACTAATAAGAGGAAAGGGCCAAGTAAAAAGCCCGGTGGTACTACGGCTGAGACACACTTCCAACTCTAAGTTGAATTAGAGACAATTACTCGTAGGTGATGTTCTAAATAGGGCTTTGATCGGTCATATGTTGCTTTTCACTTTAATTGACAAACCCATGTGCCACATATAATCCACGTCCTTGCTGATATCACAACAACCATCTAGTTCATTATAATATTATTATATACAGTCAAACTTCATTAAGTCGAACGTCGGTAACTCTAATACCCCACTTATGTCGAAGCCATTGCCTGGTCCCGGTTGAGCTTGTGTGCAACGCCATTAGAATAATCATGGGTAAGTCGACGGTGGTTAAGTCGAAATTCCGCTTAAGCCGAAATGAAATTTGGTCACACCAGCCAGCTTATAACACAAATTACTATGGTTAAGTCGAAGCGCCGTCAGCGATGCATCGAGATTTAACTCGGTGTGCTTCTATTGGTTACACTGGTGTAAATGTTTTCCATAGGCCTCAGTGCTAACGTTTTAGCGTATGCTGTTGGCTATATGAACCATGGGTCCAATTTTTTTTTTAATCTGAAAAATTGACATTTCGGGAAACTTTTTACACAAAAAAATCATATCTGTCTAGCAGGGAATTCGCCTTTAAATCTTGTGTTTTCGTAACTAGTGTCAGATCCGCATAAAAAAATACTGTCATATTTTAGACCACACCAACAAATTCAAACTTCACTACAAAGGGTTAATTCCTGTGCCAATGGCTATCTTACCTATGGGAAATCATAGGGAAGAGGTGTGATGATTTTTTTATGCAAAACGCACACAAGGCTATTGACCAATCAGGGCCCAGTGTCTATTTTATTCTCTCCTATATATTCCTCCCGCATCCGCTAGAGGTCTCTCCGAACCTTATTTACACCAGTGTAACCTAAAGCGATAGCCCGCTTTTTCGCGGAATAATTGTAACACCCTACATTTTTTCAGAATTGCCCATGAATGAAAAAAATGTGTTCAAAAATAATATCACTTCTGTGGTTCTTTATTTATCACACACAATTTAACCCCACTCTCTGTAACACATTATTCATCAAAAAAGCACATTTTTCCACCACAAGTCATATTCAGGCCCCATTTTCACACAGTTTTTGGGGTCTGGTGTTGCAAACTTGGATCAGCTATGGAAGACTGTACAAGATCCTTTCCATGAGAGAACTTCTGGTGATGTGAGGTCATTGAGTCCAGATCTGATCAGCTGAGCATCAAGCACATGACTTTATCAGCACATGGAAGACTAAAATATGACATTTTCAGGTCTGCAAGGGTGATCCAAGATAACTGGATGTGGGTGTATATTGAATTAGTTGAACAAAGATATGCTCTCTTTGAAATGCTGAAGCATTTTCTTAAATGTGTCCAAGTTTTAGTGCTATTAACCTTCAAATGGCCATACCCACCAGTGAAAATGAGACACTTTTATTATATATATCTGTATATCACTGGCTATAAAATCCAAAATACTTGTTAGATTAGCTTCTTATAACAATTGGTATGTGTGTCATTGACATGCTCATGTAATGGGTAATTTGCATTATCATGTGATAATTACCACCTTGAAATTTTTTGAAAATACCTTGAAAAATTGGCATTTTTTATGAAAAATCATACCATTTTTTTGACCGATGGAAGTGAAAGAAGACATCAGCAGCAAGAATAGCCACACCATGCATGGGAGATTCATTGGACTGAAAGACCAGGCTGTGAAAAATGCATTAAAATACTTTAAAGTGACTCCCAGGAATCAAAAATGCCAAAAAGTTCATTTTTCCCTTTAGGTTACACTGGTGTAAATGTTTTCCATAGGCCTCAGTGCTAACGTTTTAGCGTATGCTGTTGGCTATATGAACCATGGGTCCAATTTTTTTTTTTAATCTGAAAAATTGACATTTCGGGAAACTTTTTACACAAAAAAATCATATCTGTCTAGCAGGGAATTCGCCTTTAAATCTTGTGTTTTCGTAACTAGTGTCAGATCCGCATAAAAAAATACTGTCATATTTTAGACCACACCAACAAATTCAAACTTCACTACAAAGGGTTAATTCCTGTGCCAATGGCTATCTTACCTATGGGAAATCATAGGGAAGAGGTGTGATGATTTTTTTATGCAAAACGCACACAAGGCTATTGACCAATCAGGGCCCAGTGTCTATTTTATTCTCTCCTATATATTCCTCCCGCATCCGCTAGAGGTCTCTCCGAACCTTATTTACACCAGTGTAACCTATTCAATTGCCTACAAAGCTGTGAAGTATCCTGGAGTCTTTATTTGTCCTAATGCATTTTTTATTTAACACATTACGAGGTGTGTGGGTCAATTTCCTCCGTCTGAGGATTAGAAGTGTTGACAGACGAAATGAAAATCATATTATTTAAACCGCCCGATACAGAGAAACAAATTTCATTCAGTCATGTTTTCCCAAATCGAAAACAATGTTCCGAATGAAGAAATGCGCCATCCATTTGACGATGGAAAGGGAAAAATGGACTAAACGAGGAGGCGATGAAGTCATATGTCAACATCGACGATGAAATACCAACATGCGCTCCGACAACAGAAGATGACATCGCTGATGCTGTGGAGTGCACCAAGCCCACCCGACTGTCGATGACGCAATGCATAGCTGCGACATTGTAATGAGTCATGGCGCAAGCATACACGGACGAAGACCTTATGAAAATGCTGGGAATCGGTGATAAACTGAAGAAAGAATCAACGACTAGATACATGCATAAACCACAGTCCCTGATCACCAGTCACTTCCAATCCTGATCCCAATTTTTGTAAATACTATTGTAACCACTTCCGGGTCAATTGTACATTTGTTATTTCTACCGCGAATTTGTTGATGTTTTCTTATCATATTCTGTGTTTTTATTATATTATTCAATAAATAATTCGAACAAATATCATCTCGTCTGTTGTATGTGATCAGCATAGTCACTGCCTATTGATTTAGCGTGGGTATATAGCGTACACACGGTTGAAAACAATTATTTTCGGATCGAAATGAATTCAACTAGTTGGAATTTGTTGTCACCAAATGGACGAAATGATTAGTTCGAACACTCAGATAACTCGAATTAATCCAACGGTCCCTTGCCATTCGACTTAACAAAGTTTAACTGTATACGTCAGTTAACTGAAATACTGTGCTATCCTGGGGAGTGAATCCAGATTGAAGATTGATTAGAATATTATTCTATCTCAAATGTTCATTCAAGAGAAGGTAGATGCATTTTTCAAGAATTTTGACAAACAACAGAGTAAGGAAAAAAACATTGAGGACCTGTTGGGAAACGAATCATTATGTCTGTACATAATGGACGGTAAACTTACACTTACACATAACCAAACTTGTTATTTGTAACACTATCGTATGTTACACGGTGTATATAAGGTTAATTTGGAATAATCAGGGAGCCTGCTGGGTTCTATTTGCACAATCGCGTACGAAAGGTTTGATGCCCCAGATTTATTACACCCCAGGAACCTTCAAAGAAATCCGATTTCTTAAGTTCCGCATTCCTGGCGTTTAGGGGCCAGAGACCCCACAAAAACCCCAAAAATGACTTCTATTTGAACTTTTGAGTACAAAGCTGATTTTTACATTATTAGTGCTCTAGCCATCACTGATCAACAATACACAATTTCTGAAACGAAATTCCCTGGCGTTTTTATTTCAGAAGGGGGTTTTCGAAAGTACCCCCCAAAACCCAAAAAATGACTTCTATTTGAACTTTCGAGTACAAAGCTGATTTTTATATTAATAGTGCTTTAGTCATCACTGATGAAAAATACCCAATTTCTGAAACAAAATTCCCTGGCGTTTTCATTTCAGAAGGGGGTTTTGAAAGTACCCACAAAACCACAAAAAATGACTTCTGTTTGAATTTTCGAGGACAAAGTTGATTTTGTTTTTCCTGACACGTTTTCCTGCATGCTATATAACGCTGGTCATAAAAACACCCTCTAAGAAACTCTGTAGCGTGTCATTTAAGAAAGGGGTGGGGTTGAAAAATAACCAAATCACCCCTCCCCATAATAGTTCTATTTGCACTTTCGTGCGCAAAATGTTTTTATCTCTTAAAATTTGCTCACTATATCATCACTGGTCACAAACCAAGTGATAAGAAACGAAATCCCCCGGCGAATTCATTAAAAAGGGTGTAGACAATTATAAAACAATAAAAAAATATGTTACGGGTACGTTCACACGCTGGCAAATTTAACTACCAACTGTACATGAATTTCGTCGCAATAAGCTGTATGGTGCTTGGTCAGAATCAATAGTGCAGTAATTCTAAGTTGTTAAATTTGTTTTAATGGTCCCGCAACACACACTATGCATAATGTAGATATATACCGCCTATATACTTCTCGCTTTTCACTGGTGTGTGAAACAATGTTTGCAAGTAATTAGTCAACAAATTCCGATGGTTTCTTTTCAAATCAAATCGATTTAATCGACAAACTTTTCGGAGATCGGAATGAATTGTCCGATTTTTGGAAATTACATGTAAACAAAAATAAAATAACAATGTCGTGTACTATATGCTTGCCTTCATAGTTATTCATCTAACTCGTCGCTATCATCTGCATCATCATCATCATCATCGCTGTCTGCATTCGTTGCGGCTTCGTCATCAGTACATTCGTCGCATCCCGAGTTTTCTGGGACCACTGAGTCTGGCATTTGTGGTCCGCAAAACAACACGACACGATAGCAACCGTCAACCAGCTCCCGACCTAAACTCTTTTGTTTTGGGATATATGATTGTTCGCAGCAGCATGCCACGTACATACCAGCAAAAAACTGAACTCTCTCTCTATTTCTTGTCCACTACATCTTCGCATGGTGGAATGCTAATCCCCTCTATGCCCTTCAAGTTGGATAGAAGTTTACATTTGTTCTTAGGGCGGTAGGCTTTCTCAAATGTGGAAAATCGGTGGTAATTAAGTGGAATCAGCTTAGGTGCATCATAAATGACGCACGTGTAGTATTTCAGAGCTTTCCTTTGACATCGTGTCCGTCGCGAGATCAGAGAAAGCAGCAATGAAGCTCTTAATTATCCCACACAATCAGTTCGAATGGCCTCTTCTTTCCCTTCCTAGCAAATGCTGCGGTATAATCACACCCTGTGTATGCGTGGAAACCAGGCAAGGCTGCACAATATTCCGGACCAATCGCAGATGCTATCGACGAAACGTCTACATATCTTCGATTACTGCGTCAGAACGCGTGCCGACCTCCATCCAGATACTTGAAGTGGCTCGATGAATGTGATGGAATATGATTACCAAAATATCTGTATCAGACGCTCGCACAACAATTATGTCCCCAGGGATATCGCGGTCAGCATGTGTATAAACATACTCTTGTATCTGCCTGAGTGATTGCATTTCAAATCTTCAACGAGCTGCCAGTTCACCATTCCGCCAATCACGGTGTACACCCAACATTCACCATCAACTCCTAGATACACTGCTCGGTTGGTCAAAATACCAGTATCTGACAAAGAACAGAGGGAATTGTTGCTTGAGGGAAGAAGATTTTAGTGCTTTGGGAATATCTTTAGGTCGGAGCTAATCGGAACCTGAAATTACATAAGAGCGATCATCCACTCCTCTGCGATCTCGTTCGCAGTCTTTGATAGATGGCTCTTCGTATGTGTCGAACACTATATCCACGCGTTTAGAAGGATGGGCGAGAACAGCATGAAGTAACACACGAGACAATCCGCAATAAGTCGGTGGCATGTTTGGTGGAAGACAATGAAGAAGGAAATTACCATCTATGATATGAGTATCGATACCGTCTAGCTGCTCTTGATCTGATGATACCATTGCTTCCAGCAATGAAAATAGTGAACTTTTGTCAGTGTGATTCATAGTTCCTTCAGGCTTGAGTACAAAGGGAGAGAGGAACGTGTGTTAACGGAAATCCTAGGAGATATTCAAGATCAACTTGGCGCTTTGTTGCTATCACCGCGATCCTCCCAAGCATGTCACGTGTGCAGCGAAATTCCTTGATAATCGGATTATTTGATCTTCTGTTTTTTGCACCCATAGTGGCAAATGTTTTGAGTTTAGATTTGTGAACTATGCTTTCAAATCGTCCGGGGTCTTCTTCGCAATCATTAACAAAAGTGTCATGCTTCTCCTTACCAACGCCACTGACATTGAGCAAGGATGCGCTGACGTCTGCCGTGGCGCATTTACCAGTGTTGATGTTGATGAGATCTGGCGAGTCCATTGTGAAAGGATTCGCGTTAGCCTGGATGGTTTTAATCAACTTTTTGAGATATGCGCTGTCGCGTCTAATTCGGCTTTTGGACAGTTCTTTCTGTGCATCATTAGTTTTACTCAAACCTGACATTTCAAAAGCAGCACATTGCAAGAAGTGCAGCTCTCCCCCCTTGTTACGCTCCATCGAAACCTTGCATTGTAGTTATTTGTCGCGGCGATATATATCAAGTAACTTCGCTGCACACGTTCCTCTCTCACTTTGCAAGCCTGATGGAACTATGAATCACACTGACAAAAGTTCACTATTTTCATTGCTGGAAGCAATGGTATCATCAGATCAAGAGCAGCTATAGATGGTATCGATACTCATATATCATAGATGGTAATTTCGTTCTTCATTGTCTTCCACCAAACCTGCCACCGACTTACTGCGGATTGTCTCGTGTGTTACTTCGTGCTGTTCTCGCCCATCCTTCTAAACGCGTGGATATAGTGTTCGACACATACGAAGAGCCATCTAGTACTGCGAACGAGATCGCAGAGGAGCGGACGATAGCTCGTATGTAATTTCAGGTCCCGATTAGGTCGGACCTAAAGATATCCCCAAAGCACTAAAATCTTCTTTCTTCAAGCAACAGCTCGCGCGGTTCTTTGTCAGATACTGGTATTCTGAACATCATCTGGCCATTTTGACCAACCGAGAAGTGTATCTAGGAGTTGATTATGCATGTTGGATGTACACCGTGATTGACGGAAAGGTGAACTGGCAGCTCGTTGAAGATTTGAAATGTAATCACTCAGACGCAGATACAAGAGTGTGTTTACACATGGTTTACACATGGTTTACACATGGTTTACACGTGGTTTACACATGGTTTACACATGGTTTACACATGGTTTACACATGGTTTACACATGGTTTACACATGGTTTACACATGGTTTACACGTGGTTTACACATGGTTTACATATGGTTTACACATGGTTTACACATGGTTTACACATGGTTTACACATGGTTTACACATGGTTTACACATGGTTTACACATGGTTTACACATGGTTTACACATGGTTTACACATGGTTTACACATGGTTTACACATGGTTTACACATGGTTTACACATGGTTTACACATGGTTTACACATGGTTTACACTTGGTTTACACATGGTTTACACATGGTTTACACATGGTTTACACATGGTTTACACCTGGTTTACACATGGTTTACACATGGTTGATGCTGACCGCGATATCCCTGGGGGCAAAATTGTTGTGCGAGTGTCTGATACAGATATTTTGGTAATCATATTCCATCACATTCATCGAGTCACTTCAAGTATCTGGATGGAGGTCGGCACGCGTTCTGACGCAGTAATCGAATACATGTAGACGTTTCGTCGATGGCATCGGCGATTGGTCCGGAATATTGTGCAGCCTTGCCTGGTTTCCACGCATACACAGGGTGGGATTATACCGCAGCATAGGAAGGGAAGAAGAGGCCATTCGAACTGATTGTGTTGGATAAGAGCTTCATTGCTGCTTTCTCTGATCTCGCGACGGACACGATGGCAAAGGAAAGCTCTGAAATACTACACGTGCGTCATTTATGGTGCACCTAAGCTGATTCCACTTAATTACCACCGATTTTCCACATTTGAGAAAGCCTACCGCCCTAAGAACAAATGTAAACTTCTATCCAACTTGAAGGGCATAGAGGGGATTAGCATTCCATAATGCGAAGATGTAGTGGACCAGAAAATAGAGAGAGCTAAGTTTGTTGCTGGTACGTGGTATGCTGCTGCGAACAATCATATATATCCCAAAACAAAAGAGTTTAGGTTGGGAGATGGTTACCGGTTGGTATCGTGTCTTGTGGTTTGGTGGACCACAAATACCAGACTCAGTGGTCCCAGAAAACTCGGGATGCGACGAATGTACTGATGGCGAAGCCACAGCGAATGCAGTCAGCGATGATGATGATGATGATAGCGACGAGTTAGATGAATAACTATGAAGGCAAGCATAAGTACACGACATTGTTATTTTATTTTTGTTTACATAATTTCCAAAAATCGGACAATTCATTCCGATCTCCGAAAAGTTTGTCGATTAAATCGATTGATATGAAAAGAAACTATCGGAATCTGTTGACTAATTTCTTGCAAACATTGTTTCACACACCAGTGAAAAGCGAGAAGTATAGGCTGTATATATCTACATTATGCATAGTGTGTGTTGCGGGACCATTAAAACAAATTTAACAACTTGAAATTAAAAAAAACCCCGTTTAATTATAGGCTACGTTCACATATATACACCCGGCAAAATTGACTGTCAAGTGTTCATGGAATACCTAATAGACGGCTACATGTTATATATCATACAGTTTCAAATTACATATTATAGCTTTTCCATTGTTTTATCGCTTTTATTAGTACAAATGAAATGCTACGAATTACTGCACTATTGATTCTGACCAAGCACCATACAGCCTATTGCGACGAAATTCATGTAAAATTGGTAGTTAAATTTGCCAGCGTGTGAACGTACCCGTAACATAATTTGTTATTGTTTTATAATTGTCTACACCCTTTTTAATGAATTCGCCGGGGGATTTCGTTTCTTATCACTTGGTTTGTGACCAGTGATGATATAGTGAGCAAATTTTAAGAGATAAAAACATTTTGCGCACGAGAGTGCAAATATAACTATTATGGGGGAGGGGTGGTTGGTTATTTTCAACCTGACCCCTTTCTTAAATGAAACGCCACAGAGTTTCGTTTCTTAGAGGGTGTTTTTAATGACCAGCGTTATATAGCATGCAGGAAAACGTGTCAGGAAAAAAAATAATCTTTGCCCTCGAAAATTCAAACAGCAGTCATTTTTGTGGTTTTGTGGGTACTTTCAAAACCCCCCTTCTGAAATGAAAACGCCAGGGAATTTCGTTTCAGAAATTGGGTATTTTTCATCAGTGATGACCAAAGCACTATTAATATAAAAATCAGCTTTGTACTCGAAAGTTCAAATAGAAGTCATTTTTGGGGTTTTTGGGGTTACTATCAAAAACCGCCTTCTGAAATAAAAACGCCAGGGAATTTCGTTTCAGAAATTGTGTATTGTTGATCAGTGATGGCTAGAGCATTATTAATGTATAAATCAGCTTTGTACTCAAAAGTTCAAATAGAAGTCATTTTTTGGGTTTTTGTGGGGTCTCTGGCCCCTAAACGCCAGGAATGCGGAACTTAAGAAATCGGATTTCTTTTAAGGTTCCTGGATTGTAATAAATCTGGGGCATCAAACCTTTCGTACGCGATTGTGCAAATAGAACCCAGCAGGCTCTCGGACTAGAAGTCAATACCTAGCCAGATGTCCATATTTTATAACTCGGGAAGCAATAGCCTGTGCTATTTCTTCACGGGCTAGTAGTCCCATACAGAATTATATTATATCTTAACCTGTTGGACAGGCCACTACGTGTACCAATCAGATTGTTACACATCTGTTAGGTGTGGCTTCCAGATTATCATATACAGGGATGTGGCTAGAGGGTCTCCGCTGGGGGGTGTCCACCTTGGGAATTTCCAACTGCACCCCCCCCCCCCTTGAGTCTGAATCACACCAACACAACTTTTTCCATAATTCCATTTGCACCCCCCCCCCTTGAGTCGGAATCACACCAACACAACTTTTTTTGCACCCCCCCCCCCCCCCCCTTGAGTCGGTACCACACCAACACAACTTTTTGCATAATTCCATTTGCAGCCCCCCCTTGTACCTCATGCTCAGGCCTAATTTCCTATATATTCATAAGCCATGCTTCTATTTTCCCAGTATGAGAACATTAAGATATTTTAACCTGAAAATTGCCCCAAAAAAAAACAACTAGTGATCTAATTCCAGACAAATGCACACAGCTACCGACAACAGACCAGGAAACACCGGGCCGACCATGGTTGTTTGGCCCGGTGTGAGAAATTTTTTAAAACTATATACAAGAAAATCGCAAATCCTAGCATCTAGACTGGCCTCAACTGAAGCTTTCCTAATGTTGGAAATTTCAAACCTCATGCTCCCCCTCAGGTTGGAAAATTCTTCAACTGATGACCATTTATGTCTACAAGTTTGACCAAATGTAGTAAAATATTGTTTTGCTAAACTAATTAGCAGTTTTGTATTGGCCATGTGGATGGGGCAGTGACACACCGGGCCGACCATGGTTCGGCCCGGTGTGCGAAAATTTTGAAATCTGAACAAGAAAATCACAAAATCCTAACATCTAGATTAGCCTCAAGCCCTCCTACTGTTGGAAATTTCAAACCCTACACCCCCACTTAGGTTGGAAAATTTCCAACTGATGACAATTCCAATGACAATGTTGACCAATTGTATGACAATATTGTTTTCTTAAATTAACTAGAAGTTTTTGACTGGCCACAGGGGAGGGACCAGGACACAAGCTTTCCAAGTGTTGGAAATTTCCAACCTGTCACCCCCATAAGGTTGGAAAATTTCCAACTGATGTCCATTTCTGTCAAAATTTTTGACCAAAAATAGGAAAAAATGCAAATATTGGTCGAAAAACAATTAATTCCCCCCAATAAATTGTTTTATAATCAAACTACAAGAACATTTTCAACCAATTGTTGGTGTGAAATTTCGTTGTGGCAGGTATGAAATTTCCAACTATTGAAAATATAGCTCTCTGCTGGGGGGGGTGAGACACCCCCACACCCCCCTCTAGCCACATCCCTGCTCATATATACTTGTTTCAGCCAAGACTGAGAACACTCTTGTTTCTGAACGCACACTTGCTTTGAACGTGTAGAGCGAGAAGATGTTGTTGTATTATTCTCCGTGACCGCCTGATATGAACATGTATATAGTTGTATAAATAAATATCTTCAACATGTCTGAGAATTACCAACTTAATGTTAAAGAACCTGGGACCAGCCCTAGAGGGGTACATATTTCCAAGTGCTGACACAGAAATGTGTTTGTCGTGTTCTATTTGATGACTGTGTGGTCGAAAGAGGACATCACTTTGAATGAATAGTACCAGACTTGACACCATGGTCGCTGACTTGACACCATGGTCGCTGACTTGACACCATGGTCGCTGACTTGACACCATGGTCGCTGACTTGACACCATGGTCGCTAACTTGACACCATGGTCGCTAACTTGACACCATGGTCGCTAACTTGACACCATGGTCGCTAACTTGACACCATGGTCGCTAACTTGACACCATGGTCGCTGACTTGACACCATGGTCGATAACTTGACACCATGGTCGCTAACTTGACACCATGGTCGCTAACTTGACACCATGGTCGCTGACTTGACACCATGGTCGCTGACTTGACACCATGGTCGCTAACTTGACACCATGGTCGCTAACTTGACACCATGGTCGCTGACTTGACACCATGGTCGCTAACTTGACACCATGGTCGCTAACTTGACACCATGGTCGCTAACTTGACACCATGGTCGCTGACTTGACACCATGGTCGCTAACTTGACACCATGGTCGCCGACTTGACACCATGGTCGCTGACTTGACACCATGGTCGCTAACTTGACACCATGGTCGCTAACTTGACACCATGGTCGCTGACTTGACACCATGGTCGCTGACTTGACACCATGGTCGCTGACTTGACACCATGGTCGCTAACTTGACACCATGGTCGCTGACTTGACACCATGGTCGCTGGTTGGTGGAAAAGCGTTGCCATTCTTTATGTTAGTGTCCCAGCCTGAACCTGTTGCGAGATACTTCACCAGAAAATCGCTCCAATTAACACATGGAATTTTCGTTAATGTTTCTGTTATAGGTACCCATATAATATTCACATGTATACATGCACATACTATAACTTATCACCGTTGTGAGACGGACTAGGCGTGGTTGATGTTACATGTTCATGTTAATAAGCTGATCACGTTGATAACTAAAACGTCGGAATTAGTTTACTCGGTTGATAATTCCAAATAAAATAGCAACCATGATTGCATATAATCACAAGAAAACACAATTAACCCTTTCAGTGCCAGGTCCGATTTTTATATCAACCCATATACCCTGTGCCAATGCATTCTCTTATATATGCGAGTCGACCATAGGTCGCCTCGCATATATAAGAGAATGCATTGGCCTAACGATTTTAATAATCTTTTACTATTCTTCCAACTTTCATAAAAAATAAAAATTAACCCACATGGAGCCTCACAGAGATGGAATCATGCACTACAGAGTGTCGTCTGCTCAGTCTGTGTGGGGCTCTCTATGGGATAATTACTTGCGCCAGTCTATACTGGACGCAAGTAATGTTTTCGGTCCGTTTATTTGTCTGTTTATTTGTCCTTCCGCGAATATATTACGTCATACCGGAAGTACATAAAGTAAAGAATGCACATGCGCTAATATGAAACGGTTGCACCAATTGTAAATTAAATCCACATATATACTTAAATTGCATTGTTATCTGGTTTTATTTTGGTAATAAATCGTTCATAAAAGAACAATATTGAAAGATTTCTTTCTGGAAACCGATAGCGACGCCATTGCGTCACAATGCACACCAGGACGTCACATGGCGCGCAAAACACCAAACATGATTGCGTCGATGTCCAGACAGCTGAGACTCGTATTACACGGGCAGGCTAAACCGACCCATCTGCCAACAGCTTCGTGTTTTATTATTATAAATATATTATATATATACCCTGCATGGAAAATAAAAGTGGGCAATAGTACGGCCCATTAGAATCTTATTTTATGTAACTTGAAACTAGGGAAATGAGTTGAGATCAAGTCTAAAAGCGTGCGAAATCGTTTTTTTTTCGCAGAGACAGTGAGGTGCGAACATATTTCTGGAAACTTTCTTCGAAGTTCAAAACAGTTCCGAAAAATCCTGGTGCATATTTGAGGGTGACGACCCCCCTTTTCGTACGCCGGATGCGGGGTCTGTTATGGCGTATTCCAGATGCCAGACCACCGTACGCCGGATGACGTCGGGCACATATATCGGATGCCGGATGCTTCCATTGATAATTTTTCTTGACGTTAAACAGCTATTCAGAACTCCTCGACCTGTGACCTCTGCCGGCCAAGGATGACGGAATCTGACGAGGTTTGCCGAATGGTTAAACAGCAAAAACACAACGAAATTACGTCCGCTAACTTCGGACTTCAGAGTGATGGTAACTGGAGGAAAATTGTATCGACCCCCTTGTCCTTAAAGGTACTCAATCCGATAAAACTCCTCTCAATTACTATTTCAATGGCTTCGGGGGTCAAAAATATTTGATTCGAGTCGATGAAGTCACCCATCAAAGCTCAGATTTGTTAGATATCGATTTTAGAAATCTATTATTTTTCATTATCGGGAATACTTTCTGGCCCAGAACTCAGTCAAAATTGCGTTATTATTACCACTTGATTTTAGAGTTATCCATCCTTGTCTGTTTGAATAGATTTTGGTGTACACATCCCGAGCAGATTACGGCAGTTGAAGGCAATTATTAGTACTCATCTCGAGCAAATAACAAATTTCAAAAATCAATATCTAATAACTCTGAGCTTTGTTTGATGGGTTCCTCGACTCGAATCAAATATTTTTTACCCCCAAAGCCAAAGAAATAGTAATATAGGACCCTTTGATCGGATTGTTGTTGTTGGAATCTGTTGAGATGGGGACCCTCTGTTCGGATTGAGTCCCTTTAAATGGGGTGATATCCACTATTAAAACATAACTTCGCAAAGCGGAATATCCCCTCAATGAGATAGCGACCACAGCTTGCTCTCACCCGATAACTTTAATAGAAATTCCGACTCATTTCCGCTTTTATCATAAATAGTAGACACAGTCTGACGTTAGGTGGTTCGTTTGAACCATAATTATCAGTCGTAGATGGCGGATAATGTGTGTATCAATAGAAAAATATATGTTTAATTAACCATCAAATTGTCCAACATGCAGAGCGGTTCGCAAAAATACTAGCTAAGTCCAAGTGTGGATACCCATCATAACTTCGGGTATCAAAGCCGCAGATCGATCATGCGATGAAATGTCGCCAAACCAGAGCTGGGATGTCAAAGATGCGAATGATATGCTTCACATTTTGACCGTTTCTGCTTGAAAATATCCCAATTATAATTCGGACAGACCGGCACATGGATTATCTTTAGGGTGTGGGTGCATGCGCAAGAGTGAAAGCATGTATGTTTGTTTGTGTTTCATATATGTTCTGATGTCATTAATAGTATAGGCTATGATGTGTTAAATCAGTGTAACTCACGAGTTAGCAGGGACGTGGCTGGAGGTCCCTGTTATGGGTGTTCACCTATAGTTTCTAAATGCACCCCTTCCAGTAATTTCTATTTGCACCCCATGTTAGGTTCGAGTTTTCATCGAGTTTACAACGGGTTCTTCCAACATTCGCAAATATAGTTATAGCGAGTATTGCAGCATCATACAATTAATAGCTACGTGGGGTTCATGATCGAGTTTCCAACGTTTCAGCCCATAAAACACCTGCATGATAGCTCGACATCTCGATGTTATGCATGAAACGGTCATTAAATCGCAATGTCTCATGTACTCGATTTGTTCTTTGTTGTGTACGCATATATTACCTGCACCAACGAAGCGTCATTTTCCCATCCCTTAATTTCCATATGATAGAAACACTCGTCAAGCATGCACGGATAAGCATAATACCCTGTATATCCAGGTATATCATGGACATTACGCAATTCGAAGTATCTCCATGTGAGATGAATTATTTAGCCCTTTCTTTATTCTAAATGGAATAATGACATTCAATTATCAAAAAATGGTGCAAGGGTGTATTATATTAATTTTGAGGGATTTTCAGGTAATATGAGCAGAAGAAAGATACAAATATACACTATGACATTTTCATATAATGGGGAGGTTTTCATTGATAAACCTTCTAACGTGGCCCTAGCAACATAACTGGCTATTAACCGAGAGCCTGCTGGGTTTTATTTACACAATCGCGTACGAAAGGTTTGATGCCTCAAATGTGTTACACCCCAGGAATGTTCAAATAAATCAGATTTTCTAGGTTCCGTATTCCTCCAGAGACCCCACGCCCCCCTCCCATAATGACTATATTTGCACCTATGAGTACGAAGCTGATTTTTATAATATTAATAGTGATCCAGGAATCACTGATCAACAATACACAATTTCTGAAAAGCAAATCACTTCTATTTGCACAAAGCTATACTATAATTTATATATGCATCATATGAGTGTAAAAAGCAACATAAATATTATCCAAATATATCCAATGAGTGTCCAATCCCACTTACCAAGGGTCCCAAACCACCCAAAGAGTGTAAATCCACGCAACGAGTGTCTCAATCCAACATCTTAGTTAATATGGTATACCAAACAAAAAGTTCATAGATTGGTGTCACAAATCAGCCAACTAGAGTCTCGAAACGCCCAATATGTATCCCAAATCAACCCCACTAGTGTCCCAAATCATCCAAATGGTGTCCAACCCCGCCCAAATGAGTATTCCAAACATCCCAAACAACTCAACGAGCGTCTCAAACCATCAATTGAGAACACCAAACCATCCACTGGGTGTCCCACGCCATTTAATGACTGTTCATAACCATCCAAATGGGTGTACCATGTATCACGACGATTACCTCAAGCCATCAGAATCAGAAGTGTCTAAACCAACTGGTGTCAAAATCCATCCCATGCAAAATGTCCCACAACCCAACCTATGAGTGTCCCAACTAGTGTACAAAACCATCATCGAATATCTCAAACCAACCAGCGAGTGTCTCGTGGTTTCGTAAACCAATTGGATGGGATGGAACACACTTGATGGTCTTAAATACTCTATTGAGGCTTTTGTACGCTATTTTGGATGTATTGAGATGACAATTAGCAAATGGTTTGTGTTCCAGTTGGATCACCCCCGTGTACGTGATATCGCCAAAATTGTTTTCAAAGAAAAACCCGCATATTTAGATAATTTAAATAATTTCGGCCAAATTTATGGACTGAAATGGTCACCCACTGTGTAGGAACTGTTACATCGGAAGTCGTTCTATCGCCGATTTGTGATGGTTCTTGACTGATTTGTGACGGTTCCTGATGATCCAAATTATACATTTTCGTGAGATTTTGACAGTTAAAACGCAATTTTTGAGCCATCTAGGTGATAATTCGATTCGTTTTTCCATTCCCCTCATAATCTATGGTCCCAAATAACGTAGTCATAATGAAAATCCTATTGTGCGAGTAATAACAACGACGAAAACTGCGAATTGTGATATCTCGATCGGTTCTCTCCCGATCGAGTCGGTTCTCTCCCAATTTAATCGGTTCTGTCCGGGAAATACGATGACTATTATTTGGAAGGATACGTGAAAATAACCAAGTGAAAACCACGAAATATCAATTATGTTGAATTTACACCACTTATGATCAATTTTGGTGTGTTACACTGCCTTCTTATACATGTAATTATGTATCAACGGTAGTAACAGAATCGTTCACTTTATTGTGACGCAAAGCATTCAATTTGACATGAATGGTCAATGTGAACTGCGAAGACTGATTTTTCCCCCAACAAACCAATCATAATGGTCGACTGATTCAAAATGGCCGCCACTTTTGTTCAATATGGACGCCACTTTTTTTTTCAAAATGGCCGCCACTGTTTTTTCAAAAAGTCGCATTTTTCAGCTTTTATTAAACTTATACGAACCACGTGACTTCCATTCCTTATTCGAACATGGCAGCCGCCCACGCAGAGCGGTTCATGTAGGTGACCCATTCCATTTCTCGGTTCCTTTATATATTAAGGTCAAACAAAGGGTGCTGTAATTTACCCCCCCCCCCAAGACGCATTAAACAGTCACCACAAACCCCATCAAAATTGACGGCGGTCAACTGAATTTGGATCGGGGGAGTGTTTATGGTGTCTTGTGGACACATGTTTTAATTTCATTTTGTCCACAGTTGTCATTTCACATTGATGCAATATGAACGATAAAGTGAGTCCTTGTCGATTTAGCCAGGCCGTGTACCGGTATATAGTTTGTAATTAAGTTCGTCTTAACTCTATCTTGGGCTTACTTGTGCAATTTGGGTCATTTATATAAATGCTTCGTATACAAATTAGCAGCTAAGCATATACGAGCGTATTAACATTTAACTCGATGATATTTTGGATTCGAGCGAAATGAAAACTATACTTAATAAAATTAAAGAAATACACATAAAACATGGTCTATTCCCAATATGTTGGTGCAGAACTCCATGACAAAACATCACAAATTAATTAAAAACGTGTATGTGCTTATTGCTTGGTTGTTTTATTTGTTCAGTCGTTCCTTGTTTACGTATTATATAGTTATTAAATAACATTTGATATTTTAATTTGATTTATTTCATTAGTTATTCCTATGTGATCAAAATAGTTGGAAACTAAACATTGTAATCAGATGTAATCCAAAGTAATCAGCTACATTTTACTAAAGTAATGTAATCGTAATCAATTACATTTGAAAACTATTAAATCAATAATCGTAATCATGTAAATCAAAAGTAATTGTAATCGTAATCAATTACATTGGAATGTAATCGCCCCAACCCTGGCTAGAATTGAACACATATCCCACCTAAAACTTTCAACAACAGAACTTCATTTATCAAATAAAGTCACTTGGTGGTTTGCGCTCCAAAATAGGCGTGAAAAAATCGTATTTTTTAAACATACATGTATATATCGTAAGCTCAAAGCAGTATCTCACATGTGATCCGTGTATTTGTGGAATGCTCGGCAGCTTCAATAGACTTCGTGCCTGACATGCCAGGAGTTGTTTATTCATTAGGAAATGCGTGTTGGTTGTTTTTTGGGAAGGTGTATATATACACGATTGCGTGGACTAGTCGATTGTGATCACTGATTTCATATTAAAGAGCACGGCTGATGTGTGCGTCAATGTACAATTATGTAACTGACTTCACAACGTTCATATATATCACGTCGAGACCCCATCCATACCCCGCAGACGTCAGATTACGCAGTCACTGCATGCTTAATTGTTAATTGCATGCATATTTAACAGTATTAAACTTGTACATTTGACATGATATGGAATAAAATTGATTGTCTTAATGTCAAATGAGTATTTTATGTTTAATGTATAGCTTGTGAGCACTTAAGGTATAAGCGACAGAATACGTTACCACCGTGAACGAGACGCATGCTAATAGTAAAATCATGATTTGAATAGACAGCCATCGCAGATAATATACTTCCAAATACATTAATTTATAATATCATATAATCATATATCATTTTGAACATGCATGTCCGCCACAATACATGTTTGCTTAATTTCCAAGGATTGAGAAGAGAATGAATTAGAGCACTCGTTTTGTGATCTTGAACGAGTTTCAGATCATTTTAATACTTTGCAAATCCGAATGCAATCTCGATGTGTTATACATAATAACGTTAGCCTAGTCGGCAGTGGTAACGTATGTAACGTATTCTGTCGCATGGGAAATCGGAGGCCCATATTTCCATATGTTGTATGTCAAGGGATAATTTGTTAAAACGTCCGCCAATACAGATTTCAATTATATGGATACTCTACTTCAAGAAACTAACCGAATTGGCTCTTATGGTTAACTTCGATTTTTCGGTGAAACATCATGTCCATTGGGCCCACTTAGCTGAGAATGTGCTTACTATACTGCACATGTATAATGCTATACGTTTGTTAAAGGTACTCAATCCGAATAAACGCTCGCAAATTACTATTTCCTTGGCTTCGGGGGGGGGGGGGGGTAAAACATATTTGATTCGAGTCGAGGAACCCATCCATCACCGCTCAGAGTGATCAAATATCGATGTTTGAAATCTATTATTTTAGGTGGCACAATAGACAGTCAACGAGAAGAATTTCATTGACCAAATTGCGGGTAAAATCAAGTGGCTTTTTGTGTTAGATATTTGACAAACCGGCAAAATTTCGTTGAACAAAATGTTGATAAATAACAGGTTTTGCGGAATTTTATACTATAGTTGATTGTGCTTTTCGTTATATTTGGGCAATTATTAGATTATGATAACTGAAGCGGCATTTCAAAACATGTTGTCGTTTTTGTTGGAATGTGATGATATGGAGACCCTCTGATTGAGTACCTTTAATTTGAAATATTAAATATTAAAAAGATGTTAGTTTTCTATTTGCGTGTCCCTGGTGTTCAATACTACCGTGTACGACCATGAACGGTCACCCAAGATTGGCTATATAGGTGGTTTCCGTATACCACTTCAACTTCTCCTCATTCAGTATATTATACCACTCCTGGCATTTGGAACATGGTCTATGCCTTTCACCCCCACCCAATACGCCATATCATGTCATTAACTCGCGGCCATATTAGATCCACCATGCATGCAGCTCCGGTTCCATGGTATCAGATATTCTTCCATGCAGTCACGGTTGTTTTATTGCTACAGATCAAAGTTCTGGAGTAGCATTTCCATATATGGAGCTTTTGAATATTCATGACTTCCATTTATGTCAAATATGGAAATGCTACTCCAAAACTTTGAACTGTAGCACTAAAACCACGGAACCGGACCTGGTGGATCCAATATGGCCGCGAGTAAGTTAGACAGGGCGTATATATATATGTATGATATGAGATCATACATTTAGTAAAAAGTTTAATCTTTCCGTAAAGCTGCTAAATCAAATCATTACTAGTCAATACGGAGACTAATTCCAATACCTCATGCCAACGTTCACTTCGTTCCCGAGTCTGTTTTCAATAAATTTAATCAAATAGTATTCCGGATGCCGCCTCTCTGTTATGGCGTATTCCGGATGCCGGGGTCCATTTTAAGCCGGATGCCGGATGCCAGGGGGAGGGGGTCGTCACCCTCATATTTATGAACCATGTCCGGGCAAACAGTCGAGCGCATGGTTCAATTGAGAAACAATTACACTGAAAATGTGAATGTGGAAACATGGATTATTAAAATGCCTTATTTATTAACTGGGAAAACAAGCTTTCTCATTCTCAACGCAATATACATTATGATGATATGTTCCCGATGACTGTATAGATCAGTCGCTAATAGGCATCTTGACATTTATACACGTTTAATCAAAGACTAACTTGTCTTTTATTTAATTGTGCCGTAATCATTCTAGTCAAACTAGTAATTTAACCCATTGGTATACATGTATAATATATAGCATCATCGCAACCAATCGTCAAAACACCCTTCATATCAGCGATGTCTATATTGTTCTATAAATATGTCAAACAACTCGTACTAAGACCACCATTAGTGTAATATATCAACTGGAGATAACAGAGATATTATGTCCGTACACACAAATACTTCAGCGTTGGATTAATTGAAATTTGATATCCATATTTTTTGTATGGATCTCTCAAACGAGGGGCCAGCACCCGTGGTTCAAACTGTTGTTAGCAAGACACCACAAAACATGCCAAATGCGTGATGGGCGCAAGTATAGGCAGCTCCAGTGAGTGCATTCTAGTTAGTTTTTGTTTTTAAAAATGTAAGAAAAATTAAAAATTAATATAGAATAAAGAACAATTGATAAAAAATTATACAAAATTGTTCGCCTTGCATATATAAGAGAATGCATTGGCCTAACAATTTTTCATTATTTGTTATTATTTTTCAATTTTTTTTTACAATTTTTACCTACAGCTTTTCACTGAATACGAGAATTATGAGTGGTTACAAGCAAATGCCGATTTTCCACGAGCGGTTTGCCGTGAGTTGAAAATCGATATTTGCTTGTAACCCTCGTGTTCAGTTATAAGCCTTAGGTTTTCTATTAAATGCGGTTTCTTTATTTCAATTTACAACTATTTCTCGCAGGCGACTATTAAATATAGCCGAAAAGGAATCAGTTGATCGCCAACTGACTGACTCGTTTATTTCCGGACCGTTTGGAGCTATGTCACTGCAGAGCATATAATAAAGTGTGTTATTTGTGTTTCTTACAAAGGCATGTACACTCATTTCAATGTTTTCTTCATTTGCATTTAGTTTACATTTGTGTTACAATTCTATTAAATATATTAATTACCATTGAAATAAGCCTTGCTTTTATTGAACACCCAATAGCTTATTTGTGCGAAATACAGCAAAATATAGAAGAATTGAAACGTTCAGTAAACAAATGTGTATTGTTCTTGAAAAAAATGACGTCACTGGCGACGTCAACTTAAACAGAAAATGTCTTCGCTAAATTATTGGGTATTATCTACATTAAGCACACGTTTGTTCAATTAAATACAACAATATCGAAGTAAAATGTTACCATGTTACAAGCTGCACCCTCAGGGTGTGCAATAAACATAGAAAAACAATGTTAACGTCATTGCTCTCGTTTGTCGTGCCGCTAGGTAAAACTCGAACCTCCGGTTCTCGTTTTACCATCACGTCACAACAGCCTCGTGCAATAACGTTAACTAGTTCACACACTTGTGTCGTTCTATCTATATACTTACTAACATATATCATATCGACTAACTGATAATGGGGAAGTGTGGGAGGGCTAACCCCGGGATTCTTGGAAGGACCGAGTGGTCATCCCCAACTCCCTCATGTTATGGCCTATAATTTAATTTGTAGGTTTCTTCTTGCTCTTAGACGGTGGTGGTTCAGACGAAGATGTATCCGGCGGAGATGTGCTGTTGTTGTCGATCGTATAGACTACGACTGGCGGATCGATCGCGTCGTGGCAGCGTACGTAAACGACCCGGTGGTAGATGAGCTCTTGTTCTGTTCTTTATCATATTTCTTATATTCCTTATTTTTTTCACATCGTTTTTTCTTACATTCTTTAACACTTTTATCAATTTGTTATCACATGTTCTTACATTCATTATCAATACTTATAATTTTTTCTTGCATTCTTTAACAATTTTATCATTTAAAAAAAAAATTCTTACATTCTTTATCAATCTTTATAATTTTGTCTTACATTCTTTAACAATTTTATCATTTTTCTATAATTTTTTCTTACATTCTTTATCAATCTTTATAATTTGTTCTTACATTCTTTAACAATTGTTTAATTTGATATCATTATTTCTTTACATTTTTTACGAATTTGGTATCATTTTTAATTTTGTTCTTCAATTTTTTAACAATTATAAAAAATAATATAAAAATTGTTAGGCCAATGCATTCTCTTATATATTCGAGGCGACCTATGGTCGACTCGTGTATATAAGAGATGGCATTGGCACAGGGTATTCGCAAACAAATCAGGAAGCTCCAGTCACCTTGTGAATTTATATTTTCAGCCTTCTACTCTGTATCGTAGATCCGTTCCTTCAATTCTTTGATTAGCTAGTCTACGTCTGGCGGTTCTCCGGTTCTATATACATCGGTGTCTTCGGGACGGTGTGGATGTCCTCCACCGCCTGTGGTGGAGCTGGTGGTGACTCCATCTGTACCACCAAGTCAGCGGCAGGAACTTCCGGGGTGACTACGGCCTTCCTATCTCCGCTGGTGGTAGTGGTTACATCGCTAATGTCATAAGAACATCGGTAAATACGTTAACTGATTCACACCCCTTTTGCAATTTATGTCACACACGCGTAGGGTACGTTCATACGCTGGCAAGTTTTCACTGTATGTTTTGCAGGCATTTCTTGATAGAAAACTACATGGTGCCAGAATATGAGCCATATACCAAAATCAAACTACGTGAGAAGCAACAGTTATGTAGGCCCCCTTATAACAGTGTTACTGGCATTAATTTGCCTTCAAATACCTGTATGCTTGATTCTTGCGAGATAATTGTATATGGTACCATATCGTTTTCTGCGACGAAATGCCTGCAAACCATACCAGTGTTTGAACGTACCCTAAAGCACATAACTTTTGGAATACATCATTGAAATATCTTTGCAAAAAACCCACACTTTTAATGTATTGGCTCCAGAGGTCGATTTAATTTTTAACATTTGTATAGCGTTTTGCAGCACAAGGTAGATTTTATATAGCATTCCCTACCAATACATGTTTTTTCGTTGTAAATTGCTTAGCAGAAATTGGAAATGTTAAATCGAGCTCTGATTTGGCTCATACTCGAGTGATACTCTTTGTGTTTATATAAATCGAGCTCTGATTGGCTCGTAGTCGAGTGATACTCTTTGTGATTATATAAATCGAGCTCTGATTGGCTCGTACTCGAGTGATACTCTTTTGTGTTTATATAAATCGAGCTCTGATTGGCTCGTAGTCGAGTGATACTCTTTGTGATTATATAAATCGAGCTCTGATTGGCTCGTACTCGAGTGATACTCTTTTGTGTTTATATAAATCGAGCTCTGATTGGCTCGTAGTCGAGTGATACTCTTTGTGATTATATAAATCGAGCTCTGATTTGCTCGTACTCGAGTGATACTCTTTGTGTTTATATTACTAATGTACTTTACTTGACTGTACACATAATTCCCCTCGCCGGCCTGGTGAATATCTGTCAAATTGAATCACCCTGAAGTTAAGATTGCTTGAGGAATTGTTGTGTAAAATAAAAATTTCTATAAATGCGTGAATAGTTACAAAAACATTTACGAATCTAAACGTTGTTTGACATGCCCTTAGCATGGAATATAGTCAGCAATCTGCAATTGGTGATGATCTTATCAAAACATTTTGGCATCTCTGTAACTCACTGCGATTAATTTCCAAAAAATGTATACATTCCACTTTTGGCATAAAATGAAATATTGTTTTTGCGGGGTACGTTCTAAACCTATTTTCAAAAATCCAATAAACCGCTCCACGATCCAGCTTCCGCATCAAAATGCAATGCCATCAGAACGAGGAGCAATTTGTCTGCGCGAAATTGTGATATTGGTCATCATCATATTTAGCCTCGAATCTTTTTTAATTTGCCCAACAGACAACCTCCCCTTTCTTTTGACATCCATACATTTATGCACCACCTCCATTATGTGGGGAAATTATATGACGGATAGGTTGTGAGCCATTATTTCTTTCACTATACTTATGTTGACAAACGGAAAGGTCGTAAGGTCCGTCAGCCAGTGCTCCATTCTGACTTGTTGTCATTCCGGAGGGCTAGGTGTGATTTTCGTTGACCCGGGCAGACGTGTTACCTTGTCAGGCACCAACTAACATGTATTGGTTAACCCATAAAACTATACATGTATTACTATAAAAGAGTGATTAGTTACAAAAACATTTACTCCTTTTAATGTAATGCCATGTCATACATGGATTCAAACAGAGTTGAAAATCATTTTAATTTAATGAAATCACAGAATCGCATAATTTTGTTTTTGCACAACAAACAGTAACTAATTCGACAATAATTGGAATGCCATCCTCGCCATTTATCATGTAGTCAATTGGAATAATCCCACTAAGTATCGTAATTTTGTTTTTCACCCGGCCAATGACTCGCTCTACATGTATTAGCACCAAGTCTGTGTTTAGTATGCATGTCATTAGCAGAATGAGGTCCCCAGAGGGTTAATTTAGTGACGCTATCCCGCATAGCGGGCTAGCATAACTAAACTCATCCTCTGGTGACCTCATTCTGCTAATGCCTTATCTTCTCTGGACAGTTTCTTTGTTATAAAATGTCAACAGAAACTTCTTCACAAAGATTCTATTTCTTTTTTATTTTAGTTTCTCTATATCCCCAAATTAGCAGACGACACATTGCATACACTGATAGAAAAAATACCGTCGTTTTAAAGGTCTGAGACCGCGCAACAACGCTGCCAACATTTGAGCGTTAAACATATGTCAGACCGTAGCATGTTCTACGGTATAACACCGTTTAATTAACTGGCAGACCGTAACCAATAACGGTCAGACCGTTGTGTTTTTTACGGTTATGATCCGCATTTGGTCCGAAATTTGGATGGGATCAAATATATTTCCATAGAGTTTGATATCATTTGCGATTCAAATCACACAATCGTACTGTAGACAATAATCAGGTTGAGACATTTGGTCCGAATATTTTCACATCTAGGATAATATTGAATGATTTATACTCAGCTGTTTGATAAATGCTGATGTCGGCTATTATTATTATTATTATTATTTACTTGCCTTTCTCTATTATTATGTTATAATTTGATTGTAAAATGTATTGTGTAAATCATATATTATCCCAGCTGGAGGGAATAACGATATATATATATATATATAGCTATATATAAATAAATATGTTAATAAATAAATATATATATATATATATAGCTATATTAATAAATAAATAAATATATATATTTATATGTATATAAAGTATATATGTACCCCTTATATATATCGGCAGGATAATAATACATAATATATATTATTTTATTATTATGATGTATATTATCATAATCCACCCGCGTGAATCTCAGATCCTATACATTTATTATATCTGCATCAGGGGGGGGGGTCGGAAAAAATATCCAGGCACGTATGATCATTTTAATTTTTTCCGGCCTCGGACCACCCACCCACCCAATTTCTTCCGTTTCCGGCCTTTTTCCAGGCAATTTTGGGCACCCACCCTTTTTTTTCCGTTTCAGGAAATTTTTTCCGATCAGTTTTGGACACCCACCCCTAAATAGTTTATTGCGAGATTTTAATAGAACAGAGCATAATGAAGATAACAATACTATTTGAATTTATCATATAAGTGTCATTAATCAAGAAATGTGTCAACAAAATCACATTTCTAGGGATAGGCAGAGTGCCAAAATTTATATTAACATTCATTTTCATAATATATAGTCACATGATATAGTCACATAATCACATTTGAGTATTCTACAGACTACATGGTACAACACATTTCAGATTATTTGATATTTTGATATTTGCTATGTGAAATATTGCTTGAAACAAATTGTTTATCAAAACATGTGGAAATACAACTGTTCATCCCAGTTCATCCCAGTTCAATGACTAATGCTAATACCAAACATAACCATGATATAACCGCATGACTCTTCCAAGCCTTGAAATAGGGTGTCTGTCATTTGCAGAATGAGGTCCACAGAGGGTGAATTTAGTGACGATACCCCGCATATCGGGCTAGCATCGCTAAATTCACCCTCTGTGGACCTCATTCTGCAAATGACAGACACCCTATTTCAAGGCTTGGACACTTCTTGGGGCATCTCAGAAACCAGAACTGAGGAAACATGATATAGCGTGTAATGGCAGGCTGGTAGCCGCTGCCTGAAGTAATAGGCTTCGTAAAAATTGGGAATAACATATGGATGGATTGCCCAATCTCACATCTTTTTGCTCACGATATCAGTGACGATAAAATCTGTGTTACTGTGATTAACATTACAAGCTGATCCACATTAACTTGGAAAACAATTTGAAATTGTTCAAGCTGGCCCGGCTGGCCTTCAATTTATATGTTAAGATTTTATGTTTTACGTTGTCAAAAGTCTATTTTATTCCATTATTTATTATATCTTTATGTCCATGTCACAAGTGTGCTTTCATTTTATTGCTTATTTTCAGCTGAGTTCTGCATACTTATTCTTATTTTGTTGTATCAGAAGATGGAATCCTGATTAAATTTTATTTTTCCAATAGCGCAGTTTCTTGTTCTATCAAGTTGAATTTGGGTTATTGTTGGCCATAATTGAGCAACTGATCCAACTTCTGATAACCTCTGTATATAGTATAGCATTGCTGTTAACTATATATGACCTGTTTCTGTTCAAAGCACATCAAAATAAGACTCAATAGCAGAAATGGAAAACAAATTTGGCACATGGAAAAAAATGCTTTTCGGACCCGAGAGACACCCACCCACCCATCATACGTGCCTGAAAATTTTGTCCGACCCCCCTGTCTGCATCACATGTTTATTAACTATGAAATAAAAAACAATATATAGCATATATATAGTATACGGACCGCGGGCACACCGGGATCCGCGAAAGAACATATATCACTATGAAACGGCCATCTATTCACGTGTTGTTAATTATAAACGCTCTTTACTAGAAATGGTCGCTTTGGTTTTATTAAAACATCTATGAAAATTGTCGTTCAACATAGCCCTGTATGTACTTTTGAAGTTCATACGCAGTTTGTTAATTATAACAGGCGTTTAGCATAGTTTTCAACATAACCAGATCAAATGGCATTAACATCATTTATATATGGCTTCTGCAATTATGTCTCAGATTGGAAATAAGTGTATTTGGAGCACGATATGAAGTACTATTCACATTACAGTAATATAAATAAAGAGCGTTTTGTATTATAATTCCACTGTTGGAAATTAATAAAGAGCGTTTAGCTCGGTCCTCCCATCGTGGTATATTGCATACGTATGCCCTCGTGGCAAATAATGCATGCACCCGTCCGAGTATCCCAACTACAATATATTATGATGCGTATCATCGATTTAGTTTTGTCAATATAGCATCTTATCCCAATATTCCGAAACCCCATACTCTCGTGCTAAACAGGTACATCGTTTATACACTTGTGCCTGAATTATCACAATATATTATTGAATAATTGATAAAATTAAAACCGTAGATATAATTATCATGAATGTCCTTCTCTGATTGACTTACTGTACATACTCACATGATGTATTCTTTCTTGTGTTATTGTTCATTTGTATCGTTATTTGTATACATTTATTCTAAGCTCTCCATTACATGGAGGAAATAAAGGAATATTTATAAACTGATTATCGCTCTTGCATTACAATAGCATAATTATTATTAGACACGTATGTCCCAGTGTCTACCACCAGACACTGTACCTAGGCATATAACATACACAGAACCAATATTTTCTGCGCATAGCTGAAATAAATTGTCGAGAGCCAGTCTAAAAGCGCGGGAACATAACTTCCTATTTAAGATGGACTTAAGATTGTTTTATGAAACGCGTTCGTGAAACGGACAAGTAACATCATAAGATCCACCTTAGATCTTATATTAACCCTTTGCCCAACAAACCGGCCAAAACCGGCCAAATAAAGCTTCAACAGCCTAAAATATCTTCGGTCTGTCTCAATAAAACCATACAAATATGGATATCATTGGAACCGGCTCCTTGACCACATTGTGATAGTTACAGTTATGCCCTCTGCCAATGCATTCTCTTATATATGCGAGTCGACCATAGGTCGCCTCGCATATATAAGAGAATGCATTGGCCTAAAACAAATCTTTTTTTAACACTTTTTACCATTTGTTCTTACATTCTTTAACAATTTTATAATTTTTAATGTGTTAAGCCAATGCATTCTCTTATATATGCGAGGCGACATATGGTCGACTCGCATATATACGAGAATGCATTGGCACAGGGCCGTTCTGTTGGGTAAAGGGTTAAGTCCATCTTAAGATCATCTTTTGACATTGTTTCATGAAAATGGGCCCTGGGCGTTTACATAATACATCTTCGACTCAAATTCCTTATTTGTCTATATACCACAGGGAATTTATTGAAAATGGCGTACAATACCACTTTAATCCTATTTGACCTTCAATTTGCCTAGTTTTTCTCAGAACGTACCCCTATATGCACCAATCGGTGACAACATTGGTAATATTTTATAAACTAAAAATCTTGCAGTTCCACAACTACCCCAATTTATGCAAAAAAATAAAACCACCAGCCAGGGGGGGGGGTGAAAACATTTCTTCCAGCACGTATGCCGGGGTGGGTGGGTGGTCAAAGCCACCAACAAGCAATTTTTTCCGCAACTAAAAAAAAAAATTCCTGCTTGTTTTTAGTGTTTTGGCAATGAGTTGGGCTTCAAAACCACTTTGAATCAGTTTGAATGAGAGAAATAATGTAATTCTAACTGGTAAACTGACTGCAGGCAGTTATCGTGTTGTATTTTGTTGCAAATTTTGAAATCCAAGATGGCCGCTGGCAGCCATGTTTTTTTGGCCGAATGACCTCAAAATTACTCATTCCTATTTACATGTCCATGTTAACATCCATGATAAATAGTATGCACATAAATTCATATACAGCTGTTTACAGTGAATTTCCCCCGCAAATGTCTGTTTTAGTGTTAAAAGTGGGGGTGGGTGTTCAAAAATGGTCGGAAAAAACTGCCGAAAACGGAAACAAATTTGGCGGTGGGGGTGGGTGGGTACAAAAAATGATCGAAAGGGAAAAAATGCCATACGTGCCTGAAATTTGTTTCCGACCCCCCCCCCCCTGCACCAGCAGCATAAATCAATCAATCGGCAGGCAGATTATTCGGATTCTAATCCTACTGTTAAATTCAAGAGGCGTAACACTATTTAAATGCCCACTTAATGTTCGAATCCCCAAATCACATTATATACAACATATTCAATATCATATACCATTTGAAGCTCCAGAACATTGTATTGTCAACTTATCTGGTTGAATAAACTGTGAATTCGTTGCGCTTGTCGAGGTACACGTGACGTCGCTCAACCAAACATATTACAACCGATTTAGAGATTAATTTGTTGATAATATAATTTTAGCCCACATCATATAATGCAACTTTTCTAAAGTAACACGGTGACTCGGCAATGCACAGGATAAAGTGAAGTGGAATATAAAATACTCTTGATCAATTAGTAGTTATTCTCATAAATTGCATACACAAATTGGAATCACAACTTGCCATTCTTGTACATAGATTATACGTTGTGGCTCCAATGTTTTCGAAATGCATGCCCCTTTATTTGTCGCGATTATTTCGTCCAGAATAAAGAAGTAATACATATTATTATTGATGATTTTTGGTAATATGGTTACGGTGTGGCATATACAATTCAGCACGTCCTATATCAAAGCGGGTAATGCCACGCCATGTGACACAGTTCAACCAAACACATATTATAACAAACACATGAATTGGATATTGAATTGTTTGAAAGATAATTTTAGCCCACATATAAACAGTCACGGATAATATTTCACTCCATGCACCAATGCAACACACACCACGATTACATATATGATCCACAATAACTTATATTAATTAAAATGTTTGTAGATATTTGATGTCACTTGTCTCGAAAGCGATCCTTCAGAAATAGTCACTACCGTAAATAACCATCGTCACTACCGTAAATCACAGCACGTTTAGGTACACACCACGGACGAACAGTCGAAGCATCCAGCCCCGTTGAAGCACAGCGTCGAAGGCGTACACCAGATATCGATGGCTGAGTATGACGACCCGGATCCGTAACAATAGTAAGCTTTATGGCAGTCACTCGGATCAGGGGCGAAACCACCACCCTGTCCTGCGCAAATTTCATCTGCGGAGAGAAACATTATATGGGTGTATTGGTTTAAAGGTTTTAATCTGATTAAGCTCCCATCAATTACTATTTATTTGGCTTCGGGAGTAACAAATATTTGATTCGAGTCGAGGAACCCACCCATCAAAGCTCAGAGTTATCAGATATCGACTTTTTAAATCTATTATTTTCCACCACCTTGCACAATAAAGTCGATGAGAAGACTGTCTCAGGATCAAATTGCGGATGAAGATGGATAACTCTAAAATAAGGTTGCTTTTTTTGTGTCAGATATATTGACAAACCAGCAAAATTTCGTTGAACAAAATGTTGACAAATAACAAGTTTTGGGCAATGTTATAGTAGAGTTGACTGTGGTTAGCATTATTTTTGGGCAATGTTATAGTATAGTTGACTGTGGTTAGCATTATGTTTGGGCAATGTTATAGTATAGTTGACTGTGGTTAGCATTATTTTTGGGCAATGTTATAGTATAGTTGACTGTGGTTAGCATTATTTTTGGGCAATTAATTGATTCTGATAACTGAAGCTGCTTTTCAAAAACTTTGTTGTTGTTGGGAGCTGATTATATGGGGACCATATATATGCGAGGCGCCATGTGGGCGACTCGCATATATATATATATATTATATATATATATATATATATATATATATGGATTACATTGGCACAGTGTTTTCGCAAAAATAATCAGGACGCGCCAGTCATGAAAGGGTAAAACAATATTTATTTTACCCTCAGAAAACATATATATCTATAATAATTTATGATTAACTGTGATAGCATGATATGATTTAAGAATAGTTAAAGATGAAGAGGAATAGTAAGCAAGTCATCGCTTTTGATTAGTTGTCTCCTCATAACCCAACAGAACGGCCCTGTGCCAATGCATTATCTTATATATGCGAGTCGACCATAGGTCGCCTCGCATATATAAGAGAATGCATTGGCTTAACACATTAAAAATTGTTAAAGAATGTAAGAAAAAATGGTAAAAAAAGTGTTAAAAAAAGATTGTTTTTAGGCCAATGCATTCTCTTATATATGCGAGGCGACCTATGGTCGACTCGCATATATAAGAGAATGCATTGGCACAGGGCATAACTGTAACCTTCACAATGTGGTCAATGAGCCGGTTCCAATGATATCCATATTTGTATGGTTTTATTGAGACAGACCCAAGATAATTTAGGCTGTTGCAGCTTTATTTGGCCGGTTTGTTGGGTAAAGGGTTAAAAGATGACAGACATGTTGAGTATATATAAAAAGAGCGAATGGCAAGATGCCGCTTTCACGAGGACAGGATGTGAACATAATGAAAATGATGAAATATATTGTGAATATATATATAGAAACTGATGCATATACAGATGTCAGAGTACAAATGGATAGAAAGTAATAGCGTGAGAGAGATAGAGAGAGACAGACACAGAGAGACAGACAAAGAGAGAGCAAAATAGAGATAGAGCGAGAGAGCGTGAGAGAGATAGTGAGAGATAGAGAGAGATAATGAGAGAGATAGTGAGATATAGAGAGAGATAGTGCGAGAGATAGGGATAGATAGAGAGAGAGAGTGTAATAGAGTTAGAGAGAGAGCGTGATATATAGAGAGAAATAGATAGAGAGATATAGATAGAGAGAGTGTGTTTGGGTGTGTGTGAGTGAGAGGGAGGGTGTGTGTGTGGTTACCATTGTTGTGTGGTTATGGTTGTTTAAAGTCATTATGTTTTATTTTCTATTTAATTTCTTTTCTTTTCGTTTAAAAAAAAATGTATTAGGGTTTCTGCTAGGCCACCATCGGGAATTCAGTGATTCAAGTAACTATGCCCACCCACCACCCCACCCATCCACCCATAGTAACTATGCCCACCCACCACCCCATCCATCCACCCATAGTAACTATGCCCTGTCCAACGCAAATTTGACCTGCGGAGAGAACAGTGTGGGTATATTAGCATCTGAGATCACGAACAGTAGACCAACATTTCGTGAACTGCTAACAGGCTGCGAACATGTTCTTGGTGATTCGAACACCCGAGAACAAAGTCTCTTTGAAAAGCCGACTAATATCCTAACGGATGTACGTCTCTAGAAGTGTCCTTTATATCCTAACGGATGTACGTCTCTAGCAGTGTCCTTTATATCCTAACGGATGTACGTCTCTAGAAGTGTCCTTTATATCCTAACGGATGTACGTCTCTAGAAGTGTCCTTTATATCATAACGGATGTACGTCACTAGAAGTGTCCTTTATATCCTAACGGATGTACGTCTCTAGAAGTGTCCTTTATATCCTAACGGATGTACGTCTCTAGAAGTGTCCTTTATATAGTTAACGGATGTACGTCTCTAAAAGTGTCCTTTATATCCTAACTGATGTACGTCTATATAAGTGTCCTCTATATCATAACGGGTGTACGTCTCTAGAAGTGTCCTTTATATCCTAACGGATGTACGTCTCTAGAAGTGTCCTTTATATCATAACGGATGTACGTCTCTAGAAGTACCTTTATATCCTAACGGATGTACGTCTCTAGCAGTGTCCTTTATATCCTAACGGATGTACGTCTTTAGAACTGTCCTTTATATACTACGGATGTACGTCTCTAGAAGTGGCCTTTATATCGTAACGGACGTACGTCTCTAGAAGTGTCCTCTATATATTACGGATGTACGTCTCTAGAAGTGTCCTTTATATCCTGACGGATGTACGTCTCTAGAAGTGTCCTTTATATCATAACGAATGTACGTCTCTAGAAGTGTCCTTTATATCATAACGGACGTACGTCTCTAGAAGTGTCCTTTATATCATAACGGATGTACGTCTCTAGAAGTGTCCTTTATATCCTAACGGATGTCCGTCTCTAGATGTGTCCTTTATATCCTGACGGATGTTTGTCTGTAAAAGTGTCCTTTATATCCTAACGGATGTACGTCTCTAGAAGTGTCCTTAATATCATAACGGACGTAGGTCTCTAGAAGTGTCCTTTGTATCATAACGGATGTACGTATCTAGAAGTGTCCTTTATATCATAACGGATGTACGTCACTAGCAGTGTCCTTTATATCCTAACGGATGTACGTCTCTAGAAGTGTCCTTTATATCCTAACGAATGTTCGTCTCTAGAATTGTCCTTTATGTCATAACGGACGTAGGTCTCTAGAAGTGTCCTTTGTATCCCAACGGATGTACGTATCTAGAAGTGTCCTTTATATCCTGACGGATGTTCGTCTGTAAAAGTGTCCTTTATATCCTAACGGATGTACGTCTCTAGAAGTGTCCTTTATATCCTGACGGATGTTCGTCTGTAAAAGTGTCCTTTATATCCTAACGGATGTACGTCTCTAGAAGTGTCCTTTATATCCTGACGGATGTTCGTCTGTAAAAGTGTCCTTTATATCCTAACGGATGTACGTCTCTAGAAGTGTCCTTAATATCATAACGGACGTAGGTCTCTAGAAGTGTCCTTTGTATCATAACGGATGTACGTATCTAGAAGTGTCCTTTATATCATAACGGATGTACGTCACTAGCAGTGTCCTTTATATCCTAACGGATGTACGTCTCTAGAAGTGTCCTTTATATCCTAACGAATGTTCGTCTCTAGAATTGTCCTTTATGTCATAACGGACGTAGGTCTCTAGAAGTGTCCTTTGTATCCCAACGGATGTACGTATCTAGAAGTGTCCTTTATATCCTGACGGATGTTCGTCTGTAAAAGTGTCCTTTATATCCTAACGGATGTACGTCTCTAGAAGTGTCCTTTATATCCTGACGGATGTTCGTCTGTAAAAGTGTCCTTTATATCCTAACGGATGTACGTCTCTAGAAGTGTCCTTCTCTAGAAGTGTCCTTTATATCCTGACGGATGTTCGTCTGTAAAAGTGTCCTTTATATCCTAACGGATGTACGTCTCTAGATGTGTCCTTAATATCATAACGGACGTAGGTCTCTAGAAGTGTCCTTTGTATCATAACGGATGTACGTATCTAGAAGTGTCCTTTATATCATAACGGATGTACGTCACTAGCAGTGTCCTTTATATCCTAACGGATGTACGTCTCTAGAAGTGTCCTTTATATCCTAACGAATGTTCGTCTCTAGAATTGTCCTTTATGTCATAACGGACGTAGGTCTCTAGAAGTGTCCTTTGTATCCCAACGGATGTACGTATCTAGAAGTGTCCTTTATATCCTGACGGATGTTCGTCTGTAAAAGTGTCCTTTATATCCTAACGGATGTACGTCTCTAGAAGTGTCCTTTATATCCTGACGGATGTTCGTCTGTAAAAGTGTCCTTTATATCCTAACGGATGTACGTCTCTAGAAGTGTCCTTTATATCCTGACGGATGTTCGTCTGTAAAAGTGTCCTTTATATCCTAACGGATGTACGTCTCTAGAAGTGTCCTTAATATCATAACGGACGTAGGTCTCTAGAAGTGTCCTTTGTATCATAACGGATGTACGTATCTAGAAGTGTCCTTTATATCATAACGGATGTACGTCACTAGCAGTGTCCTTTATATCCTAACGGATGTACGTCTCTAGAAGTGTCCTTTATATCCTAACGAATGTTCGTCTCTAGAATTGTCCTTTATGTCATAACGGACGTAGGTCTCTAGAAGTGTCCTTTGTATCCCAACGGATGTACGTATCTAGAAGTGTCCTTTTATATCATAACGGATGTACGTCTCTCGAAGTGGCCTTTATATCCCAACGGATGTTCGTCTCTAGAAGTGTCCTTTATGTCCAAACGGATGTAGGTATCTTGAAGTGTGCTTTGTATCATAACGGATGTACGTATCTAGAAGTGTCCTTTATATCATAACGGATGTTCGTCTCTAGAAGTGTCCTTTATATCCTAACGGATGTTCGTCTCCAGAAGTGTCCTTTATTTCCAAACGGATGTACCTCTCTCGAAGTGTCCTTTATATCCTAACGGATGTACGTCTATAGAAGTGTCCTTTATATCCTAACGGATGTATGTCGCTAGAAGTGTCCTTTATATCATAACGAATGTACGTCTCTCGAAGTGTCATTTATATCCTAACGGATGTATGTCTCTAGAAGTGTCCTTTATATCATAACGGATGTACGTCTCTAGAAGTGTCCTTTATATCCTAACGGAAGTTCGTCTCTGGAAGTGTCATTTATATCCTAACGGATGTACGTCTCTAGAAGTGTCCTTTATATCCTAACGGAAGTTCGTCTCTAGAAGTGTCCTTTATATCCGTACGGATGTACGTCTCTAGAAGTGTCCTTTAAATCCTAACGGATGTACGTCGCTAGCAGTGTCCTTTATATCCTAACGGATGTACGTCTCTAGAAGTGTCCTTTATATCCTTACGGATGTACGTCTCTAGAAGTGTCCTTTATATCCTAACGGATGTACGTCTCTAGAAGTGTCCTTTATATACTAACGGATGTTCGTCTCTAGAAGTGTCCTTTATATCATAACGGATGTAAGTCTCTAAAAGTGTCCTTTATATCATAACGGGTCACATATATCTAATTGCCACACCCATGGCCATATAGACACTGAAGATATACATATACACCGCAACCATAACCATAGTCACTCCATGTAAACATATACACCTCATCAATGGCCATACAGCCCTTCTATATTTCCCCATAATATGCGAACACGACCATTCATACAAGCTGTATACCTTACTCGTATTTAAATTCGCGCAGTATTCTTTTTCGCGCACCGATCGGTGCAAGAATTCAAAACTGAGCTAAAAATAGTACGACTGCCAAGTTTAATCTAAACCACAGTCCAAAGGAAATACATGAGGGCTATGTTGCTGAGTTTACATATATTATGAACGGTTGAATAGACAATTACGCATATACATGTATGTATATATTTACATTCGCCAACCGATATCAAGACCATTGCTCACACTTCCAAGCTACAAATAGTGGTAACATAGACATTGTTGACATGCTTGTATAAGAATTACTAATAGTTCAGGTCGCCATAAAATTACTAGTTTATTGTCTAAACGATGTAAATCCACCGTATGGTGTTTAATATACACATATACTATCTCCAGCATTGACCAAGAACCGAAACTGTCATCAGCTTCAAAATATACGAAAATATCACAGAAATATTAAGAAAATATTTTTGTCAGTTTTGAATTCGCGAAGCTAGGTGCGCGAATTTAAAATGCGTGAATTCAAAACTGAGCGAAAAATACTACTGCGCGAATTTAAATACGAGTAAGGTACTCACTCACACCACAATCGTGGTCATACAGTAACTACTTGTATACATTGTATACCATTGACCATACTGTTGGTCCTTGTACACATATTGGCCTCACATATGGACATATAGCCACTCAAGACATACATATACACTCCATTCATGCATATATAGTCTCTCAAGGAATACATAAACACCAACAGCATAAGAACCTCATATATACCAATACCCAGCACATCGCCTCAATATGGGTCATACTTTCACTCCCGGTATATCTATTGGCCACACCCATAACCATATCGCCACTCAATATATGCATATACACCTCACTCATGACCACATAGTCTATCAGGGTATACATCTACACCTCACCAATGGCAATTCAGACACTAGTTACATACTCACACACCGCATTTATGACTACTATATATATTTACTCACTCATTGTATACATCTAGCCACACTCATGGTCATATAGTCACTCAACAGTATGCACCCCGCACATTACCATAGATTCACTGCTTGTATACAAATACAGTACACATCATCAATAGATATACAGATACCCACACACCCGGCCATGTGTGCACTCCAGACTTGCAAATACACATCACCCACGACAACCCAGCGACTCGCTGTATACTGATACACACATCCATGGCAATACAGACACGGCTGAGTTGCATATACATCCCATACACACACATGACCACATGGACACTACCTATATACCAACAAGCTCACCAATGACTACCCAGCTATACATGTACTCCATGATTGTATGCATATACACTTCAACACTCAGGTCGTACAGTCACTCCACGTACACCAATGTGCATTACCCATAATCATACAACAACTCCCAATTTGCCCATACACCCACACATTATCATACAGCCATACAGTTGTTGTAAAATATAGAGATCCGGGGGGGGGGGGGCTGGGAACACCACAGAATACAAGGGTAAACCTGTCTTCAGTAACATGGACAAAGGTGATCATTATCTAGGTACACATTCCGAAGCGCCACTTGGACAATTCCATAGTCAGTAAAATTAAAAACAGGAGCATAATAGAGGTATTCCTGGTGTTTTGAAATTTGGAAAATATAGGTATACCTATGACAGAGTATGCGTACCAGTATCGTAGAATCACGCACTATCATAAATGAACTAGTTATACGTAGAGTATTAAAATATTCTTTAGTTTCATAATTGTCCCATACCGGTAGTTTCAGTAAAAGATGGGAGCGTGGTACATAGTTAGGTGTTACAAATTTAGAAATTAGGAACGTAAGCATAGGCCGCGAGTTTTCGAAAGGGTTAATTTTGAAATTTATAGTTATGTACATGAGTAAGCAGTAGTGGAAGTTTTAGAAGGAAGTACATCTAATCTACCCACATCCTCCGGACCGTATATATGTTTCTGTGAAAAGAAGGCTTCGTTGCTATAGAAACCACCAAAAAAACATAAAAATGGTCCGATCTAGTTGCCTACCGAAAATATTTTCAAAGGACCCAAACAGGAACGTCTGGGCTAAATTTCGCAATTTATTCATTAAAATGAACGATTTTACACATATCCGCCCAACAATATACAAATAAGTGGACAGGTGCCTATAGTGCTTGGTGAATATAAAATTACATTTCGCATATAAACATTTTAGCAAATAACATTACTGGGTGACATGGCCTATTAAAGTTTATAGCATGAAGTGGGAAACAACGTTCACTGCTAACTAATATCATAGTACACAGTAGTTTACCACAAAGGTTTTTTTCTCGTTTACTTCATTTTTCCAAATGCCGTTGCCACGAAAACAATATTTACTCCTTGCCAGTATCGGGTAGTCGGGACCACAACAGCAGAAACGATTACACTGTTCAAACGAACACGTGTGCCAAGTTTCAATCTTTAGTTCGACCTTTGTCAATTTTGTGTTAATTAAATAGACTATTTTGTCCAGTTCATTTATGGATTTACTCATAACAAATTGCAACGGAAGTTGGCTCATTCTGAGAAGTTTATAAATTGAAGCTCAGTAATCAGATAAACTCTCGTTTTGAAGGCACATAAATCAAAAAAAATACTTGACGGATCTGGAAAAGGTTTTGATGACAAAATTTCCCCAAATTTCTTTCACAAAAATTAACAATTTCCCTTTGCTGATTTGTATTAAATGGTACTGTATTGTTTATGAATGGTTTATGTACTTATTCATTCAAGGAACAAACTATGTTGCAATTAGTTCTGAGTTTGGCATAACTTGTCATAAAGGCACAGGACTATATTAGGTGTTTAGTGATAGTAGTACTTACTGGGACTCGGTTTAGGTGTGGTTGTTGTAGTCGTTGTTGTAGTCGTTGTGGTAGTAGTCGTGGTGGTAGTCGTCGTAGTCGTAGTCGTTGTTGTAGTCGTTGTGGTAGTAGTCGTGGTGGTAGTCGTCGTTGTTGTCGTCGTGGTGGTAGTAGTCGTGGTGGTAGTCGTTGTTGTTGTAGTCGTTGTCGTCGTTGTCGTAGATGTCGTCGTTGTCGTCGTAGATGTCGTCGTTGTAGTAGTGCTGGTGGTCGTCGACGTGGTTGTCGTTGTTGTAGTTGTTGTCGTGGTTGTCGTGGTAGTCGTTGTCGTAGTAGTCGTCGTCGTAGTAGTTGTTGTCGTAGTAGTAGTAGTAGTAGTAGTAGTGGTTGTGGTGGTAGTCGTTGCGGTAGTAGTCGTTGTCGTAGTAGTCGTTGCGGTAGTAGTAGTAGCAGTCGTCGTAGTAGTCGATGCCGTAGTGGTAGTAGTCGTCGTAGTAGTCGTTGTCGTAGTAGTCGTCGTAGTAGTCGACGTAGTAGTCGACGTTGTAGTAGTCGTTGTTGTGGAAGAAGTAGTTGATGTAGTGGTAGATGTAGTTGATGTAGTGGTAGATGTAGTGGATGTAGTGGTGGATGTAGTGGTAGATGTAGTGGTAGATGTAGATGATGTAGTGGTAGATGTAGTTGATGTAGTGGTAGATGTAGTTGATGTAGTGGTAGATGTAGTCGTTGTAGTACTAGATGTAGTCGATGTAGTCGATGCAGTGCTAGATGTCGTGGTAGATGTAGTCGATGTAGTGGTAGATGTAGTCGATGTAGTGCTAGATGTAGTCGATGTAGTGCTAGATGTAGTCGATGTAGTGCTAGATGTAGTCGATGTAGTGCTAGATGTAGTTGTGGTAGTAACTACAGCTGTGGTAATTTTTTGTGTGGTAGTTGAAGTGGTTGAAGTCGTGCTCGATGTAGTGCTAGATGTAGTCGATGTAGTGCTAGATGTAGTCGATGTAGTGCTAGATGTAGTGCTAGATGTAGTGCTCGATGTAGTACTAGATGTAGTCGATGTAGTGCTAGATGTAGTCGATGTAGTGGTATATGTAGTGGTAGATGTAGTCGATGTAGTGGTAGATGTAGTGGTAGATGTAGTGCTAGATGTAGTCGATGCAGTGGTAGATGCAGTGGTAGATGTAGTGCTAGATGTAGTCGATGTAGTGGTAGATGTAGTGGTAGATGTAGTGGTAGATGTAGTCGATGCAGTGGTAGATGTAGTGGTAGATGTAGTGGTAGATGTAGTGGTAGATGTAGTGGTAGATGTAGTGGTAGTGGTAGATGTAGTGGTAGATGTAGTGGTAGATGTAGGGGTAGATGTAGTGGTAGATGTAGTGGTAGATGTAGTCGATGTAGTGGTAGATGTAGTGGTAGATGTAGTGGTAGATGTAGTGGTAGATGTAGTGGTAGATGTAGTGGTAGATGTAGTGGTAGATGTAGTGGTTGATGTAGTGGTAGATGTAGTGGTAGATGTAGTGGTAGATGTAGTCGATGTAGTGGTAGATGTAGTGGTAGATGTAGTGGTAGATGTAGTGGTAGATGTAGTCGATGTAGTGGTAGATGTAGTGGTAGATGTAGTGGTAGATGTAGTGGTAGATGTAGTGGTAGATGTAGTGGTAGATGTAGTGGTTGATGTAGTGGTAGATGTAGTGGTAGATGTAGTGGTAGATGTAGTGGTTGATGTAGTGGTATATGTAGTGGTAGATGTAGTGGTAGATGTAGTGCTAGATGTAGTAGATGTAGTCGATGTAGTGCTAGATGTAGTCGTCGTCGTCGTGGTTGTTGTTGTTGTTGTTGTTGTGGGCGTGGTTGTCGTTGTCGATGTGGTCGTTGTTGTGGGATTAAGTTGATCCGGAGGGAAACAGCCTGGTGGATCTCCCGGTTGAGGAAATTCTCCAGCAGCACACTTCGAATAATAGGCATAATTGAAAATGCACATGACCAGTCCAGTGGGGCGATCCGGGTCAATGAACAACCCATTCGGCTCCGGACAACTGTACGTGGCTGCGAAAGAGAAATGACGACGTTCGTTACGTTGCATTCTTTGGATAGTATTTATACGTGACGTCATACATGAGTGTTTTGATGTCAACATCATAGCAATAATTATTAACAGATTTGGATCAAAAGGGTCCAATAATTGTTTTTAATTTGTGTGTATTTTTGTTTACATGTGCTAGCATAATCTATTGCACTTATGGATGGGACATAATATTATTCAAAATATATCCTATTCAATTCATTTATAAATCAGATGATTAATTGAAGACATGTCTACATAAAAATGAACGGCAGCGTAGAACCGCCACCTCCTCTTTTGTTACTAACTTGATTAAACAAGTTACTAAACAGTCTTTGCCTGGTATGATAAACATAAATAAGGGTTATCTCATTTATCTTTGCCTGGTGTGGTAATATACAACATGCTAGGAGAGTTCAAACTTCGTGTTCGTGTGAGCAAAATATTTCAGACTCGGGTGGGAGGTAACAACTGACAATGTGCGCGTAGTGTCGCGTGATAATAATAATCATATGTCGCGTTATGTCACCGGGGACGTATATTCACAGGTGTGACATTGTCGTTTCTAATATATCTTTTTAAATAATCTATCGATGTGTAAAACAAAGTGGCTATATCAGTATTTTATGTATTTATCAAAGTATATCGTCCCCACTACCCTCGTCCTGTATAAACTACATGGACTATATATAAACCCAGTTGGTCAATACGAGCACTGGCGTTACTCAGGTAGCTTCATGTAGAACTTCGCCCGGTATGTATAAACTACCTGAGCTATATATAAACCATGTTGGTGAATACGAGCCCTGGTGTTACACAGGTAGCTTCATGTAGAGCCTCGCCTGGTATAAACCATCTGTACTATATATAAACCATGTTGGTGAATACGAGCCTCGTGTTACACAGGTAGCTTCATGTAGAGCTTCGCCCGGTATTTATAACCCACCTGTACTATATATAAACCTAATTGGTGAGCCCTGGCGTTACACAGATAGCTTCGCGTTGATCGCCCATATAAACTACATGGACTATATATACACACACAGTTGGTGAATACGGGCACGGGCGTTCTTCCAATTTGAATGCTTTCTTGTGTACAGCTCATACGTATATCAGTAACACAGCAACAAGTCTAAAGCAAGTCTCAATACTTTATTCTCCCATCCAAGTAAATACATTCCATACCTTATGTATTACATAAAGGATATTGAGATATATAACTTGAGATATATATACAATAGACATTATAGCAATATATATAATATATATGTAGATATGGTTCCGGGTCGATGACATGTTGAAATTCGATGAATATAAACGCAGTTTAATTCTGACACCGCTACTAGCTTATTGTCGCCCGAAATAAACACGTCGTATTCTCGCGTGAAACCTTGTTGGATGTAGTAAACTCATCGATCGCAATGTTTCTCGGTCCACATCAGCTTGGAATATCGGTTGGGTTGATGCTGATTTAGACCTAGTCCCGTCAGGTTACTCTGTCCATAACTTACTTTCATTAAAAATTCGTACTACATTTACCACCTAATACGATCTTTAAAACACTTCAAATATTTCCGTTATTTCGTTAAAACACTTTTTCAAATATCTCCGTTATTTCGTTAATAATAATAATTTCCTATTTCTATATTTCGCTCTATTTCGCCATTTCGCTGCATTTTTTATTCCGCTATTTCGCTGTATTTCCTATTTCGCTTTTTCTTTTATTTCATATTTCAATAATTCGCTATATGCTATATTTGACATATTATGGGATATGGGATAATATGGTATCCTATATTCTGATATTCAATCGAACATTCCGTGCCACGTGTTACTGATATTGACTATCATTAGATACATCATCGATAGAAAGAGGAAAAGTGATGATTCGATCGTTTAATAAATTGTTTACATACATATCTTATAGCGCGACAAATCGAAATTCTCTGGAAAACAACGCTTTGTTTACTTATAAGTTTCGTTGCTTTGACATTCAACGGTCTTCTGATATTCGCAAGTTTGATGTCATCATGCTTAGGAAAGGCTGCCTCTATATACGCAGTGTCCCTTTAACATAATCCGAAGACACACACGCAAGATAACTCCCGCTGACGATTATGGGCGGAACATCTGTTATCGAAGAGTGGCGGGACGTTACTCGTTTAAACAAGCACCAACCCAACCGATATCACACGTTATTGTAAATCAGAAGACTGTATTGGTCGATCATGAGATCTGAAGAATGTGGTAAGTTGTGACACAATTATAAGTTTGTTACATGTAGATGACTTACCCGCCAGCGGCAAAGCCGACATCGCCAGAATTAAGAGTAGTAATTTGTTCTGAAAAAAAAAAGATAAACGTACAAGCAAACAATCGTTGATTTTTAAAGAAACATTAATTATTAGTGTCCCTCTAATTAAAAAAAATATAGCGAGTGGGAAATTAATCATTAGTGTTCCTCTAAATAAAAAAAATATAGCGAGTGGGAAATTAATTATGATTGATGGGATACATTTTAATGAGTCATGAGACAGGCATGTAATAACATTGACCCACATTTATGTAGGAACCTGAGCCTGGAATCCGTCCTCCGCACTAAATGTGGCCATGCCATATATGCAGAATACTCTATCACACTTATGGTGATGGCATCCGAACTAATATTTTATATATAGTAGGAACTAACTGTTTGTCATACCTATCCGTGCAATGACTGTAAGGTCGATACTTCGCAATGGGTAATTTCTCCACTTTCAGTTAGGGGCATAGCATACGCCTATATATTTCCCGCCGAGATCCCATGACCCACATTTAGGAGCCGGCGTCTATTTCCTATATACTATCAGGAACGTGGCTAGAGGGTCTCCGTTGGGGGGTGTCCACCTTCTAGTGGTCTAACTCCAGACAAATGCACACGGCTACGGACAAGAGACCAGGACACACTGGGCAGAACATGGTTGTTCGGACCGGTGTGAGACAAATTTGAAACTATACAAGAAAATCGCAAATCCTAGCATCTAGACTGACCTCAACTGAAGCTTCCCCTGGTGTTGGAAATTTCAAACGTCATACTCCCCGTCAGTTTGGAAAATTCTCCAACTGATAACCATTTCAGTTCACAATTTCGACCCAGTATAGTAAAATATTGTTGTTTAAAACTAATTAGCAGCTTTGTATCGGCCGCATGGGAGGGGAAATGACACACCGGGCCGACCATGGTTCGGCCCGGTGTGAGAAAATTTGAAATCAGAACTAGAAAATCGAAAAATCCTAGCTTCAAGCCTTCCTGGAGTTGAAATTTCAAACATGACACCCCCACTTAGGTTGGAAAATTTCCAACTGATGACAATTCCAATGACAATGTTGACCAAATGTATGACAATATTGTTTTCTTAAATTAACTAGAAGTTTTCGACCGGCCACGGGGGAGGGACCAGGACTCAAGCTTTCCAAGTGTTGGAAATTACCAACCTGTCACCCCCCCCCCTAACTGATGACCATTTCAGTCCAAAATTTTGACAAAAAATAGGAAAATATGCAAATATTGGTCCAAAAACAATTTCCAACTAATGTTTTGGCAGGTATGAAATTGCCAACTGTTGAACATTTTGACCAAAGTTGGGGGTGAGACACCCCAACCCCCATGTCGCCACGTCTCTGTATACTATGCCTATAATATGGACAGACATGGGGGTATGACCTCCAGGATCATATAGGAGCGCCAATCCAATACCTCCTGGCTGCATATAGGGGCGTGGGTGAATGACATACATGAAGGGATTTTGATCCACGAGTGCAGACGTATAAACTTTATAAACAAAACAGTACGGCGAACTGGAAAAAACATTTCGGTATTTTATAGTAATTTCTTTCCGAGCTTAACAGTTTTATATTCGGAGAAAAATATTCAGCCGTCCCCATTCCCAAATTTCTACCATATATTATGGTCGTGGTAATTATACTGGTAGTTATTATTTTTGATGAATTTCCATTTTCAAAACACAACGGTGTTCAATATAAGAAAATCTAAACATTGCTGCATGGGTGGATTTATATTTTAGTAATATTGCTGCAAACAGAAAACGGCCACCGAACCTACAAGTATAGTTAGGTAATATACACGTATATACAGGTAAACCATCTATATTGTAGATACATGGACCCAGACACCTACATATGTAAGCCATGGACCAAATATACTCCATGTATCATGGCATGAACCCACATTGCTATATGCAGCTATGCACGTACTCCTATCTACCTAGATAATGGATCATCGCACTATATAATTATGATGGAGATCCATATCAATAGGACGTGTGAAACCGCTGTAACTTGACCATGAGCCAAGGCTCATATAGGTAGGAAATTGATGCAGACTACTAACGTCAGTCCGTGGATCCAGGCCGATTAAGTTATTCATTATGCAAACGTGATCACCAACCATCAATATGTAAAACTTGGACCCAGCCAAAACGTGTGTAATAGCAATAAGGTATACTTAACCGGCTTTCAGTAACGTTGCATCCGTTTCCGATTCCGGTTTTCCAAAAAAACTATTTTTGGGCTTGTTACCTGTTCCGTGCTCGTTATTTTGATTTATAATCAATATTATAGGGACCTAATGGGGACTTGGTGTCTAACAGATAATATAAACATATATTTTATTGAATTTGTGTAGGTTGTTATCGGTAGGAATAATCACCTTCGATGGTAAAATAAATGGGGTGCAGAAATTTCCACAAACTCCACCAGAGATCGGGAGATCTCAGCCTCCGATGGCACTGCGATGTCTTTCCACTTTCGTATTGAACATTTTATTTTGTCAAAACTGGCTGGCGAAGACTTTATCAATTCGCAATTAATAAGCAGACTGTTTTCATTTTAGGTTGTCGTTATATCACGTTCGAGACGCGACGAATGTGGCGGAACATATCTCATAAATGACGGAAAATGTTAACGTTTGGCGATGAACTGACACAAAATGTGCAACTCCCGCGCTTAGAACATTTTACATTTCGAACCCCATGTGTATGTTCTATAAAATAAGATAAACATGAGTTAGTCCCAGTTTATTTTTCATTACTCGTCCAATGGTCTAATACAATTAAGAAACTTATGTAATCTTAGTTCGGATTGTCCTGGGTCGGGCTGTCCTGTGTCTGTGTCCTGCGTACGTACTTATATTGCATGTGACATAATCGGGTGTATAACACCTAAACATTTTTAATATTAATTGAGCTCCGCCTGCTGGCCAATGAGTTGTCTGAGTGGCTGAGCCATACATCCTATATATAGCTGTTCCTGACAAATTTCGCTCGGATAAGATGTCATTTTCGGGTGCTAATTTCCGATTTGAACAACGTACAATCAGACAATTGCATTTCGTTCAAAGCGGCTAAACCGGCGGGCTGTGAACTCAACTCGCTATATTAATTCCGACAAGTCCGACACGCTAACTACTGGACCACGGAGCTCAACTACAGTATGTACATCAGGTGACAGGTCTGTGCATAATATGGCTTGACACTGCCAGTTAATTATACATACTTTAGAACTGCGTTTGCGAATATCTTAATGATTTTGAATGTTTTTGTTTCCAAATTATAAAGGTTGCTAGGTCTCTTTCTGATGACCTACCATGATTTCTGTATAAGTCTTGTGGTCCCTTTATATCCGTTCTGCACTAGAACTACTTCCTTGATCGACTTGCGGTCGAGACGTTACCAGAACCGCAGTGATGAAATATCGATGCTACGGGGGCAAAATTAGAGAACAAACTGAAGATTTTTTTAACAGTATATCTCTGGTCGGTAATATTGATCCTATATATTCTATGTAAATACGAAGTTGATAGAAGTCACGTATGGCGGTATATACACTGTGGCAGTTATGCGTGGGAGTGAAGGGTTAGACGAACCGGGTGTGGCAATCCAATAGCTGTTCAAATTGGCCAGCTGTCAGTGTTTCGTGTTATCAATGTATCGGATTAGGAACCAGTTTATTCAGACAGAACGATATATGTCACGTGACATCGAGTGTGCGACGTGACAATAAGTAGACAAATTGTCAGAACAGTAGCAGACGGCAGTTTCTGCGACTAGCAAGCACGAATGTCTCCCTTACTGCGACTAGCAAGCACGATTGTCTCCCTTACTGCGACTAGCAAACACGATTGTCTCACAAACGGACTCGTCGTCAATTCTGCGAAAAGGTTTTTTGACCGTCCGAAAAAAATACGACAACAAATAGCTATTCGTAATAATTATCTGTCGTTCAAAATGCAAAAGGTCTCTAATACTCACTAGAGCACAATCCAATTGTTACAATCGTTCCCTGGTTGTTGGTAAAGCACACCAATTCCCAAGACTGGCGAAGGAACAGTTCAGTGATTATACCATTGTTAGATACACGCAACTCATAACAGACAAATCGCACGGGTGCTTTAAAGTGGGACCAGTCAGTGTTGTTTCGGACATATCTATTCACATTCAACGGCGATTAGTTCATGTTAATCACATTGTTGGGCGTGGCTAACCGGCTATTGTGTCCAATCGCGGCCAGCGCACGGATTGTGCGTCGTTGTCAAAACAGCTCAATGGCACATTTCCAGTTGATTGCATTATGTGGGATCAATTGTGCTCCAAGTCGGTCAGAGCACGCGAAGAGTTCTTTACAAGAATAAATATCGTCTTCGACTCGATTGATTCTGGTAAAGAACAATTATGCTTGTGCTCTAACCCTTACTTAAATTTCCTCGTTCAACATAATCGGCAAATTAGCTCGTGACATCTATATGCTCATGCTATTCATCACATAAGAGGACCATGATAGTATATATGCGGCGAGATGTATGAAGCTTGTGTGTTATACTCACGCGTGTATCCATGGAACATACGCGAGCAACGCAGACGCGAAGTAATGCATTGTGTCGTCCATGCATAAACAGTCTCTCGCTGTCTGCTATGACGTTGATTGCATGAACGTTTAACCCATCAAATGTCGTTTGAAAATTTACAACCGCAGTTGAATGTTATACCCACAGTAGGGTGTAAAATGTAAATTTACAAAATAGGTGTTACACATACGTGTACAATAGACATATACAATTATGGTATAGACATTATAACCGTTAATGAAATCGCCCCTTCATCAGAATGTCACGACACGCATACCTATATGACGGGGATTGTGCTATCAACTGATACCGATGACCAAGCCTCCAAATAGCGTGTCTGGCATTTGCGGAATGAGGTCCCCAGAGTGTGAATTTAGTGATGCTATCCCACACAGCGGGCTAGCATCACCAAATTCACCCTCTGGAGACCTCGTTCTGCTTAGGCCACAATTTATGGGAAGTATCTATACTATCAAATTAACATTGTTTTAGTTACGTTTTCCATTCTGGGAAGTTTCTATATCCCCTAATTTGCAGAAGATAAAATGCATAATCGAGGTACCCAATGGGTGATCATCACCAACTTCAACTGGGGAACTTCATTCTGATCCTAGGTCTACCACAGCAGTTGATGGCCTAAGCAGAATGAGGTCCCCAGAGGGTGAATTTGGTGATGCTGGCCTGCTATGCGGGATATTGTCACTAAATTCACCCTCTGGGGACCTCATTCTGCAAACGACAGACACGCTATTTGCAGGCTTGCCGATGACCGATCGCAACAGAACGCGACCTGGGGATACACCGGAAATGCCCTGTCTTTACAAAAGCCAGAACAAATTTATCTTGTTTATACGGGGGGAAGGGGTGTTACGCCAGCTTTTGAAGTAACTCACCACTTTTGAAGTAGGTCTCCACTTTTGAAGTAAAAAACGCCAGCTTTTGAAGTAACTCACCACTTTTGTAATAAAATCGCCAGCTTTTGTAGTAAAGTGAGGTCTCCGCTTTTGAAGTAAAAAACGCCAGCTTTTGTAGTAAAAAAACTAGGTCTCCACTTTTGTAATAAACAAATTTCAGCTTTTGAAGTAAATTGACTCAATACATTTTGACGGGCGCTGAACGATTTTCATGACAAAGTCAACCCGATAATCCATAGTGGCTATCGTCCATACGAGTGTGACTTGTGACTGAATATATTTAGTGAGTCCAGTTCCGTGACAAAAGAATCCACACCGTTAATCGACCATACGAATGTGACGTGGTTTGAATAGCTTTCAGTCATACCAACACAAGATAAATCACACAGTCAATCGCCCATACGCGTGTGATGTGTACCAAAAGGCACTTAGTGGGTCCGGTTCCGTGACAAAAGAATCCACACCTGTAATCGATCATATGCATGTGACGTGGTTCGAATATCCTTCAGTCATACCAACACAAGATAAATCACAGTCAATCGTCCATGCGCGTGTGACGTGAACCAAAAGGCACTTAGTGAGTCCGGTTCCGAGACAAAATAATCCACACCGGTAATTGACTATATGCATGTGACGTGGTTCGAATAGCCTTCAGTCATACCAACACAAGATAAATCACACAGTCAATCGCCCATACGCGTGTGACGTGTACCAAAAGGCACTTAGTGAGTCCGGTTCCGTGACAAAGGAATCCACACCGGTATTCGACCATATGCATGTGACGTGGTTCGAATAGCCTTCAGTCATGCCAACACAAGAGAAATCACACAGTCAATCGCCCATACGCGTGTGACGTGTACCAAAAGGCACTTAGTGAGTCCGGTTCCGTAACAAACGAATCCACACCGGTAATCGACCATATGCATGTGACGTGGTTCGAATAGCCTTCAGTCATAACAGCAGAAGATAATTTATAGAGTCAATCGCCCATATAAGTGTGACGTGTACCGAACGGCATTTAGTGAGTCCGTTTCCCTGCCTAAGCATATGAACACACATAGGTGATCAATCATACGAGTATATAAGATTGTTCCCAGTCAGCTTGACAACCCACTCTATTGAATGCCCTTACAAGTGCGACCGTTGTCAGAAGAAGTTCGATGTTACATTGAGTCAGACAAGACTGAAGACGTTTTGTCAGTCCAGTAACAAGACGACATATATAGTTTCTCGAAATTAGGTGATGTATTAGTTGGTATATTTATTATTGGCCTCACTTTTAATTGCATATTCGTACCCTCGAAATTAGGTGACCCGATGCGTTAGGGACAGCAGAAAATGTTTGGTTTATTAGATTCGTCTCTGGGAGGCGACATTAACAACAATTTTCAATCATTAAAATTATGTCACATAACCGAAGTATTATAACTACGTCAAACGTGGCCAGCTATACAACACGGGAGCCAGTAATGTGTTGTGTGGAAACCGTTGGGTTCACATACACTCTGATGATTGAGTATATAAAATAACGGATTCGATGGCATTATGTCGCTATACAAGGAAAGTTAAACTTTCAAATCTCAATGTTCTTGATGCCAAAAGGTTCAGTCTCCTTTCAAAATTTATTCAACACAATATACGAATACAATTAATTATTTTATTGTCAATTGTCAGGCACAGCAATACAAAATGAAACGCATAACAAAATTAAGAATGAATGGAACGATGTTGTTGATGTAGTTAAATAATAATTAGTCAAATTTATCCTCAACCTCCCCTTAGACGCTATAGTTCTTGAATAGTTATGTATAATATTGTATAGCTTGATCCCTTATCGCCTCTCATCCACATCAACAATTCTGTTATCTGAATCTGTTTTGTTTATTATGGTCAATAAATGAAATCAATATTCTATCATGAAGACAATATATGATGGTATACATATTTACTATTGCTATGTTGCACCTATCAACTGGGGTCAGACTAAGTGGTGTACAATAGTCAGGGAAGGTTGAGGTGTCTCACGGACTGATAACTTAACAAACAAACAATGATGAATTATTTTGAGATATCACTGGTCGATCATGATTGATATCTAGATCTACAATGTAGCTCATAATTACTATTCCCCTCATTTTCAACTACGTTAGTTATAAACGCCCAGACCGTGCGCTGCTCGCAATGTGGTAACCACTTTCCAAAAAAATAAATAAATACCAAATGCAGAACAAAACTAGAATCCACTCATAGAGATGCCAACGTGCGCAAAAATGTAATAAACAATAATTTAAAAAATAATTTCACTGTATTTTACTTAATTTATTTAATTTAATTTAATGTTAGCAATAAAAGACCATTACCATTTCTCATTTCATCAGAGATAAAAGGCAAATTACTATATTAATAATTTAAGTAATTATCGATTACATTTTTTTCAGCGGCATATTTTCATTTTCATTTTCCGACAAAGTCAAAGTTGACCAAAGGAGCAATTACATGTATAAGAAATAATTAATACTATTTGTGTAAATATTGATAGCAGCAACAATAAATATCAATAATTAATATATAATTAATCAATAACGATCATTTTATGTAATTATAAACTCTTCAAACGGTGTTTGTGTCAACAAATGCGTTTTGTTTTGTGTTACGTCATTCGTCGTATTTGACCCGGAACTCGGCCGAATGTTAGGCTATTCAGCCTATTGCGTCGAATTACGAAATCGCGTTTTGGATGTCTCTCTTTTCCCGCACGATAAAAAGAGGTCTTCGCACGAACCAAAAATGATAAAACTTCCCAATTATAAGTAAAAATACCCAAATGAAGGAGTCTATGTAGGTCCCGAAGGAGTCTATAGACTCTTTGATGTAGAGTTTTGATGGAGAAGATGTAGGTCGATCTATTTTTGTCATAACTCTGACGTAATTTGACCTGGGAGAAAAAATCGAAATCGAGGCTCACTACGAGCATGCCAGTTTTAAATATAGAAACAGGGAATCCCGACAGATGGCGATATCGACGACAAACAAATAATCGAAAACAACACATAAAATAAACATAGCAAAAACGCGGCACAGTAAAAATGTCAGAACGCCACGAGGTTTTACGTCGTTTTTGGTGACGTCATGGAGTGAAACGGAGTAGGGTGACACGTACCTACCATAGAATCTGTCTGATCGCCATACTGTTGCGCGAGCGCACGTAATTACAACAATGAATTTATTGATATACTGCAAACCATCGGTGCAAGCTGGGATTGATGAGCAATTATGTATAACACAAAATAGAATATATGCCAGTCCCTTCCCAATAGTATTGCCCTCGACTTACCAGCAACTTACCGTAACATACCTGCCCTATTCAGGGCAACACCAGTTACTGGCGATTGTGGCGATTGTTGACACCTCCCACTCGCAGAGGACTCACATTCAACAATACAATCGCAGGCATAGCTACCACATGGTATAATACACGCTCGGAACACGGGCTCCACTGGCCGCCATGGAGAATCACCACAGCATAACGCCTGAACACTAAATGTTATGATAAAACATTACAACTGTAGCGCCCAAAAGAGGCCGGATCTACACAGCGATATGGTATGCGATTTTCTTGTTATCATGTTCCCTCTTTTGAAGGTTCTAGAGCTGTCACGAAGTCTCGAACGATATAACACAATCCCGTAACAGACGTGAGTATGTTCAATAATTTAGTTTGTAATTCCAGGCACCATTATCTCTCGTTATTAAAGTGTCCAAAGGAGATTGTATTTCAGTTGTAAATTGAATGAACATCTTTGACTTATTATTCTGTAGCACGTGCCTGATAATATTATTCTAACTGGGACAATGACTCGTGAAATTATGCAGAATCGGTGTCTTGTTGTATGACATTCTTAATCACCTGACATCTGGACTTTCGTCCTTTGTTTCATAGTTGGCCAATCAGAATGAACCACGTTAAGAAAATGGGCTTATTTATCATTATTGATAATCGACTATAAAATTACAAAAAGTAGACTGAACCTTTTGGCACCCGGAACATTGCGAATTGGAAGTTTGACATAGGACTGTTCTTCCAAAGAAGAGGACAAATAGACCAACTATTTTCCGTTCTAACTGGTACATTTGTCACGTCCCCAATTTTGAGGAAATATACATGTTGCCATGTTACTGGACTGACAGAACGTCTTCAGACACACATCTTGTCACCAGCGTGGATTATCTTATATATTGTAAGACTCACGGTCACGGCGAACTTCTTCTAACAAACGTCGCACCTATAAAGTCGGTCACCAGTGTGGATCGTCAGGTTGACGGACAGACTGGGAACAACATTGCATACTCGTATGAGTGACCACCTATGTGTGTTCTCGTATGCTTAGGCAAGGAACCGGACTAACTAAATGCCTTTCTGGTACACGTCACACGAGTATGGGCGATTGACTGTGTGATTTCTCTGGTGTTGGTATGATTGGAGGCTATTCAAACCACGTATTACTCGTATGGTCGATCACCTGTGTGGAATCTTTTGTCACGGAACCGGACTCACTAAATGCCTTTTGGTACAAGTCACACGTGTATGGGCGATTGACTGTGTGATTTCTCTTGTGATGGTATAACTGAAAGCTATTCAAACCACGTCACACTCGTATGGTCGATTACCGGTGTAGATTCTTTTGTCACGGAACCGGACTCACTAAATGCCTTTTTATACACGTCACACGTGTATGGGCGATTGACTGTTATATTTCTCTTGTGTTGGTATGATTGGAGGCTATTCAAACCACGTCACACTCTTATAGTCGATTACCTGTGTGGATTCTTTTTGTCACGGAACCGGACTCACTAAGTGCCTTTTGGTACACGTCACACGTGTATGGACGATTGACTGTGTGATTTCTCTTGTGATGGTATAACTGAAAGCTATTCAAACCACGTCACACTCGTATGGTCGATTACCGGTGTAGATTCTTTTGTCACGGAACCGGACTCACTAAATGCCTTTTTATACACGTCACACGTGTATGGGCGATTGACTGTTATATTTCTCTTGTGTTGGTATGATTGGAGGCTATTCAAACCACGTCACACTCGTATGGTCGATCACCTGTGTGGAATCTTCTGTCACGGAACCGGACTCACTAAGTGCCTTTTGGTACACGTCACACGCGTATGGGCGATTGACTGTGTGATTTATCTTGTGTTGGCATGACTGAAAGATATTCAAACCACGTCACACTCGTATGGGCGATGGCCACTATGGATTATCGGGTTGACTTTGTCATGAAAATCGTTCAGCGCCCGTCAAAATGTATTGAGTCAGTTTACTTCAAAAGCTGTAATTTTGTTATTACAAAAGTGGAGACCTAGTTGTTTTACTACAAAAGCTGGCGTTTTTTACTTCAAAAGCGGAGACCTCACTTTACTACAAAAGCTGGCGATTTTATTACAAAAGTGGTGAGTTACTTCAAAAGCTGGCGTTTTTTACTTCAAAAGTGGAGACCTACTTCAAAAGTGGTAATTACTTCAAAAGCTGGCGTAACAGAAAAAACTCCGGGTTACAATATTGACATTTTGGGTTGTTTTAGTTGTCGAGACCCACCGACCCGTGAACGCAAATTTTTTTCCTTTCCGGTCTCGGACACCCACCCCTATAACAGTTTTTTTTTCCAAGAGCAATTAGCTACCACCCCAATATTTGATGAGAAACGGTGACATTACCAGTCTAAAGCAGACAAAGGGTGTGAAATGTTTTAAATAAACATCCGGATGAATTTCCAATCAGATTAGTTAATGAAAAAAGTACCATAAATCTGAGAAAATCACAAAACACTCATTAACTAAACTTGTCAAATAAGGTTCAGCATCCATACCCATAGGTTATCCGCAGAATGATTACGACAAAGCAGAACAGCTTATTCTCTCACGTTATGAGTAGCTCCAGTTGGATGACTATATGGTTTGTATTACACTCCTAAGCGCTATTTCCATTGAAAACGCCGTTAATTAAAATTGGTAATGTCTCATGACGTCATTGCCGTTACGTCGCTTACTGATCTAGACTGAATTTTCGATGGTTGATCTTTTTCCACATCGGGACATTCATGCAATAATTCTGGGTATTTTAATCGTGTTTGGCGAACCAAATTGATGTAGGAGTGTAATAAATAGAGTAATCAATTAGTTCCGAGAATTACGTTAAATAATTCACTCGAGGCGAGAGTTGTTTAGGTAAGAAACTCGTTCGCTAACGCTAACTCATTTCTTACCGACGTCTCTCGCCTCTCGTGAATTATTTAACGTAATTCTCGGAACCAATTGATTACGCTCTATATATCACATGGATACACATGTGTATGTTGCATAAGTTTCGTACATCTCGATCGCCGAAGATTTGATTTGAACATATTTATGGTACCCCAGAATATACAATATATATTACACAAATTATATATAACAAACGATGTTGTCGCCAACTCAGGTTGTAACTATAGCAATATGATTGGCTACAACGCCACGTGTAAATCACCATGCCCCCGTCACCCTTGACAACGGAGTGAGTATAAGAGAACGTGCGCGAAACATCGGGGTTATATAGTCCTTCAAATTTTTGCCAATATTTATGTCAAGTTTTTGAGAGAAAAGTCCAATATTTTTGACGATGTCAGTAGTGACAATAGTAACACTTAACCATGGTGCATCAGACATGTTAGTATTCAATGTATATAATTTTATACATCAACCACAACTTGTAAGCGATTGTACGACACGCTGGTGTAATATTTACCATTTTCCATATTTTGGCGGCCATATTGGCAGCCATTTTGAGCCAAAGTAAGAATTTTGGTTCCAGTGATTTGGAATATTCACAGGTAATGATATGCTTCACTTACATTACAAAGTTCTGTTCATTACTTGTTGAAATATGACTAGAATCCCAATTGTGATTTTTTTGTGAAATTTTATACCGCATTTGTAAAATCGAATTTTTGAGGGATCGGAAGGGGTTAGGACCCCTATAATTGCATATTTAATTGCTCCAATTATCAGTTAATATAAAAAACACAAAATAAATTTGCATTACTCAACCAGTTCCAAACAGCATGAATTGATCTAGAAGATATTTGTGAAAAAATGTCATATTTTCAACTTCCGGCGGCCATTTTGGCGGCCATCTTTTATAGTGAGTTTCAATTTTGGCCCAAAAGAGTGTCATCATGTCTTACCTTCACGAAAATATATACATTTGTATACATTTTACTAGATTTTCCCGCTATAATTTGCATAAAACTGACTTAGGGTCTGGTCTGAAAAACGGCGGCCATGATGGACGCCATCTTGTCTGGAGTCTAAAAGGCCACTTTTTTTTCTTGTTAACATTGCTTAAAAGTTGAAGGATATAATAAGGAACAAAATGAGTGGGTGAAGTTAAGTCCCAGGGGGGGGGGGTGCAAGGGTACCCCTAATAGCTCCCGGACTGAACTGGCAGTACTGTTTCCACCAATCGCGACGTTGCTCACACACACCTAGTTTAACGTCACCTGACGCCGGATCCTAAGGTCGGCTACTGAAACTATGCAAACCACTTACATTAATGAGACATGGCCATTATTGTGGGGACAAAATCGTTATCTCCGGAAACATCGAGGGGTACATGGAGATTTAATACCCGGAAGTCTCTTTTTGAACCACTCGGTCCGCCTCGGGGTTCAAAATCGACATCCAGGTATTAAATCTCCATATACCCCTGATGTTGCCGAAGATAACTAATAATATGTGTGTGGACACAGAGGATCGGATCACATGTTGCCGAACTTATCGGAGCTCCTGTCCCCTGGCATTCAATTATTATCCCTATCGATTCCACAGGCTGGTTTACGTCGAGGAGAACTTGGACTGTTTATTTCCAGGTGAACCTCTTTGACAACACGCACATCCTATTATTAATGGAGAAAATGACACAATGATTTTCCAATTCAAATTTTTTTATACGTGATTTGTTGGACATCACCACCCTGGTCTTGTTCCACAGTTCGCAGACGTACAGTCTACGCACCCGAACGTTGAGAGTGTAGCATCGTAACACGTCCCGCGGATACACACTATAGGTTCAGAATCCACTCCATGAACGCATACGTAAAATGAGGTACATGACTCCGGGTTTTCGATTGGTCCATTTCCCATGCTTGCGCAGATATCAGCTGGAAATAAACATAATCGGTAATTATCAAACTTTAACCTTTTCATGGCTGGAGCTTCTTGAAATTTTGCGAAAACCCTGTGCCAATGCATTATCGAATACCAACTGACGCATATTGTTCTACTTAACAGTCCACGGAAATGGCTATTAGTTGAAATGTTCCAATCATAGCGAAATTTCCAACACTTGGAAAGCTTCAGGACAGTTTAGATGATATAGGATTTTTCAGTTTTCAAGTTTAACTATCAACAAAATGTTCTCCAACCGGTCCGACCATGCTGGGCCAGTCAAAAAATGTCAATGAATTAAAAACAACAAATCTTTGTCTGAACTTACTTATTATAGAAAGTTTTCATGTTCGCATTGAAAATGTTACTCCCACCGGGACGAAACAATGTCAACCGAAGGGTCCTGATAGCTATATGGTATCGGTTGTTCCACCCGTGATCAGGGGCGTGGCTAGATGGTCTCCGTTCGGGGGGGGGGTGCCCACCTTGGGAAATTCCAAATGCACCTCCCCCTTGAATCAGAATCAGACCAAACTTGCTTGTATGCATAATTCCACTTGCACCCCCTGCATAATATCCTTATACCTTAACAGTTAGTGGTCTATAACTCCAGACAAATGAACACGGCTACGAACAAAAGACCAGGACACACCGGCCGACCACTACATGTATACAAGAAAATCGCAAATCCTAGCATCTGGACTGGCCTCAACTGATGACCATTTCAGTCCACAAGTTTGACAAAATGTAGTAAAATAGTGTTTTGTTAAACTAATTAGCAGTTTTGTATTGGCCACGAGTGAGGAACAATGACACACCGGGCCGACCATGGTGTATGACAATTTTGAAATAATGAACAAGAAAATCGCAAAATCCTAGCATCTAGACTAGCCTCAAGCCTTCCTAGAGTTGGAAATTTCAAACCTGACAATTCCAATGACAATGTTGACCAATTGTCCAACTGATGACAGCCATGGTTTATGAATATATAGGATATTAGCCCCCCCACCCCCAGTCGCCACGTCTCTGCCCGTGAGTTGCGATTCTATGGTGGGGGGTCAATAAAACATAAGGCACAGGAGTCGGCATGTGCACCGAAGGACATCCAACACAGAATAAACATTTCTGCCCGCACGTAGCAGATAATGACCACACCGAACAAGTTTGGCTTCTGGCCACCGATAACACTGGGTCAATGTGCCCTCATTATCAGCGATGGAGGACGACTAACGATGTTTGTATAAAACAAGATGACGTGTGAAGCAGCAGGTGTTCTCTGTGTGTTAGGGGATAGTCACGACCACACGTATCAGTAACCATCCCTGGTTAAGTGGTCCTGCTAATTTTCTGTGATGTTGGTGAATCCTGCTGAATTGATTTGATGACGTCAAGGCAAAGCAGTGATGTCAAGGTTAATGGACGATCTACTGTACATTCGTAAACTTGATTTCGTTTGCGAATGTCCAGTAGCGAGCGCATTAACCGAATTAAAACTCAGTTTCATAATATAGAAGGAGAAATTACATTGGTACATATGAAAAATTCCGATAAATATCGATAAATGAGACATTGTATCTGGGGGATATTGTCCTTGGCAGACAGCAAACTCACGCCCATGTACACGGCTCGTATGAGTGGGAATTGCACGTGGATGCTGGCCCGATGTTTACTTTTGCCCAATATTTTGGCAAACGAAAATAATTTTTGCACATGCTATTAGAAGTTGCCAAATGATGTCAGTTTCTACAACATTGTATCTTTTATTTTGATTATTTCGACAATCGCTGCTTAGTTATTAATAATTTTCGCCTCTATACTTGGGTGTATCATAGAACAATACACAACAGCAATACTATGTAATTGTAAAAGGGTTTCTTCATCAGAAAGGCACATACATGTAGCAACAGAGGATTAGCTATGTAAGCACCAACACCATACTAGCAAACCATCCACCCATCAATACTAATGGTGAGATTAACTGCATCTTGATAGAGGTGATAACTTTTCATAACCTCATAACTCACCAACAATAGTACCATTAATGAAAGAGTTTCCTGAAATCAGTGGTATTTGTTGACAAATATTATTAAACTTTCGTGAGGAATCAAAAGTGACTTGCCAAAATGTTACCACTTATGTTAGTCTACTGGAGCAACTTACTTATGTTATACTAAACTAGCTGAAACAGGCTCCTTTTGGAAGCCTTTATTCATCATCGGAGATACCTGTGGCCCCCTTCGCACACATTTTGATCTTAGACAGAGCCTTCATTTGGCGGCGGCCCCTTTGTGCGATTCAAGCATATTTGGTCATTGAAACATTTTGATTTATATATAATGTTTTAATATATTTTCGTTTAAAGATTGAATTCCGTGCTCAATTTAACAAAACCAATTTTATTTTATTTTTTGTTATTAAAACTTTTGAAAAAATAATACCATTATAACATCTGCCAGGGTACCCCGAGTCACCACACCAAATTTGGTTGAACTCGGTCCAGATGTCTGAGAGAAAATTCCGGACAGATCCTACTCGTATTTATATATAGATGACAAGCAGTCACAGCACTATACCAGACTTGGACACTTTAGGTCTTGTGGGAGATCATATGAGTTGAAAGACATGCAAATAATTCACTGATTTGCTTGATGCACTGATGACATATATTTTCTACCCATTGATCATCACATGAATGTTTGAGACATTTGCTCGCTCTTTTTACATGCACACAATGATCTAGGCATTAGTGACATCAGGACAAGTTTACTTATATATGCAAACTTAGGTCATTGTACAGGATACACACAATTCCATAATTTCTAACCATTTTCCGATTAGTCTGTCAACCAGCCCATTATCTAGCATTATGCCTTAACACTTTTGTCAGTCTACTGGAGCAACCTCTATTATAATAAATGACAAACTGTCACTATGCAAGACTGGGATATTTTAGGTGTTGTGTGAGTAACAGATCATATGAGTTGATAGACATGCAAATATTTTATTGACTGAACAGTATGATGACAGTTTTATTCTAGTCATTGATAGTCACATTAATATTTGAGACAGTTGCTCGCTCTTTTTCCATGCACACAATGATCTAGGCTTTGGTTACACCAAGACAAGTTTATTTACTTCAGTTTTACATTTCTCGAAGCTTCTTTCCGAAGAGTGTCTGGAAGGAATTGTTTCACCCTGCCGCCCTATATGCAACATCCCATAGCTTAATGTCATATCCACTAAGGCCCATATGAGGTCCCAGTAACATTTATATAGTGTTTTGTCAGTTATAAATTATTATAATATGTTTTAAAATGTCAAATAAGGGCACCAACGGTCTTTAGTAAAAAATTTGCATGAGGTTTTTTTGCACCTCAGGTCACCCACCCACCCCGGCATACCTTCTTGCAATTTTTTTACTACCCTTCCCTAAATGTAAAACTTATTCACTGCATGTTACCGGAACTAGAGTCACAAACCTTGTTCCGTGATCTTGATGATGATGACTTTTGCAAAACAATTTTGTATGCAAAAGACAAGTGAGCATTGTAGATATATGTGTTAATTGTAGATATATGTGTTAATTGTAGATATATGTGTTAATTGTAGATATATGTGTTAATTGTTTTTTTTTGTCAGAAAACTTCAATCAATAAGTTTATTAATCTTCTTATCATGCTCTGCTGTTTCTTCCTCTTACTCAATCTGAAAAACCTACAGAAACATAAGCATCTTGTCTTCCACTTCTCACTGACCACTATATGGAGCACTATATGGAACACTATATGGACCATATAGACCACTATATGGACCACTATATGGACCACTATATGAACCACTACATGGACACTATTCTTTTCTGATGATTTGTCTCCATAAGCCTTGAAATAGTGTACCTATCATTTGCAGAATTAGGTCACCAGAGGGTGGATTTATTGATGCGTACCCGCACAGCGGGCTAGCATCACCAAATTCACCCCCTGGGACCTCATTCTGCTTAGGCCTTAGCAGAATGAGGTCCCCAGAGGGTACATTTGGTGATGCTATCCCGCTGTGCATGATAGCATCGCTAAATTCACCCTCTGGGGACCTCATTCTGCAAATGACAGGCTCACTATTTCAAGGCTTGTGTCTCTATAAAAGCATCTAATACGTGTTGCCAAATCATCGTTCTCCCGTACATACCTCTGTCGTGCTTAATAATTATATTGTATTTGGGAATGAATAAGTATTGTTCCAACCAATAAGCCGCTTGTTTCGTTACTCACCAATGGAATTGCATATATTAGCCGACATGACAGATGGTCACGTGGGATTCCCGTTAATAGAGAGATAAGATATTGTTTCAAAATCTTTTTCCACCATTCATACACCTTGTGTCATGCTTAATAATTATATTTTATTTGAGAAGAAATTAATATTTAGTAATGTTCAAACCAATAGGCTATATCGTCACTCACTGGATTCTGCCTTGCAATGAGCTTTAATGTCAACAACCAATGATATTGCGCATATTAGTCAAAATGACCAATGGTTACGCTGGATTCACATTAATAGAGAAATAGGATCTGAGTTGGAATTGTAGAGATCTAAAACTTATCAGATTATGTTAGAAATTTAAAGAGACTGAAATCCGATCAGTTCATGAAATACACCATGAATTTATATTTCCGTCACGAAATACCCGATAGCAACATACCTGGCGATTGAGTTGTGGTTGTGGTTGGTGTGGTCGTGGTAGTTGTTGTCGTAGTTCTGGTTGTCGTTGTGGTTGTTGTCGTCGTTGTTGTTGTTTGAGTTGTGGTTGTTGTGGTTGTTGTTGTCGTAGTTGTTGTCGGTGTTGTGGTTGTTGTTGTGGTTGTCGTCGTAGTGGTTGTCGTTGTGGTTGTCGTCGTTGTTGTCGGTGTTGTGGTTGTTGTGGTTGTTGTTGTGGTTGTGGTCGTAGTGGTGGTTGTCGTTGTGGTTGTTGTAGTAGTTGTTGTTGTGGCCGTAGTCGTAGTTGTAGTCGTTGTTGTTGTTGTAGTTGTTGTTGTAGTTGTAGTAGTCGTGGTCGTGGTCGTGGTAGTCGTTGTAGTCGTAGTTGTGGTCGTGGTGGTTGTTGATGTCGTCGTCGTTGTTGTCGTCGTTGTTGGCGTTGTTGTTGTAGTTGATGTTGTAGTTGTAGTAGTCGTGGTAGTGGTCGTGGTAGTCGGTGTAGTCGTAGTTGTGGTCGTGGTGGATGTTGATGTCGTCGTCGTTGTTGTCGTCGTTGTTGGCGTTGTTGTTGTAGCTGCTGTTGTTGTAGTAGTTGTTGTTGTTGTTGTTGTTGTAGTTGTCGTCGCTGTTGTCGTTGTTGGCGTTGTTGTTGTAGTTGTCATCGTCGTTGTCGTCGTCGTTGTCGTCGTTGTTGTAGTTGTTGTTGTAGTTGTTGTTGTAGTTGTTGTTGTTGTTGTTGTAGTTGTTGTAGTTGTTGTTGTAGTTGTTGTTGTTGTAGTTGTCGTCGTCGTTGTTGTTGTTGTTGTGGTCGTTGTTGTTGGATTTGCTGTTGTAGTTGCTGTAGTTGTCGTCGTCGTCGTCGTTGCTGTGGTCGTTGTTGTTGGAGTTGTTGTGGTCGTCGTTGTCGTCGTGGTTGTTGTCGTCGTCGTTGTGGTCGTCGTTGTTGGAGTGGTTGTCGTTGTTGGAGTGGCTGTCGTTGTTGGAGTGGTTGTCGTTGTTGGAGTGGTCGTCGTTGTTGGAGTGGTTGTCGTTGTTGGAGTGGTTGTCGTTGTTTGAGTGGTTGTCGTTGTTGGAGTGGTTGTCGTTGTTGGAGTGGTTGTCGTTGTTGTCGTCGTTGATGTTGTTGTTGTCGTAGGTGTCGTAGTTGTACCGCGAGGGTAACACCCGATGGGATCAGCCTGCGGGTACATTCCAGCCTGACATGGCATAACGGTGAAGGAACCAGATGTGCACCAAACAAGCTGGTTTATCTCGTAATTGAACTGCAAACCATTAAAGGGGCACACGAAACTGTGCGCTATGGAGAGAAATCGGGTTCGTGGATATAGGGTCTCTACTCGGGTGTCAACCTTGATACATCCTACTGCACCCCCTATGTTTTTAACCAGACAAATATTCAAAGCTCGCAAAATACCATGTGCACACCCTCGTAGTTAGGAAACTTTATACAACTGGAAACTCGAGCTTCCCAAGTGTTGTAAGTTACAAACCACCCAACACCCACATAAGCTTGGACAATTCTAATAGCCATTTCAGACAAAACGTTTAATTAAAACTATATGCTGCTGATGGTCTATAAAACAACATATCCGCCAATAATTACTGCTTCAACAATTTCAACCTATATGTGGTGTCACATTTCTAACGAATGTTGTGTCAGGTATCGAGAATACACAAGGTAGTTAGTTAGCTGTTATTTATTTGATCTAGGATAATCTTACCCATTGATTGTAATGATAGGATTAAATGTATAGTGGTATGTAATACAATGTATACGAGCGTATATACATCATTAATAAAAATCATACCTTAATTGTTGATGACTGGTCGTACTCATTGTAATAATCAAGGGGTGAGCCGAAGAGTATTATAATCAGTAACAATTGTATGATATACGCTATAGTGAAAGTATAGAATACATTGGTATCATTATATATCAGACCATATTTGGACACATTATAGATTATATTCCAACTCTTTAAATAACAAACCGTGCTTAATTGACACCATTATACCACCAACATCTCTGCTGTAAACATGTCTGGCAATTCCTAAATATAGCTACAATAGCCATAGTTATGTAGCTATTGTAGCTACATATGGACACTGATGATGGATGGATCTGGTTGAAGAGAGATAACACAATTCAACAAAGAATCATTTAAATATACAAGAACATGATTTGATTATACTCTTAGTAAATTAATATGGTTTGCCATTTCATGTATAATTAATAAAATATTCAAACATTGTTACTGTTTCCGGCCAACTGTGCCTAAGTAGAAGAATAGATCATATATCGATGGATCTGAGTCACATATCACATAGCATAATACATTTCTAAACAGATGCATGTGCTTAGCTATGCTTCTCTGATATTCCGCAAGCTCGTGCAACTGAAATGTCATCTGCAGTGGTTTCATAAGTTGTAACAACATAATACCCCTCACCCTTAGTTGCAACAGCTCGCGGTAATGCTTGTATGCAATCCAAATTGGTAAAATATTGTTTTACGATAGTCAGATATAGCTGCAATAACTACATTTGGCTATAATTGGGAATTGCCAGACCTGCTAACAGCCAAACACAGTATACTGGTGGAGCAATACAGATGGAATAAAAGTACATGTACAGACACGAAATGCCCGGTATGTGGCGAAAATGTCTGTGATGAATACCATTTAGTTATTTTGTGTACAGAAGGTAACTACCTGCGAGAAATCTATATTCCAAAGTATTATTGGGAAAATCCTAACAGAAATAGATTCTACAGATTGTCACTGCTACATATTATTATATTAAGACAGAAATAGATTCTACAGATTGTTGTCACTGCTAAATATTATTATATTAAGTGTGAGCATTTTCTTAAAATTAGCGTTTAGAAAGTGACCATAGTGACGCTAGTATTATAGTATACTATTATATAAAATAAATATTATATGACATATATACCATTCAAGAAACATATTCCTGAATGAATTAGCTTTATTCGCCTTTATTATTAATACCATACAATATGATGGAAGAATTTACTGATGTACATACATGTTATGTATTGTTTGTTTTGTGTATATTTATATACGTTGTAACATGTTGCAACTTCGATGTTGACATTGCGAATAAACAGTTCAATTCAATTCAATATTTTGCGAACATAACAGTTTGGTCTGGTTTGAATAAAATATACTGCCAAGCTAGTGACTTCAATCGACTGATAGTTTAAATTCCCTATTGTAAAGGATTGGAGTTTGGTCTGGTTTGAATAACATGTACTGCCAAGTTAGTGAGTAGAATCGACTGATAGCTTATCCTGTTGAGTGGTATGGGCTGTTCCCCCCACCAGCTGTGAGTAATCTTCTGTAATCTCGAAATATCCACCTGTATTCCTGGATATAGTGGAGTTGGGATTTGCTGTGTGTGTTCTGTGGTGATTTTATTGGACATGACTTGGTGCAGAATATATGAAATTTCACAGTCATAATTTTGATACAAAATGCATATTTTTGAGGATCAAAATTACCAGCTATAATATTTATCGAGGATATACGATGTTTTTATGTGTAAGCAATATTTGCTAAGTCGGTGTCTGACCAGGTAACACGTTGTCCAGACGTAGTGAACACCAAACCTGGCACACCAGAATGACAAAAACAAGTCAAAGTGAGATGCCGGCAGGTAGACCAGAGGCCTTTTGGAAAAGTCAAATGAGGATAAGAGCAAAAAACGGCTTAAAACATATTTGTCAAAAGAATCGTTCACGCAATACTGCTGGACGCAAAACACACGGGCTATATATGTTGCAATGTCTCCTCTACACAACACTATGCTTGGCAATATTTTAAGTTCCCGTCCCGATGACTCAGTAAGTAAGGCACATGGTACTAAATGGAGGGGACCTCGATGACCCAGTCAGCAAGGCGCACGAACTCCCACGCGGAAACCCCGATGTCCCAGTCATCAACGTGTATGACCCTCTTACGGGTTGGATCCCGGTGCCTCAACCGGTAAGGTGCATGTTATTCTCATGGAAGGACCCGGGTGATATAATTAGTAAGTCGTATACAATCTTATGGAGGGGACCCCGGTGTCCAATATTACTACGGAGGCGGCCCCGGTGCTTCAACCAGCAAGGCGCATGGCCATAAACCTTAATTTCTTATCTGGTACCCAACATAAATCAGTTTGTGGTGTATCTATGACACAAAGGTTTGTCAGCCACCAAGTAGTGTAATCTATTATATATTTTGAAAGATCTGTAAGTGTGTGTGTTTGAAATCGATGGACTCGAAAACGACTAAGCCTATTTCGATGAAATTTGGTATTTTAGGGTATTTTCGACCGGAGACGAACATAGGCATATTTATTTGTCCGTGCGACGTGGCCTTGACCTTCAAAACTCATATCTCGGGATTGCAGTGCTAATCACGCCGAAATTTACCACTACGATGCAGGGAGGATAACTCTATATTCATACGTCGTAAAAACAATGCGTAACTTCTATGACGTCGTTAGAGTTCATAACGTTAGATTACGTTAACGCTCAGCCGGCCGATGCATTTGACTGTTTCAGACGTCTTGGCGATATCTCGGGCACCGAAATGTGGCGCCTTTATATACTTGAGTGGAAATCAAATCGGGTTAAAAGGTCAAATCGGGTAAAACCGGATGGATTTCGACGGGTACTTTTGTGGGGTACTTTTGTTCGGACAGTGTTTTGGACGGGTCAAATCGTGACACCACTTGACCTTGGCCTTCAAAATAGACAATTCAAGGTCAAACCCCGGACGAAGTCGGGTCACCTTCTAGTCTATTATATATTTTGGAAGATCTGTTTGTTTGTGTGTTTGTGTGTTTGTAATCGATGGACTCGAAAATGGCCCAGCCGATTTCGATGAAACTTGGTATGTGGGGGTATTTTCGGGCCAGGAGCAACATAGGCCTATTAATTTTCAGATCCGATGTCAACTTTTCACGTGCCGAGGTCAAATCTGTTTTTACGCCGTTTTGCGCTAATATATTTCAGTTCGGTGCTCACAAATCGATTCGATATAGCGCGAATAATAAATTGCCAGTCATATAATTTGCACGGTTAGAATCTGTGGCTCTTCATCTTTCCAATGATGTATCACACGCCTGTGTACGTTTAAAGTTTCTACCTTAATTATCGGGAAGAACGCAGGAACATGCTTCGATCATCGAAAATCATTGCGTAAAATATATTACGCCATCAACATATCGTGACGTGTTCGCGTTAACTCTTTCCCGGCCGATGTCGCGTTAACTCATCACCGGCCGAGGTATCCGCAAATGACATTGGGCTATATATCTCGAAAACGGGTGGAGCTATCGACTTGAAATTTGGTATGTGAATGTATCTTGCCCCGGATACGAATTTTATCGGGTCGCCGAGCCCGTGCGATGCCAGCTTCGCGCATGCGCAGACCAGATCTCGAAAACGGGTGGAGCAATCGACTTGAAATTTTTTTTTGAATAGCCCGGACGAAGTCGGGTCACCTTCTAGTTATATATATACCTTATAGTTTAGTTATATTTCATACTTAGCCAGTCACCATCGTATGCACAAACCTGTCATGTCACACCTATTCTATTTAAAATACTGCTTATATTTGTTGTTTAATTTATTCTGTATTGTGGGGAGCGAAGGTCCATCTAAGTTTTCAAGAACTTGCACTCCAATCCCCAGTCTCTGTATATTAATACAATAAATAATAAATAATACTAATGACCAGTTTTATATGGCGATTAACCAATTACTTGCTCTAACACGCTTGGTACAATATTACCCCAGTCATTTGTACAAGCCAACCAATGAACCGGCTGCAGCCATTGCAGGCGCTGCCCTAGTTTGATCAGAACATGCTCTGGTACTCATCAGTAGGACAAGCTGAATTGTACTCGTTTAACGCATGAGTGATGCGAAGCCGATACAGTATGAGCGACCTTGCTCAAGGGTCACCACTTGGCGCGGGTTTTGAAACAGCGAGCAATCCGACAATTTCAAGTCGATCAAAGCGGCCAAGCCACTGCTGTGTGGAAACTCAATGGCCGGCGACGCGCAGCGAACCAAAATCGATGTTCGTGCAGCGAATATAAGTCCGACACGCTAACCACTGGACCATGGAGCTCCATTATTATAAAGGGCGATAAGTCTATATTAATATATGTGTAAACCAAACTGATATTTATAAGTCCGACACGCTACCCACTGGACCACGGAGCTCCATTATTAATATATGTGTAAACCGACATGCTAACCACTGGACCACGGAGCTCCATTATTATGAAGGGCGATAACTCTACATTGATATATGTGTAAACCAAACTGATATTTATAATATAAGGGTGATAACTCTACATTAATATATGTGTAAACCAAACTGATATTATCCATCGACAATTCGGGAACGCCACTAATTACTTGATATCATATCATGATGTCATACCTGGCGATTGGGTTGTGGTTGTTGTTGTTGTTGTCGTCGTCACTGTCGTCGTCGTGGTTGTTGTCGTAGGTGTGGTTGTTGTTGTTGTTGTTGTTGTTGTTGTTGTAGTTGTAGAGTAGCACCCGATGGGATCAGCCTGCGGGTACATTCCAGCCTGACAGGGCATAACGGTGAACGAACCAGATGCGCACCAAACAAGCTGCTTTATCTCGTAATTGAACTGCAAGCCATTAAAGGGGCACACGAAACTGTGCGCTATATATGGAGAGAAAGGCGCAAGCATCTCAATTATCGACGTCTCATCCCCGATATGACACATATCTGAACATGTAGTTTTCTCGGTCGCGCTACCACAGTCCCACATCTAGTATGTCACCCGGATAACTCGAAATTATGCTACGCGTTCGATATTTTGAAACATAATTATAGCAGGGAATTCCATTACTTATAGGATACATTACGTCAGTATCAGCCAATAACAACATCCAGCTCAAAAAATTGAAGCCGGAATTCCTTCATCGATAATTTAAAGTGATGTGAAATACACCGGTAGGTTGATCACATAGAAACGGAGAATAATCTTGCTCAAAGTAGTTATTTTACAAATATTATATCTAAATTGGCAACACACGATGTCATTCTCACATATTACTTAAATGCGGTAACTCTCGATGGCGAATTAGTTTTGGTTAGTTTACCTCCGAATCGAGATGTAAATATTTACAATTTAGCGTAGTTCTGACGATGTGTTCTATGGAGTGGTACGGTTGATTCGCTTGAAATTTTCGGCGATGTTAGTAGAATGCTACATTCCCCCAGTTGGCATAGCGCTTGAATACTAACTTATCAGTTCCACGCACCCGAACAAGTCCATAATATGTCTTTAACTCACCAAATAACTAATAATAGCGTAATAAATGTCCTGTCACTCGGCTAATTTCAAACAGTATTTACATATATGACCCGCCATATCAAATCCAGTCGTAAGTGGGGATTTGTTTACCCTGTGCCAATGCATTCTCTTATATATGCGAGTCGACCATAGGTCGCCTCGCATATATAAGAGAATGCATTGGCCTAACAATATTTTACAATTTAATAATTTTTTCTTGTATTCTTTAACAATTTTATAATTTCACCCATACAGAGCCCCAGACAAACATGAGCAGACGACACTCTTCTATATGCTTCTACATATGTGTGGGGCTCCCTGCAGGGTAATGGATGTTTTTTATTTTATGTCCTAAAAATTGTAAGAAACATTTATTTAAAAAAAAATGTTAGGCCAATGCATTCTCTTATATATGCGAGGCGACCTATGGTCGACTCGCATATATAAGAGAATGCATTGGCACAGGGTAAAAAAAATCCCGACTTACGACTGGATTTGATATGGCGGGTCACATATTTTGAGAGCAATATACAGTGAAAAACGTCTATAAAGATTCCATCATTTATAAATATAACATAGCGCAGCGATTAGAAAAACGAATTTGTTATTCGAATTTGTTATCCGCGAAAATGAAACCAAAAGGAAATACATCTGTCAACCGTTAAAACACTTTCATGACCCCAAAACTGAGATGATCTCTGCTCGGGTGGGGTGTCAACAATGATACATCCAACTGCACCCCCTCATTTTGAACCAGCCAAATCTCCGCAACATGCCATTTGCACCTCTCATGGGTTGGAACCTTCCAACTGGAAACTCAGGCATTCCAAGTGTTGGAAGTTTCCAACCCGACATCCCCATAAGTTTGTACAATTTCTGCTAGTCATTTCAGACAAAAATTTTGACCAAAAGTAGAACTGTATGCTGTATTCGCCGTTAATTACTGGTTGGACAATAACAAAATTAGAACATTTTCAACCTAATTAATACATAAGTATGTAATATTATTGTAATGTGGATCACCCTGAATTGTAGGTGTTACCTCATCTGTGAGATAGACAATAAAGTATAAATGTCCACAACACGACACATTAAAGGTCCGACAACAAGAGTGTTGTTTATATTATATGTCCTTAATTTCTAGCATGTCCCGGGATGACTGCATTATTATTATGATTAGAGCACAATCCCATTGTTAGGGTACGTTCAAAAACTGGCAAGTTTGCACAGTATGGTTTGCAGGCATTTCGTCGTAGAAAACGATATGGTGCCAGAGTATGAATGGAAACAAGCATATAAAATGCATCTGTACCACAGCTAACTACGTGCGAAGTAAAATCCCCGTAGTTCCATCTGTAGCCATGCTACCGGAATTTGCCTGTAAATAGCATGCAATTATCTGGCAAGAATCAATCATACAGGTATTTGAAGGCAAATGTCCGTAGCGCCGTTAAAAGTGGAACTACAGAACTTTTACATCTTATGTCGTTCGCTTTGGTAAAGATGCATATTGTATGCACGTTTTCTTTCAAATTATGGCACCATGTGGTTTTCTACGATGAAATTCGTTGCAGAATATACCATGCAAACTTGCCAGCATATGAACGTACCCTTACAATCGATCCCCGATGTTTGGTAATGCACACCATTTCCAAGGCGTGTTTATTGTCGGCCAGTGCGCTGGTTATGTGTTGTGGTCAACACACGCTCAATGTCGAGTGGTCAATTGTGACGGAATTAAAGACATCAGAGAGAAATACATCGCACAATATTATTGGTCTATATGTAACGTGGCAATACTGAAACGACTTTGTATATTTCTAAATCTTGCAATCAAACGGGTAAAATAGTAATCTTACATGAAGGAAGCAGTGAAGCTTAAGGTAGAGAACATAATGGAAGAGCTATTGGCATTTACATTTTATTGTGTAAATCCTATTTCATTGTTGAAAATGAAAATACTACTGCACTGAAACTATTCATAAAATGTTATAACCAATGCCTTAGCCAGTTCAGTAAAAACTATCTTTGTGTATATATCTAATATATATTTTGGGACTTCTGTCTGTTTGTTTGTCTGTTTGTCTGTCTGTTTGTTAGCAATGGCCGGGAAAACTGCCGGACGGATTTCGACGAAATTTGATACTAGGGGTACTTTTGTCCGGGGAGTGTTTTGTAAGGGTCAAATCGTGACCCCGACCTGACATTGACCTTCAAAATGGTCAATTCAAGGTCAAATCGCGCCTTTCGACGGATTTCGATGTTAGATCCACGGAGGTTTTCGAAAGCAGAGGGGTAACAGCCCGGACGAAGTCGGGTTACCCTGCTAGTATATATATATATATATATTTTTTTTACTAATGTACTGTATGTTGTATTAATAGTTTGTACTATGTCATATACCGTGTGTTATTGGTGGTGAAATATATCAATCTAGCAATCAATAGTTCTTTACCACAATAAATCTCGTCTGCGACTCGACTGATTCCGGTAAAGAAGTATTATTATGCTCTACATCTTGCTAAAAGAATTTGCTAACCCATTTTCAACCAATATTTGATGGAGTCAAAATTAAGGATTATGTTCACTTTTATTAGTAATCAAAGCAACCAAACCTATTGATTCAACATTTTAAGCGTTTAATTCGTGGTGGTTTATGTTAGAAATACAAAATGTGAAATTTATAGAAGTTTTTTAAATCTATTTTTTCGAATCAAAATTCAACAAACACAAAGTCCATGTCTAAGAACAACTATGGCAAAAAATAAACTTGCTTTGTTTTCGATTAATACTTCGCGTTTATTTGATCATGTGATAAAAGGTATCTCAAACACGTTCTATTTTATACGTAATTTATCAACATCGTCCACTAAATTATATTCTTAAATCGAATTTAGTGAACTCGGTTGATAAATTCCGTATAAAATAGAAACTCATGTGACATCCTCTATTTCTGTATGAAACATTCAAGAACATGGACAACTTTAAATAAAATATCGGTACATTTGCTGAACAGGATCGCTTTCATCTACCTCGCATTGCTCGCGCTCGGTGTGGATTGACCCTTACACAGAACATGTTTGAGAACGCTGACTTGGCACTAATGTTGCCCATCGCATGGCGAAGTGCGTGTATAGTGTACAATTTCTTATAATTTTTTCAGCTTCTTTGTAAATACTCAAATATAGAGATACTATTGTCGACATGGCATAATACTTGTGTAAGCTCTTCTGTAAAGGAGATCAATAAATATGATAATAATAATAAAAATAGGATCACTTAACCAGCGGTGAATATATTCTTTACATTTTGCTATAGGGTCACGTTCTTACCTAGTGGTACAGTGATGGCGAATAAACTCAGCAATATCGTTAAAGTGTTCGGCGCCTGAAAAAAAAATCACAAACTAGGTACTCTCATTAAATTAATATCGTAATAATATAAGATGCACGAAGTTCGCCCGTCAATTCATTCTTCAGAACAAGCCCAGTAATTGCTCAGTTTTGTGACGAAACTGAGCCCAAACTATGTCGATAGATACACAAAAAGATCGTCGTTTTTGTGTTTTGTTTTGTTCTGTTTTGTTTTTTTCATCTGTTAATGCATTTATTTGTTATTAGATGTAACCATTGTATAATGTCATATTTTCACATGTCTTATTTTTAAATAGTGTAAGCCACTCTCCACACGACGTTGACGTCAACAAATAAATAAATTATATGGTAACAGTGTTCGCGCTGCCGCTTGCCAATTTCTTTATTTGAAGAAATTGGCAAAAACTAGATAACAGCATTATGCACGGCAAATGTTAAAGGGGTACTGTACACTAAATCCGGCCATTTATGGGACCATCTCCTTTTATACTCAACATAATATATGCAACAAATGAATGAATTTGAGCCCTGGATTAGTGCAAAATACACGAATGTGCTCTATGAACGATGCAAACAACATGGTAATTATAATGAAAATGAATAAATGACTGGTAGTCATATATCAAATTTCATTATAATTACCTTGTTGTTTGAATCGTTCATAGACCATGCAAGTGTTTTTTGCACTCATCCATGGCTCAAATTCACACATTCGTTACATATATTCATTAAATATATAAAAGCAGATGGTCCCATAAATGACCGAATTTAGTGTACAGTAATCCCTTTAAAACTGTTAAATTAAATTTCCGGTCAGCGCGGATTCTGCTATAACTTTTATGGGCTGGAATTTGTTTAAAGTTATATAACTCTGAGAAATGTTTTTGAATAACGGATATGTGTACAGATTGCTTACATCGGAAACATTACGTAATGAATGTACTGCACATAACTGATAAATAGGCTTATATCATAAAACGGATGCATTGTTTGGGACAATTGCCCAGATAGACAATCAACAAAATTTGACAACATGCAATATGAGGCCACTATAATTGTTGCTAGCATAACGAAGAGCGATGGTGTATATAATGAACAAGATGGACCTCTCAAGAATATTCGCATAAAATGCAAAACTGATCAAATTATTACGAAGAACATGTCAGTATTGCTTGGATCTTCCATATTCTTGTTCATGACAGTTTTACGACAGAGATATACTTTTATCTGACAAATTCCATGTCAGATTAGAACCCCGACCGTTTCGAAGTTATTGGCCAGGCTCCCTATGTTAGCTTTCGTGTCGCAAGTCGACAGTACAGCCATCTTGATATAATTCTCCTTGAAATATTTAGCGAAGTCATTGTTATCATATTTTCAAGATTTGAAGAAATGAAAGACATATTATGTGCTTATTTTATGACATCAAACTGATATGTTAAGACCCATTTGAAGAATTCACAATTGAACTATTACTATCGAATTGTTCAACAACACCGACTCTGTCATTTCATTAACACGAAGTGGTCGATAAAACATGTTAACAAACAGCCCTTTGCAGATAAACAGATAAACAAACTACAATGATTTCGCCAGCCAGGGTCACTTTATTTAATTTATACGCAATAATGGCTTTGTGTGTTGGGAATTTTCATTCATAATTTATCGAAATACCTGTGAACTATAACTATCAAACTATTCAACAACACCGACCCTGTCATTTCATTAACACGAAGTGGTCGATATAAACTACGTAGACATGTTAGCAAACAGCCCTTTGCAGATCAACAGATAAACAGATAAACAAACTAGAATGATTTCCCCAGCCAGGGTCACTTTATTTAATTTATACGAAATAATGGCTTTGCATGTCGGTAATTTTTATTCATAGTTTATTGAAATACCTGTGAACTATAACTATCGAACTATTCGACAACTGTCAATGTATATTTGATTGCTTTTTGGTCAAAATCAATATTTTAAAAAGAAATATAATCCTAAAACAGCATTATTTAAAGCTGGTTATATAACTTTATATGGGTAATATATAGTTTTATGGCGACAAAAAAACGTGGATCTACTGTATATATACACACTGCCCCTGGAAAGATATACGGATAAATATACGACACACGCCAATATAAATGTTACATGTATGCTATATTTAAGCCAGGTACTTGTGATTTGTTCTCATTTCTAAAATATATATTCCAGCTAATCAACTGTATCATGTACATGCATATATTGGACACAATACACCAAACGATAAATAAAACAAAATAAAAACAAATATCCAGAATATATCCAAAAAAAGTAATTTGTCTTTCCAATTTATCTTGGTGTAATTTTGCAATATATTCTATACTGCTATATTCGTCAGTATCAAGACAGCGTTACTTCGCTCTAAATTAAGCTTTCAAGCCCAGACCGCCATATTGACCAATCGATAAATGTTATATAGTTGTCGCCCGATGCCGATGGAGACATTGATATATGTCACCCTCGCGAGAACGGATTATCTCCCGAGGAGCGCAGCTCCAAGGGAGACATTCCGTTCTCGAGAGGGTGATATATCTCTATGTCTCCCGAGAAGAATGGCAACAACCGTTTTGGTATCAGATTACTAAAGACAAATATACACGCACGATGTGGCTCTGAGTCGTCGCATCGCACGAGTGCTTTCTCTCGCTATTATAATGCTTAGCGACATTCACAGATCAGAATCACTGTAATTTTACTTTTATTTAAACAATACACCATATATGTATCTGTACCTATTGTTGACTACTTTTTATCATTGACTGTTATCACCCTATGTTAGTATAGCCAGCTACCCTCATTCGCGGGAACTCAGGGACTATATACACTATACAATATTATAGCTTAGTGGATCAGATAAATTTTTTTAATTTTTAAGCTACACAGCTACTAATAACACAATACCATAGCTTGATGCAAAATGAAGAGCGTTAACTAAATCACTTCCCGAATCATGCCTCGTAAATTTCATATCACGGTGTACTGGGTAACATGTACCTGTACTACAATTTGGGCAGCATAACAATAAGATATTCCCATATCCCTAATACATCTTGGTGCTATGTTCCTTTTCCGTCATGGTATGCATACATTTGTTTTATACACATATCACGTGAAAATTTTCATATATGACGACAGAATGATCGGCCGTTATACTATCCTGTATCCTTTGTTGACCTGTAGATAGCCGAGGGGTCACTCTCGGTTACCAGTCGATCCCTCATACTAGTATTTTCCTGCTAGTCCGGCGGGTCGGTGTGGTGCTGTCCACCCAGTAAGTAGTTACTAGGCCTTGACGTCCCCTTTGCCATAATGGCATAAACCATAAAACAAATATACCTTGCGATTCACACACACGATGTGGCTCTGAGTCGTCGCATCGCACGAGCATATATGGCAAGAAACGTGAGCAAAAAGTTAAGGGGGTATGTTTTTGTCCCATGTAGAAAGCCTTGATACAGAGCGGGACAAGCGTTACAGCAGTTAAAAATCTTTTTTATTTCTCGTCGTTATCTGCGTCCCAGTAGTAACCCTTGATACAGAGCGATACAAGCGTTACAGCAGTTAAAAAATCGTTTTTATTTATAGTGATTATCTGCGTCCCAGTAGTAACCCTTGATACAGAGCGATACAAGCGTTACAGCAGTTAAAAATCGTTTTTATTTCTAGTGATTATCTGCGTCCCAGTAGTAACCCTTGATACAGAGCGATACAAGCGTTACAGCAGTTAAAAATCGTTTTTATTTCTAGTGATTATCTGCGTCCCAGTAGTAACCCTTGATACAGAGCGATATAAGCGTTACAGCAGTTAAAAATCGTTTTTATTTCTAGTGATTATCTGCGTCACAGTAGTAACCCTTGATACAGAGCGATACAAGCGTTACAGCAGTTACAAAATCGTTTTTATTTCTCATCGTTATCTGCGTCCCAGTAGTAACCCTTGACACAGAGCACGAGAGCTTTCTCTCGCTATTATAGTTCCAGAAACTTTGTATTTTTGGGCGGATATTCATATAAAGTAGTCACAGCGTTAGGATTTTGACAATCGCCGTAAATTTACCATCATTTTGGTGGTTAATTCGGTCCATGCAATGTACACCAATAGGCAATACAATTATTGTTATTCTGCAAGTTGGCATATTGATGGACGACATGTCGTCTTGTACGCGACATTCACACGCGATATTAACTTGATTACGATTTTTCCGAAAGCTATTGGACAGTTGTCCATTGTATAAATGTGCATTAATTTATAACCAACCTACATCAAGCCATCGACTCATTCAACATCGCACAATAATTTCGACAATAATATATTGAATCACCCATACGTTTCAATGGAAAACAGTATAGAATATCACTTTAGCGATAAAATTACCAGCTTAAAAGTTCGAATATTAGAGTTAACTAAACATATGCAAATTAGCCAACACCACAACTTATGTTTTTTTTTTTTGCGAACCCGTTGGGGTATATACAATTATTGATTATGGCACGTATGTGAAATAGCTGAGTTACTGCACTGTGTGTGTGCGTGTGCTTGGATATATTCTTGCAATATAAATTCAGGCGGGCGACAAAATTTGTCGCCCGGCACGTGATAGGACGGGTGGTATAGAGTGAAGGGTAACAATATAAGCAAACTCCAGGCAGAGTGATCTCCCATCCCTCCGCTGAGATACCACTGCCACAATGACATTTGGTAAGGATTTCTTACGTGTTCTTAGTTCTTATGTTTTAGGATTAAAATTGTCTATGCCTGGCTCAGTCTATATTGTTTTTATCAATACCGAAATAATTACCATTATTGCAAACTTTTGGTGGTCAAAATAAGATAAGAGATGACTTAATATAGTTGCGGCGATGTGTAAAAATAGATGTATCGGTCCGCAAAGAACCATCCTTGGGGCAGTGCTATATCGCAGTGATAACGTAGAGGGCGCTGCATGGAGTTTGCAATATAAGTTCTTGTGATGGATTGATGATAACATGGTGTGACATTGACGGCTTTGTGTTTATTTTCAACCGAGTCGCGAAGCGACGAGTTTTAAGCATAGGTTCCATTCCGGCAATATCTGATCATGTCCTGGTCATTCATAGAAGTTTGAAATTAATTCCGAAGATGACCAGCAGGAAATGTCGATATCTCTTTCGCTCTCCATAACTTTATCCGACGCAAATGACGTCATGAAAAAAGAAGGCCAGTGAGTGAAAATGAAACTGTTGCCTTGGTTTCCCTCATGTTGACTGCTCTAGACGTAAATATGGAATATGTAGCGCGGCTATCTGACCAATCAAAGACGCAGTTTCTTACTGGAGGCGGAACTTAGTGTGGTATAGATATACATACCATGTCTGTTCAAATAGAAACGTGATATTAATCCCTTATTTTGGAAAAATCCAACCAGAGCTCGCTGCTGGCAAATGAAATTCCTTGTCTACAGAAACAGCTTAGATTCTAGGAATATTGCACATTCTAATTTAATTATATTCCATCGACGGTAACAACATGTACATGTAGCACCTTTTTTTTGCGTGGAAAACGTCAGCTGGGTATATACATGCAAAATTCAAATTATGTATACGTGACCATGTCGTGTGTCTTGTCCACACATCATGCCGGTTCGCGTTAGTTGCTGGATCATTAGGCCCAGTTATTAGAAGAACATATTTTCTTATTATATGGGATGGTAAAGAGTTGGAGGGATAAATTCGGAGAATGTCACGAACAATAATACAGTATAATAATACTCTGAATATCGACACAATTATAGTTAAATGACGATGGTTGGACATGTGTGCTTTTCGTGACAGACCCATTGGCATCAGTATGTAAATAAATGCCTCGTCACTCCCCCGTGTTCAAATGCTCAGTTTGGATTGTTATCTGCAAACCTACCCGAACACAGTTGCATGATTGTATATTCTTAATCTCAAATATCTTTACAAATTTTAGAACGCCCATCATCAATTAATATATGCAAACTATCTTTGTCGGTTAACCCTTTTATGACTGAAGCTTCCTGAAATTTTGCGGAAAAACGTGTGCAATGCATTATATTAATATTCGAGTTGCCCATAAGGCGCCTCACATGTATAAGAGAAAGCATTGGCCTAACAATATTTAACAGTGCATTCTCTTATATAAGCGAGACTCCCTACGGGAGACTCGCATATATAAGACAATGCACTGGCACAATGTTTTTAATGCTGTACCACTGCTGTTCCCGTCATGGAAGAGTAAACAAACATGTGGCTCATTTATAGAATTATGTGTATGTGATTTGTTAGTGTGGACAATAGACGTCGGTAAATACACGAACTATCAAATGCTCCATTGTAATTCCAGTTGAATATTTGTCTCTGAAACATCCATTCTGATTGGCACGGAGCTGCTAACTTTAGTTTGTATACTGGTTGGCACAAAGCTGCTAACTAGTTTCCGTCGAGAGGAGCGGTGGGCCATTGTTTCAACATCCCTGGATAAGAGGGTCGTTAGTGGAATAAAATCCTTTGTGTTTGAAAACAATATCTACCCAGTCTAATATGATGTGTTGCCACCCCGCTTACCGACTGCCAGTCACATTGTGGTGACGATAGGAGAGTGTTTACTTGAAACATACAGCCAAATGAGGCTACTATTCCGTGTTTCTTATTTAGGTAATTTGTCTCGATATTTCTTGTCCAACAGAAAATCTATCAGCTGACAGGAGGCCGCCATATAAAAACAAATCACAATCATGCTGGAGACTGCATATTAGCTACAGGAGAGCTGCGCCGTACCCATTCCACGTACAGGATATGTGTGTTGATTCCATTAAAGTGGCTATTTAAATGGCTGCTTTGGCATCTATTTCCTATCCGAATATGGCTAACATCACCATGTTTGTTTTATTTCTGTCATCAAAAAGAACTTTGAGTTTTTCATAATCCATATTACTTTGTAATTAATTGTTCAAAGACGAAAATGCTTTGCATAAGAAAAGTTAATAAACCTCAATAGGGAGGCGATTATATCAAGTTAAACCTCAATAGGATGCGATTATATCAAGTTAAACCTCAATAGGGAGGCGATTATATCAAGTTAAACCTCAATAGGGAGGCGATTATATTAAGTTAAACCTCAATAAGGAGGCGATTATATCAAGTTAAACCTCAATAGGATGCGATTATATCAAGTTCGCAGTTTAATCAACTATGAACTGAATTTGGCGGAAGTTCTAAGATATTTTGCTATGACAAAATATACTTTAAAGGGACGGGCGGCCTTCGTTGTAGGTCATAATTTAGAAATAACATCATCAAATTATTATACTTTCCTCAAGAATATATAGTACAGCATAATGATGATATGAATGCGATATTATTCACAAAACACATTTTGTGTCCGAGAAAATACAGTTCGACTGTTGTTAATTTCTTGCAAAAAGCGCAGTTGATTGTTTATAAGATTAGTCACGATATTGCGACATTTCCTTATATTTAGATTCGCGCGCTTTACGTCGGTAAAACTCCTAATTTGGTGCGTTTACAACTTACAACTCACAATACGACTCATCGTAGTAGTTTTTATTTGATGTGTATTACCATATATAGATTAGCAGAAAATACTAACTGGATTGAAAAATATTCATCTCTTTACGAGAACAATTATATTATGTACACGTTTTCTGTCTGATCATTTCCCAATCATGAAGTAACTAACATGGATTAGCTTGATTTTGAACTGACATCGGGTCGAATGGGTTGATTAAAATAAAATTTGGTGTGATTTGAATGCGATTATTGATTAATTTTATCTACGCATTCCACAGCGCAACGGAATATTTTCATTGGACGATACTGCAGTTCCAAGTGTTTGTCTATAAACAATCGTAAAGTAACTTTGTATATGTTTGTTTACATAACCAAGGTATAACCAACGTACAAACATGATAATAGCATGCAATCTTCGCGATATTTATGATTGGCATAAGAACAACATCTGTCTATTATATAATATTATTTCTGTTTATGGCGTTTGTTTGTGAATGTGACTATTTTAAAACCTATATCCGCAGGGAAAGCCGCCCGTATATTTAAACATTTTATTTAGAGTACATTTTGATCTGTGAACTGAAGATTAATTCCAAGTTTGCAAGTGTTAGTCCTTCAAGGATACGTTCATACGCTGGCAAGTTTGCACGGTATGTTTTTGCAGGTATTTCGTCATAGAAAACCACATGGTGCCAGAATATGAACGGAACTGTGCACATAACATGCATCTCTATCAAAGCTAAATACATGAGAAGTAGCATTTATCTAATTCCACTTGTAACAGTGCTGTTGGAATTTGCCTTCAAATACCTGTATGATTTATTCTTGCGAGATAATTGCCTGATATTTACAGGCAAATTCCGGTAGCATCGCTACAAGTGGAACTAGAGAGATTTTAATCCGCACGTAGTTAGCTGTGGTACAGATGCACTTTATGTGCTTGTTTCCGTTCATATTATGGCACCATATAGTATTCTACGACAAAATGCCTGCAAACCATACCGTGCAAACTTGCCAGTGAATGAACGTACCCTAAGGAATGGTCAACATATCGAGCAAGGTATTCACCCTCCCAATGGGCTGAGCATTCCGTATATGTGTGAGACCAGATTTATTCAGTATACATCTTACTCTATTAAAGTTGTACTCCAGTCACAAATTCAGTGTCATTGTACTTACTATGTTCTTTGCATCGTTCATAGAGCAAATTCATTCATTTGGTGCATATATTTTGTTGAGCATAAAATGGGATGGTCCCATAACTGGCCACATTCAGTGCACAGTGACCCTTTAAAACAGGGGTTTTTAATCCCGGAACGAAGCGAATGTGAATATAAGTATCGGTATACTACACTCGATAGCTTATATGAATTGGATAATCCTATACCACCGCGATGTTTATCTCATCGACGACCACATATATAACCTCAATGAGCCTCGCCCGGTATAAACTATCTGAACCATATACAAACCCGGTCGGCGAATACCAGTCCGGGAGTGTTTCTTCGCCGGATCTGCATAGCATATCAGATATGAATACGTAATGACGGTTTTGTTTTCCATGTATAGATATTTAATTGTCTACCATATACACTCATCGAGACCACCATTACGCTATATAAAACAGAATTACTAAACGGACGGCCATAATATGATGATTGTATTGACGAATTAACGGAGATATCAAAACAAAAATTAAAAAGCTGTTTCTTGTAAAGAGCGTTTTTTTTCTCGAAGAAATTTATATTGACTAAATAAAACAGATATTTAGAATAGCAAAAAAATAAAATAAAGAGCTTTTTGTTTTTATAAGATATAATAATCCCAAACTCCCCAAACAGATAAACATCTAAATAATATAGCAAAATGTTGTTACTGTAGGTGTGGACACTATCTTTTTAATGCCATCTTTACTTTCAAGAAATTATTACACTCCGCAATAATCACATGCATTTCAGTTAAGACATTAATATTTGGGGACCGATCCTTGAACATTGCGAAAACGAAGTTATCTTCAAACTTGTACAAAACTGCCTACGATATACAACGCATGAGGAAAATCCGAATCGGAAAAAGTTATATTAAGACGTTCGCCTCCAAATACAAATTGTAAACCTATGCACATTGCTGTATATCATTAATGCAATGCCAGCTAAACACAACGCATAAGTGTATTCAGAAGAACTGATGGGGTGGTGAGACTAGATATTATCTACAAATTATCTACAAACTATCTACAAATTATTTACAAACTATACATGTATACAATGACTATCTAAGCCTTCTCCACGATTGTGAATGGTTGCTTGGCATTCACTATTATCGATAGTGTCATCCACGACACGATAATTGGCCTCCTAATTTTAGCACACCCGCTATTGCTTGGAAAATCCAGAAATCTATTTTTGGCATGCCCACTATTCCGGGGAGGTAATTAGAAAGTCATCTCTGACTCGCTGCAAAAGTTCAACATTTTTTTCTTCTTCCGTAATGTCTTTGCAATCGACAACTAGAGCGCAATAAATGATCGTAAACAAATTATTTGTATAACATGTGATGTTTTCTAAATTTTTGGTGACGATTTATCTTTTTCCCTCACCGTTGTTCACAATATTGCTTCGACAATTTATTGAAGCGAATTTGACCATGCAGCAAAAAATAAAGAGACAATAAAATTCACACTGAAAATTCTAAAATCTTTCTATGATGAAAAGGACATACATTAAATATGGGATCTGGGACAGCATGAAGAACGTTCGATACAATATAATAAATATTGCACGACTTGTCGGTGACTATGCCAAAATGGTGGTCCTCGGTGGAGGAATAGTCCCATCGACTCCGGCTCGGGTACTATTCCTCCCATCGGGCCACTATTTTGGCATAGTCACCTCCAAACCGTGCAATATTTATAAAATATATGTACAATTGTATATACGTTATATATTATGTTACACCTATTGTGTTGACAACCCAAAGTATTATCAGTGTTATAAAGGCGATTGGACGAGGATGGTATACATAAGTGAATCGCTCTTGTCCTCCAATCTCAATGCCAATTTGTAATATACGTTTTGGTAATAAATATGTTTAAACATAACTTGTCATATAGACTAAGTGGTAATCATTAAAACAAATGCCATACCCAAGTCTTCTACATACTATATACGTTATTGAAGTTGCTTTACGGTAATAAGTGTCATTATGCTTTGAGTCCAGACAAAATATTGCAAATCAATATGTGCCTTTGAATATTTCCGAAAGTCACTGGTACGAAAGTCGGCCAGGTCATGGCAGAGTCCGCACTGACATGTCATGGATCGAGAGCATGAGCGAGTGCGTGTATTAGATAAGACAAGAAAACCATAGTCAGAAATGGTAACGCCACCAATATCATATTATTAGCCATAAATATAAATTATAATACAATTATTCTATAAACTAGCTTTCAAATTTTATGTGGGAAATTTGCATACTTCCATATTTCAAGTTTTCCTGTTCCTCGTGTCATACATTACTTTCTTCAAACTGTCTTCTTTATTACACAAGCTGATGGGCCCGACTTCGCCCGGGCTGTTTCCCATCTGATTTCCGATGAAAGGCGCGATTTGACCTTCAATTGACTATTGACTAATTACCCATAGGTATTAGATTTCGTCGAAATCCATCCGTTTTATCCGATTTGACCTTTGATTGACCACATTAAAGGTCAAGGTCACGCCGAGGTCACGATTTGACCCGTTCAAAACTCTCCCCGGACAAAAGTATCCCTATGTATCAAATTTCGCCGAAATTTGTCCGTTTTACCCAAATTGACCTTGCATTGACAGTTTTAAAGGTCAAGGTCAGGTCGGGGTCACGATTTGACCCGTCCAAAACACTTCCCGGACACAAATACCCATAAGTATCAAATTACGTTGAAATATATGGAAAGCCGAAGAGGACATGTTGGTTGCTAATTGCTAGATATACGACGCGGTATTTTAAAGGTGTTTCAAACTAGGAGATAGAAGTATTCTGCGTTTCAAATGGTGATGAATTATAGTATTTTATTCAAATTTTATGGCATAAATCAGGGGGGGGGGCGGAAAAAACTGCGGGACACAACGTACCGGGGGTGGGGGGTACATAGGCGTAAAAAATTTACACGTAATTGTTTCCTTATTCATTTAGGGGGGGTTGTCGGAAAAAATTTGCATGTAATCTTGTTCCAAATATGTATTTGCAGACTCACAACTTCAATTTTCTCTCATTTTATAGAATATGGATTAACCTTAATATCCAAATCATATATACATGAGTAGTATAATCCACATAAAACAATTTTGGTTAACCACTGTCTTGGTTTACATGTGATATTGACCCCATTAACCCTCTTAATAATGTCGACTATGTCAGTGTCTACCAGTCGATTGCATAATTCTACCCTGCGATCGCTTATCTGGCAAATTTTTACAGCAGAACTATCCCATGTATTAAAAAATTTCTCCTCCAATGGTATCAGAAAACAGTTATATGCTGGTATCTCACTCATCTCATTTGCATCTTTTCAAATTCGAGGTAATGACTAGTTGTCATTTTTTTTAAAGTGCATACAAAGCGTTGCGATCACCAATATACATGTTTGTACATGTCATGACATCACGAGGTACAAATCTGCGTTCTACTAGTAGACAATGACCATTTTAGACATAATAATCTAAACTAAGTTACCAAACACCTTCTCATGAATTGTAACAATTTATGATATACACTCCGGTGTTTTTTCGTTTTTTCGGTTTCCGGTCAAACCGAGTTGTTGTCCGGCTGGGGTAGATTTGATTTTTCTGGGGGGGGGGTGGGGGTCAAATGGTCAGTGGAAAAAAATGCAGTTTTTACTGTTTTTTGGGGGGGGGGGAAGGTACCCAAATCGAAGAAAACAGTTTTTTTCCACCCTGTGTCTGCAGTTTTTTTTCGCCCCCCCCCCCCCCTGCATAAATTGTTATTAAAACCGTATATACTATACAAAAATTGAATGACTCGAAAATTAAGTGGGCCTTTAAACAAAGTCACAATTGCAGTTAGGCTCATCTCATACTCGTCCATTCAGCGATATTCTGCTGCAAAGTTTGTTATAGCCTCCAGTATTCATTGAGCGTTATAGCCCCAACTGTTATAATTCGCTTTTAGCAGGCGTACTCTTGCCTCAGATTATTGAGATATTAGGTCACACGTAATCACATTAAATCGCATGGAAACATAGCAATTGTGTGGGCTGCTTGTCGTGAATATGTAATGAGAAATAAGGTCATTTAATGTTTTAAGTTATTTCCTTCATAAAAAGAATCTTCGTGATAATGAACCCTCTCAATACTTTAGAATATAGAATTAACCTTAAAATAACAAAAACCTTCGGAACACAGAACCTTCGGAATAACGAACCTTCGGATTGGTAAACCTTCGGAATAGCGAACATTTAGAGAAATTTCGGAATAGTGGACCTTCGGGATAGTGAACCTTCGGAATAGAGACATGCCCCCCCCAATATTCATATTATATGCCCAGAGTTCAAAGGTATGGACCCATACAATTCTAAATTTGGCCCTTAAAATATTGAACTCCAAATTGGAGCCCACACAGAACATCACTTAAGTCAACTGTACCTGTGTCATGTCCCAATGCGGGAGGGTCCATATATACCACAAGATTCATATTATATGCCAAGAATTCAACGATACGGGCCCACGTAATGACATTAAATCTCAAGAAAACCCGCGAAAACAAAAAAAAATTACATTTAATGTTCTAAGTTAAGTTATTTCCTCCTGTATCTGTATCGGTATGCGCGCAGGATCGGTTCGGGTGTGAGCGCACACTCCATAAAAAGAATCTTTGTGAAAATGAACCCTCTCAAATTAGTCTCAATACTTTAGAATATAGAATTAACCTAAAAATAACAAAAACCTTCGGAATAGAGAACCTTCGGAATAGCGGACCTTCGGGATAGCGAACCATCGTAATAGAAACATGTCCCCACAATTACACCGGTGACGTAAACACATGTGCTAATCTTTGTCGTACTATCGTAAATATCGGTACGATGTATACTCAAGTACGACATAACCATAATACAATCGCCCAGTGGATTATCGATCGACCACACAATATGAGAAACTCTACACCAGTGTACACCCACTGTGTGGCGGTAATAATGATTTATTGGCAACAAAACAAAACATTATTATAACTGAAGTAAAATAGTAAAATAGTATTTACCAACGTCTAATGTCCACACTAACAAATCACATGCATTCTCATAACGACACGATATGTAAATGGGTGTGTCGATACGACACGAGTGCTAACTCGGAAGGATAGTACGAGAGGCGTTTGCGCTTCGAGTTCTATCCTTCCGCGACAGCACGAGTGCTATATCGACAAACCCATTTACACATCGTGTCGTTCTGTGTTTATTACACGCTTCGCGTCCTAGAATCCGTGCATTAAAAATACAGGCTTAGAAGGAATATCTAGGCACATAGAGGGCGTGTTTTGTCATGTGTGATGATGCTTTAATTTTATAGTTCCGGTTTCATGGTTGATGCGAACGTCATGTACGTCATTTTACGTCAACGAGATGCGTATGAAACGTACGTTCCATACGTATTTGCAAATACTGAACAGCAATAACACTGTACTTGGAACAAGCGTGTAATAAACACAATTCTATAAATGAGCTATATGTTTGTTTATCCTTCCATGCATGACGGGACCAGCGTTGGTAGAGCATTACAAATATTGTGCCAGTGCATTGTCTTATATATGCGAGTCTCCCATAGGGAGCCTCTCTTATATAAGAGAATGCAATGGCTTACAAGGTCAATTTAAATATTGTTAGGCCAATGCTTTCTCTTATATATGTGAGGCGTCTTATGGGCGACTCGCAAATAAATATAATGCATTGCACGAGTTTTTTCCGCAAAATTTCAGGAAGCTTCAGTCATAAAAGTGTTAACCGACAACGATTGTTTGCATATATTATGTGATGATGGGCGTTCTAAAATTTATAAAGATATTTGAGATTAAATTTATACAATCATGGCTTATCATGCAGCTCGGGAGTGTTCGGGTAGGTTTGCAGCAAACAATCGAAAATGAGCATTTGAACACGAGGGAATGACGAGGCATTTATTTACGTACTAATGCCAATGGTTCCGTCACGAAAAGCACACATGTCCTACCATCGTCATTTAACTATAATTGTGTCGACATTCAGAGTATTATTATATAGAGGATCTCAAACGAGTTACTATTTAATACGGAATTTATCAACCGAGTTCATTAAATTCGATTTGAGCCGAGGTTTACCGAGGCTCAAATAGAATTTAGTGGACGAGGTTGATAAATTACGAAAGGGTAGAACGAGTTTGAGATACTTTTTATCACATGATCATATAATCGCTAAACTTTTATAGAAAAGAACAATAATTGACAGCCAGCGAACTTTGTCACAAAGAGCAGCGTGACGTCATTGCACGCGACGATATTACAGGTGGCTATTACGCTCGAATATTACATTGGAAAATAGTGCTAATCATGTGATAAATTGTATTATTGTTCGTGACATTCTTATACCTCCAACTCTTTACCATCCCATATCATAAGAAAATATGTTCTAATAACTGGGCCTAATGATCTAGCCACTAACGTGAACCGTCATGATGTGCGGACCAGACACACGGCATGGTCATGTATACATAATTTGAATTTTGCATGTATATACCCAGCTGACGTTTTCTACGCAAACAAAAAGTGCTACATGTACATGTTGTTACCTTTGATGGAATATAATAAAATTAGAATGTGCAATAATCCTAGAATCTAAGCTGTTTCTGTAGACAAGGAATTCCATTTGCCAGCAGCGAGTTCTGGTTGGATTTTTCCAAAATAAGGGATTAATATCACGTTTCTATTTGAACAGACATGGTATGTATATACTGTAGTAGAGCTGATTTCCGGTTTGTAGATTTTCAAGAAGACACATCATAGTGGGGGAATTAATCATTTTAATTTGTACATGGAACAACATATTTAACAGCAGCAACAATATGTATATACATACCCCGCCGGACCGCATTGCATGCAGCCCGATGGGTAAACGTGTCCGACAGCAAGAACTTCCAAATTCGAATTCCCCCTGTATCGAAAATTACCGTAGCTTTTTATCCATCATGTGTTTGAGAGTTTCCAAGTTACAAACAATGCTAGAGGCATGATTGAGCGAAAGTATATATACACGGTAGGGGTAGGGTTCTCTATTCCGAAGGTTCATTATTCCGAAGGTTCGCTATTCCGAAGGTTCATTATTCCGAAGGTTCGCTAATCCGAAGGTTCGATATTCCGAAGGTTTTCTATTCTGGGCGTATTTAACCAAAAATGAATGAAAATTTGCACTCCCACCACAAAAACACACGAGGAATGAAAAATACTATTACGCTAGTATTCACATATAGTACATTTATACACCAATTTCTGATTCCCAAATTATCCCAGATTTCGGTTATTAATAGCAAGAAGACAGTATCAGTTTATCGTTTAATATGGAAAGTTGAAAACACCATGACTGAAATAAACTACATGTAAGAGATATAGATTTTCCGAACTGGTAATTTGAAAGAAACATCAACATTAAAGGCCCACTTAATTTTCGAACCCCCAGATCACATATATAACATATATGCCAGTATATATACCATTGGAAATAGGAAGCTCTCTAACACTGTATTATCAGCTTATGCGATGTAATAAACTGTGAACATGTTGTTTTTGTTGAGTTAACGACGTGTTTTTGTGCTTTTAAAGGTTCATCTGGTTTTGATGTGCAAAGTGTATTATTTTCAATGGAGGGGGGATAACTCTCTATTTTAAAGATAGTGTTATTCCCCTTCAATTGAAAATACATTAGGTTGAATTATCACTGCATGAAAAGAGGAATTTACAAAAAAATAAATTATGCCTAAATTCCATGTACACAATTTACAACGGCATAAATTTATCCTAAATTTGAAATTTAGGCATATGCATAAATTTCACATTTATTCTTCCTCACAAAGTGAATAAATGCGAATAAATTCTCCCTAAATTTGAAATTCCAGATTTCGAACAAAATAGATCTGGCATGATTCTGGAGTTTAACAAAATTTATGCACTGCATAAATTTTACATGAATGTTGAAATCCAAGGGACAACATTTCAACACTTTCATAGTGTCATAACTTTGGGATCGTCTTACATATGTTTCAGAATTCTGCGAATTCGAGATATAAACGCTCTTTATGACATAAATTAAGCAAATGGGGATAAATTTCAAAGTTTATTTGAATAAATTTCAAAATTTATGTGGATAAATTTCAAAATTTATGTGGATAAATTTCAAAATTTATGTGGATAAATTTCAAAATTTATGTGGATAAATTTCAAAATTTATGTGGATAAACTTCCATTTATCTACATTTAACTGACCATCCAAATTGATCTGACATCAATGTTAGTAAATTTCAACTACATTTATATCATGAAATGTTTTTTTAAATATGGATAAATTTCGATATTTATCTTAATAAATTTCGAAATTTATCCTCATTTTTCTAAATTTAGTCATGGCATAAATTTAGAATAAATTGTGTCTAAATTCCATTCACCTAATTTATAATGGTTTTAAAATTATCCTAATTTTAGAACTCAGATGTGGCAACATGCATGATTATGCACTGTGCAAATTAACATTGAAACATAAGGCGCCAAATTTCAGCACATATGTAGTGTCATTCTTTTTGGAACACTCTTAATTTTGTTTCAAAGTTCCATGTATAGATGGATAAATAAGAACCATTTTTCTGTGCTAAAAATCAGAAGAATTTTGAGGTGGAAGCCATATGACCACTGCTTACTTTGTACCAAAAGAGAATACCATTAGCTCAAAACCTAGGAACTGTTTGAAGATTTGAAGATTTGAAGATAAAAAAATACATGTTACAAATTTCTTAGCCAGTACTAGTCCAAGTCTACCTGTACATAAACCAGCTAGGATATTTGGATGTGGACATGCTCGTTATTCAAATATCCTAGCTGGTGTGGGTACAAGCAGACTTGTACCTGTTCGGTAACCATGAATTTCACATCATATGAATGTCTACCTCAAGATTACATGATTTATTGGGCCTATTTCACCTGTTATCATTACAATATCCAGCGGGTTTAACCCTTTAATGACGGGAGATGCGCTGGTGATGCATTACATATCCTACGCCGGGTAGGGTTCTCTATTCCGAAGGTTCATTGTTCCGAACGTTCGCTATTCCGAAGGTTCATTATTCCGAAGGTTCGCTATTCCGAAGGTTCGCTATTCTGAAGGTTTTCTGTTCTGGGCGTATTTAACCAGAAATGAATCAGAATTTGCACCCCAACACAAAAACCACACGAGGAATGAAAACTACTATTACGCTAGTATTCACTTATTGTACATGTATACACCCACGTCTAATTCCCAAATTGTCTCAGACGTCGGTTATTAATAGCAAAAAGACAGTATCAGTTTATCGTTTATTATGGAAAGTTGAAAACACGATGACTGAAATAAACTACAGGTAAGAGATATAGTTTTTTCCGAATTGGCAATCTGTATTTGAAAGAAACATCAACATTAAAGGCCCACTTAATTATCGAACCCCCAGATCACATATATAAAATATATGCCAGTATATATACCATTGGAAACAGGAAGCTCTCTAACACTGTATTATCAGCTTATCGGGTGTAATAAACTGTGAACATGTTGTTTTTGTTGAGTTAACGACGTATTTTTGTGCTTAACGTTCATCTGGTTTTGTTGCGCAAAGTGTATTATTTTCATTGGAGGGGAATAACTCTATATTAAAGATAGTGTTATTCCCCTTCAATTGAAAATACATTAGGTTGAATTCTGTTGCATTCTGGGAGCCATAACGGGGGGAATCATTTTATGATTTAAGCTGTTTTCTATTTGTCTATGGGCATCTTCGGATACAGACGTTTCAACTGGTGATGAACTATAGTGTTTCAATCATATTTTATGGCACAGATTGTTATAAAAAAAATAGTCAGTGAGTCGAAAATTAAGTGGGCCTTAAAATTCAATAAAAATTCACAATTGCAGTTAGGTTAATCTCATACCCGTCTATTTAACGACATTCTGCTACACAGTATTCATTAAGAGTTATAGCCCCACTGTTTTAATCCGCATTTAGCTGGCGTATTCTTGCCTCTAAGATTATTGAGATATAACGTCATACGTGAAGACATTAAATTGTATGGAAACATAGCAATTGTGTGGGCTGCCTGACGTGAATATGTTTTGTGAAATAACGGCATACTTAATGTCAAGGAAACCCAGTGGGAAACCCGCGAAAAAAGAGTCACATTTATTGTTTCAATGTTTTAAGTTATTCCCTTCATAAAAAGTGTCTTCGTGATAAAGAACCCTCTCAATACTTTAGAATATAGAATTAACCTTTATAATAAAAAAAATCTTCGGAATAGAGAACCTTCGGAATAGTGAACCTTCGGAATAGTGAACCTTCGGAATAGCGAACCTTCGGAATAGAGACATCTCCCCCCTACGCCAGTGAGTGCTCTCATATATGAGGCCCCTGCACCACCTCCCATGGAATACGGAATACAACTTAACACAGAGGGTGGAATACGGAATACATAAAAATATATGAAAACTTCATTTTTTGGAAGGCCTGCGTACGAATACCAGTATTTTTGGAATACCGAATACCTCCTAACAAAGGGGCTGGAATACGGCGTACCTCATAACAGGGCATGGAATACGGCGTACGAAAAAGGGGGTGGGGGCCTCTTATATGCGGTCTCTCAGGGATCCTCGCATATATAAGAGAATGTACTGACTTACAAGGTCATGGTGAATATTGTTCGGTCAATGCATTCTCTCATATAAGTTAGGGTCCTATGGGCGACACATAACATTAAGAGAATACTTTGGAAATGGTTCTCGCAAAATTTCAGTCATGTAATTAAATTTGTTCACGAAATGGGCTATCGAAAGCCACATAAATCATGCCAATTTGATTGGAGGCTGGCCTTCATCTGCTGTGTTCGCTAACCATGTTAATGTATTTCACATAACAGGAATGTCCAGCTCAAGATTACATGATTTAGTGAGCCAATTCACTATGAATCATTACAATTGAAAGTCATATAAATCATGCTATCTTGATATGAGACCCACCTTCATCTACTGTGAAATACATTGAGGAACATGTATTCACTTCCAGTGTGATTTAGTCTTCACCAAGTGGGGTTATAATTAGTTGCAGTGATAAAGTTTATACCTTTTCTAGTCCAGCCTTTTGGTTGAGACAAATATGTGTTGTTTTATTTTTAATCCAAATTGGGGTTGTCGGTCATAAACCAAAATGTTATGAAATTGTACAAGTCGAAAAAGGGCAATAACATTATTGGACTGAACCGTACTTGAACTGTATATTTGGCTGATAAAGACACATACCAAGTTTGGTAGCTAGATTGGACATGGACACATCATGGGCTAGGAAAAATAGATTAAATTTCAATGTTACCTTTAAATTACATAAATGTACAACTCTGTGGTACAATGGTGTGGAATATATACTAAATGTATTGGATTATTGAGAAAATTTATCATTTTGGTTAGCCAGCATCTTGATTAACAATATTGCTGATAATAACAAAAAAGAATTATTAATAAAAGATTATTGAATAAATAGACAAGTCGCATCACATGCAGAGCTGACCAGCCTCCAAATAATTAAGAGCCACATCATCTGTGCATGTTATTTGAATGTTTAAGTTGTTCAAAAGTTCCTTATTAACTATATGATATCAATTGCCAATCTTAAATGTCAAGCAGTTGGAAATGATGCCTTTTAGCTAACATTAACTAAACATTGTGGTTAACCCTTTACCCAACAGAAGGGCCCTGTGCCAATGCATTCTCTTATATATGCGAGTCGACCATAGGTCGCCTCGCATATATAAGAGAATGCATTGGCTTAACACATTAAAAATTATAAAATTGTTAAAGAATGTAAGAACAAATGGTAAAAAGTGTTAAAAAAAAGATTTTTTTTAGGCCAATGCATTCTCTTATATATGCGAGGCGACCTATGGTCGACTCGCATATATAAGAGAATGCATTGGCACAGGGCATAACTGTAACTATCACAATGTGGTCAAGGAGCCGGTTCCAATGATATCCATATTTGTATGGTTCTATTGAGACAGACCGAAGATATTTTAGGCTGTTGAAGCTTTATTTGGCCGTTTTGTTGGGTAAAGGGTTAACTACCATTAAATATACCATTGCAGCTATGGAATGTATTTATCAATGGATAAGAATGAAATGACTGAAATGACATCCATGTAATGTATCGACTCTGGTTTGAATCCTAAAATATATCCATACATTGGGAGTAAATTAGACAATGACACAATATTCTGATCCGATTAATGTTTTATTTGTTGCCTCTGGTTGACACATGTGAATGAATCATACAAAATTACAGGAGAAATTGTCATATGTTGAAATTGAAAGTTCAATATCAAAACTAAATTAATTGTACAATTATAATTAGTTGGTTCACAAACATTTTTTAGACCAACAGTTCACCTCTGCAACTTCCTTACAAATTATATGAATTTAAAAATTTAAAAATGAAAAGGGCTTAAATAACCTTGGAGCATCAATCATATTAACGAGAGGCCGATCACGATCGGCAGGTGTTAACCCATCCATTGGCGATAGTAAATTACTATGATCGGAATCATAAATGAGAGTTTTGATGTTGAATTATAGAGTATACTGTTATGTACTATTATAGACAAATGTACATAACACAAATTATTGGAATTTATGGGTCACTCGCATTTATATAAGAGAATGCATTGGTACAGCTAAAGCACCACAGCCTTGGGTTAAATGTGAAATGTGGCCTGGACATGGAATACTTGGGTTAAGAGAGTCCAATTTCAGTTTACAACAATAATGTATCAAATTATACCAAATCACAAGAATTGTTTATGTTGAACACTAACCACTATATATGAACACTTTTGAGAAGAAATTCCAAGTCGAAAATGGCAAAAATAATCTATTCAGCAACATTCCAATTTTGGTTGTGATCAAATTATCCTTACTCCAGTTATCGATTGGAAACCAATATGTTATTGGGCAGAGGGATAAGACGCCCTGTTATGTATACAAACTCAAACAAGGGCCGTAACTCTGGTATAAATATAATTTGATGAAACCTGTAGTATGTGACATCACCATACGAATGGAGAATAACATCTGATGACACCCGAGGTAGAATAGGTTCGTACAGGCACAAAATTCACAAATTTTTAAATCAAATAAGGGCCATAAATCTGATTTTTTTTTGGACAAAACCTATAGTTTGTGGGTATCCTTTTCTCCAAGCTATGCTATCACCATGCCAAAGGGCAAAACTCTGATAAATAACACCCAAATTACAAGGTGATATGTTTGGATGGACATAATTTCCAAGTCAATTAAGGGCCGTAACTCCAGGTAACTCTGGTAAAAACTTATAGATGACACCTGTAATATGTCGGTATACTTTCCTGCAACCCTTGCTATCACCAAACCAAAAGACAATAAACCACGATAATTAACCCTTTCATGACGGGAGCTGCAGGGGTGCAACATAAAAGGCCCTGTGCAGAGAATTATCATATATATGGAGTCCCCCATAGGAAGGCTCACATAATAAGAGAATGTGCTAGCCTACGCGGTTAAGGTAACTATCATAAGGACAAAGCATTGTCTTGTATATTTGCCAGGCACCCTATATAAGATAATGCATTAATTATTGGCACAGGGTTTTCACCGAATTTCAGCTCCACTCATGAAAGGGTTAGGCGACATGTTCGGACAAATGAATGGACGTCTGTTTGTAAACCAACTAATATAATCTAAATTTAAAAATTAAAACAATTTCCAATGAAACCAAAAGAAGCAACCAGTAGATATTCCAGCATGCAAAACCAGGCGGATCTCCTGGGAAAAGCTAGGAATACCTACATGTATAACTAGAGACAAGTTACTAGTACATAAAGAAATAATATTTTTATATACATTGTAAGTGATAAACATGTTTAGAGCACAATCCCATTGCGAAAACGAACCGTCGCGTGACTTTTAAATGGCGATTCTATTGGTTTTACTCACTGTAGCGTCTAGATTTTGATGGATATTAGAAACTAAAATAACGATATGATGATATGAAACCTGATTTGTCACGGCAATTCCGTTTGAATGCCCAAACACGAAGAAAATCTTGTTTGTCGCCGAAAGCGAACCGTCTCGTTTATCGGATTGCCACCGTCTCTTTATCGGAATGCCACCGATCCTCATGTCGCAGTTCTCCCCCATGAACTGGGTCAAGTTCCTTGCCATAATCGAAAAGGCTATAAGAAAAACATCAAGTTTACACTGCGTGTGAAACTAGACCAATATGTCTAGCTAATCCCATAGTGCATGGTCAATACGATACACATGTTGTGTGACAGCGTATCGCGATGAATCGTTGCAGCCCTACAGAGCATGCAAATAGTTCTTCGCCAGAATAAATCTTATCAACGATGTGATTGAATCTGGTAAAGAACTATTCTTGTGCTCTAACTCTTATGTAAAGTGATAATCAAAATGATCAATAAATGAAAACAATAATATGTGCATTAAAGATGCACAATCCGATTAAACACCCCTAAATTAATATTTCTTTGGCTTCGGGGGTCAAAAATATTTGAATCAAGTCGAGGAACCCACCCTTTAAAGCTCAGAGTTATTATATATCCATTTTTGAAACCTGCTAATTTTCACCACATCGATTAAATGCCGCCTGGCAATAGATACATCGACCGTCTATCAGACACAGACCCCGTATGCGCGCCCACCATTACGCAAAGTTATTTCTCCAGTGTTCTCGATTTACGATGTGCGTGCATACCGAGAGTGTATCTGATAGACGATCGATGTATTTATTCCCAGGCGGCATTTAATCCATGTGGTGAAAATTAATAGATTTATAAAATCGATATATAATGACTAAATGAGATTTAATGGGTGGGTTCCTTGACTCTAATCAAATTTTTTTTATCCCTGAAGCCAAATAAATATTAATTTATGGGGGTATAATCTGATTGTCAACCACCAACTTTATAAATGTGAACAATATCAGGTCATGATATAAGTAACTGCTTATTCGCACGTTTAGGATTCTGCACACAAAAATATATATGAAAATTTGAAGCGATCTGGCAAAGGGCGATATCACCATTCCATGACCACCTACATTTTACTCGCGCTTCACCGTTCTGCTAAAAAAAACTATATGGGAAAATTTGAAGCGATCTGGCAAAGGGCGATATCACCCTTCCATGACCACCTATTTGCGCATTTAGGATTCTGCACACAAAAATATATATGAAATTTGAAGCGATCTGGTAAAGGGCGATATCACCCTTCCATGACCACCTATTCGCGCATTTAGGATTCTGCACACAAAAATATATAGGAAAATTTGAAGCGATCTGGCAAAGGGCGATATCACCCTTCCATGACCACCTACATTTTACTCGCGCGTTGACCGTTCTGCTAAAAAAAAACTATATGGGAAAATTTGAAGCGATCTGGCAAAGGGCGACATCACCATTCCATGACCACCTATTCGCACGTTTAGGATTCTGCACACAAATATATGTAGGAAAATTTGAAGCGATCTGGCAAAGGGCGATATCACCCTTCCATGACCACCTACATTTTACTCGCGCGTTGACCGTTCTGCTAAAAAAAACTATATGGGAATATTTGAAGCGATCTGGCAAAGGGCGATATCACCCTTCCATGACCACCTATTCGCGCATTTAGGATTCTGCACACAAAAATATATAGGAAAATTTGAAGCGATCTGGCAAAGGGCGATATCACCCTTCCATGACCACCTATTCGCGCGTTTAGGATTCTGCACACAAAAATATATAGGAAAATTTGAAGCGATCTTGCAAATGAATTTTATTTCAAAGTAATTATATTAGTTCTCCACGTTCTGAATTAGGCCATAATATGGATTCTATTTGGCCAACTTGATAACATGAAGAAATAATCCAATTATTCGATTATTCTCATTTTTGTGCTGAAATTTTGAACACCAAGAAAGGTACATATAACTACCAAGATCGTGACATGATACCGAATCTCTTTTAGTGTTTACAGGGTGCAATCTCTGCATGACTAAGCGTTGTGACACATTGATATACATGGGATGTCTCCAAATGTAAGTTATACTATATATGTACATGTATAAACACTATATGATGAGTCAACAAGTGTGTTTGTTCATTTGAAATCCAGCCTTATTTTTAAACGAAAATTCAGAAAAAAATGTATGGGTCCCATCTAGGGGCCACCCAAAAATCCATATGAAGTTTGGCGATGAATGGATGAGATGTGACACATATGGTGTGATATAGGAAATTGTTGATGGCTGGCAGACACCAACCATGGCAATAGCTTTGTCAAGTTGAGCTAAAAAAAAAAAGAAGACAGTTCCGACCCTACCAAACTGATTAATTTAGTCAATTTTTCTAATGACTGACATATCGAGTAGATATCTTATAGGAAATTGTTGATGGATGACGGACAACAACCCATGGCAATAGCTCAAACTTGTCAAGTTTAGTCAAAAGAAGACAGTTCGGACCCTACCGAACCGACTAATTAATTTAATTTTTTACTGACCAATTTTTTTTAGTACAGTAGATATCTTCAGCTAGGACAAATCTCTTGACAGAAGCATGTTTTTATTTTTTTTGTTTGGATTTAGACATTCAACCCATTATTTAAAGGGCAAACAAAACAAACTGATTTATTCTGAACATTTCCATATGAAGGAACAAATTTGCAGAAAATCCGCTGTATTGGCATAAAAGAACTGGCACCAAGTACATCAAATATGTTTCCTTCCCATACTTGTATTGGAGGCCCACAATATGTTTTCGGTTGACTACTCACAGGCATGAGCCAAGAATTTTTGGCAAAAATGTGTGTTTTGTGAGTCTTATTAATGAAAAGGCTATGTTTGAAATAAAAAAGAACTTGACCAGGCCTGAGATCACACGCTATTCCGTCAGATAAAATTTGCCCATTCTCTACTGGCCAATAAGCCATTATGAAAGATGACCGTTTGTGTCGCGATGATTCAGAACCAAAAATTTCCTTCCCTAAAAAGACATCACTACATCTTAGGCAGGAATATGGTATGGAAATATGTTCACCATTACTAATGATTTCTGGATATAGCACTTTATAAGTCTCTTTAAGAAAATGATGATCGTCATTTGTCAGAACAAATTGAACTGACTTCTTAATGCTGAATTGAGAAATATCTTCCCAACTTTTATTGTACAGAACTGTTGTAATTTTTGAAAGATTAATGATTTCCCATATCTGATCAGTGGGAAAACAAACTTCTGGTTCAGTTTCATTAAATTCAAAATGTTTGGAAAAATCACCATAAAATTCTGATGGCAATTTCACTGATTTCACAAGGGCATTTCGGGAGAACCGCCTCATCATTTGAACTATGGTGTTTTCATATGTTAATCACAACAATGCTATTCTTGAAATTGTACAGCATGCATGGACTGGAAATTTGTGTGCAACTTTGGTCCAAATTCCAATTTCTTACATTTTATTACAGCTTTCTTGGTTCTAATTGTCAGTGATTCACATTGTTATTAGGGCTGCAACATTACATTATTTCACGATACGATACATATCACGATACATGATCAACAATACAATACATATCACGATACACAAAAAACATGTTCTGCATGATTTTCTACCTAAATTGCATTAACAAAAACAGTAAATATGGGTTATTTTTCCATTCGGTGACAAAAAAGGGGTGACTTTTTGTAACGTCATACACTGTGCACGATATGATACGCATATCATGTGACAGCGTATCGCGATACAAGTGTATTGCGATGAATCGATGCAGCCCTAAAATTTGTTATACAGGCACAGTCATTTCTGAAGGACCGCTAATAGAATCATAACGTCCGAGAAACTCATGTACTAATATTACCTTGCATGACCCTACTAATGTCATGTCTAATGTGTGTTACTGAAAAATGGGTCATACATGTATATTTTATCGAAACCGTTTTATCATCTGTTATAGCGGCGGGAGTAGGTTTTAATTTATTAAGCGAATTAAAAAAAAAATTATCATGTTTTCTTTTCCAGAAAATGCAGAACAGAACCACGGCATTGAACCTGAAAACTTCTTGGGACGAGGAGCGGGTACAGAAAGTCCGGGCAGTCCTTACAATGGACTTCATGAGCAGTGAAGAGGACTGCTCGGACAATGAGACAGTACAAGTCCGTTCCTTGTCCTGGAGGACAGATCAGTGCCGAAAATTCATGAAAGACCTTGACAGAAAATACAGAAAAAAACAATCCGGTCTTGGCCAGAGGCAGTTAAAGACGAGAGTCACATCTGCAGAACCATCGCCAAGACCGGTGCCCGACGCTGTTACTGACAGTCAAAAGTGGGCTGTCACTGACTGCTAATTATTGTTTTAGACCCATTTCGCATAATGCAGGACGACAGAACTATTACTAAGGCCATTCAGCAAAGATTAGGTGTTTATCATAGGTTTTTTTTCCAGGAACAGGGGCGGGAGGGGCTTTTGTTTTGTATGATTTGGAGGTATAGACTAAAACTCGGGAGATGCATTGATACAGTATTAAATATCATGTACCTCACCATTCCTTTAACGTATATGTATATCGTATATGCGAGTTTCCCATAGGAAGCCTCATATATGACAGAATGCACTGCCTTACAAGGTCAATTTAAATTTTGTTAGACCCACACATTATGTTATATTCATGTATGCATGGCTCATTTATGGAAGACTCGCATATACAAGTGCACTGCAAGGCGGTGACAATGCCTTCGAGCGTACATACACAGAGTGGAAAAAATATCAGCAACTGATATTTGACAATTGATTCTTATGCCGCGGGTACTGATTTCGAGGAATCTAGAACACCACTTCGGTAGTTCGTACAATTGTACCAACATTGTATTCTCAGGTACATTTGTACCATACCATACCTTTAGTTCATGAACCCCTGGAAACCCCACTGACAATTCACATTACAACAAATCATATTTTGCCGAGTGAATCATGTTATTGTTCTGCCACTTTATTCACCAACTATTTTTATTTTCGCCGTGCTTCCTGTTTCACTAAGGGAGATAATGATAAACTGCGCATATCAATGAATGAAAACTATACCTTGTTCATACTCCATTTGTATATGAGCAATTACTGCAGTATTTCACAATTTAACAGGAATACAAAATGCATTATTTTTCTTGCACTGTAGAGACATTAGGGGCGGATGCCTATGATAAACAAGTAATGTTTGTTGAGTGGCATAATCTCTATTTGTTTAATATCATAAATATTTTAGGAAAGTCCAAAAACCTTTTCGCAAAATTGACAAGTACAAATCTGTTTGTGAGACAATCATGCTTGCAACACACAGTAAGGGGATTATGTATCTGCATGTCTTGATTATTTTATTCTTAATTATGTAGTCAGGTCATCTCGTTGATGATAAATGACATTCGCCTCAACCATGAAACCGGAACTATACAATACAAGCATCATCAAACATGACAAAACAATGCCTGTGTGTGCCTAAATAAACCGTGTGTGTATTTTTTAATATACAGATTCTAGAACTGGTGCTGTGTAATAAACAGCGCGATGCGTGTATTAATGAGTTTGTTAATATGGCAATTGTGCCATTGCGGAAGGATAGAACTTGAGGCTGTGCCTCTTATTATATCTGACCGCGCTAACACTCCTGCCGTTCTGTACATATATGTGTATTTAATGATCTGTTGTCATTCACTATGCGAAAGGGGTCTCTTGTCTATTATTTACTACATTAAGTATATTATTTACTACATTAAAGGGATATTAATATATATGTTCTTGTCTTCTTCATGTAGCACAGGATAGCCCCAACCAAAGATTTAGAACTTAACATAACCAATTGCAAGTCGGCAGTGAAAGTTGAAAGTATATTTTGATTTCCCATCACAATGTTAAATTTAGTCTTTTAGAATGAGTACGCCAGATGTTAATGAATTTACTTCAAAATTTAATGCAATGTAATTACATTGAAATTCACCAACTTGTATATGTTTAAAGGTACTCAACCCGATAAAACTCCTCTCAATTACTATTTCAATGGCTTCGGGGGTCAAAAATATTTGATTCGAGTCGAGGAAGTCACCCATCAAAGCTCAGATTTGTTAGATATCGATTTTAGAAATCTATTATTTTTCATTATCGGGAATACTATCTGGCCCAGAACTCAGTCAAAATTGCGTTAAAATTACCACTTGATTTTAGAGTTATTCATCCTTGTCTGTTTGAATAGATTTGGAGTACACATCCAGAGCAGATTACGGCAGTTATTAGTACTCATCTCGAGAACATAACAAATTTGAAAAATCAATATCTAATAACTCTGAGCTTTGTTTGATCGGTTCCTCGACTCGAATCAAATATTTTTTACCCCCAAAGCCAAAGAAATAGTAATATAGGACCCTCTGATCGGATTGTTGTTGTTGGAATCTGTTGAGATGGGGACCCTCTTTACGGGTTGAGTACCTTTAATTGGAGACCTGAAGATTGATAGTACTTATAGTAGTTGCTAAAATTACCAGTTTTTCTTCTGTTGATCCTTTCACTAAATACCATATTGGGAACTGTACTGTCATATATGAATTGCACATTTAATTTACCCTCCCTTGTGTATTATATTATATGTCTTTAGTGGTATTTGGCATATGCGGATGCTCTAAATTATAATTGCGGAACAGGGTCACAGAAACAACTTTTATCAGTGCCTAATAAACATACAGATAGGATACCAGCTGAGATTGTTATCCTTTGTCAGCAGCTGCACATACCATGCGATAAATGATTGCTGATCCCAACAATGGGTGAGTGGTGTGTGGGCTATTTATCTGGATAAATTTAGAAATTTATCTAGATAAATAAAGAAATTTATCTAGATAAATAAAGAAATTTATCTGGATAAATTTAGAAATTGATTTCGAAATTTATGTGGATAAATTATGAAATTTATGTCGATAAATTTAGAAATTTATGTGGATAAATTTTGAAATTTATGTGGATAAATTTTGAAATTTATGTGGATAAATTTTGAAATTTATGTGGATAAATTTTGAAATTTATCTGGTTAAATTTCGAAATTTAAGTGGATAAATTTCGAAATTTAAGTGGATAAATTTCGAAATTTATGTGGATAAATTGGTTAAATTTCGAAATTTAAGTGGATAAATTTCGAAATTTATGTACATTTATACCGACCATCCGAATCTCTTGACCATTTAAATGTTAATAAATCTCATCTGCGCAGAAATTTGAAAATGTGGAGAAATTTATCTACATTTATACTGCCCATCCACATTTATTAATGGCATAAAAGTAGATAAATTTCGAAATTTATCTACATTTTCGAAATTTATTCATGGCATAAATCTGCATAAATTTATTGAAATTTATGCTGTGTAAATTTTCTGTAAATTTGGAAGTTTATTCAAGCATAAATTCAAGAATAAATTCCAATAAATTTCGGAATTTATCCAAATTTATGCAATGCATAAATTAGAATAAATGTGAAATTTATTCTCATTTATTCCTGATTTATTCAAAGCATAAATTCCACTTTTCATGCAGTGTATGTTGCATTCTGGGAGCCATAACGGGGGTGTCTTTTTATGATTTAAGCTGTTTTCTATTTCTCTATGGACATCTTCTGATACAGACGTTTAAAATTCAATACAAATTCACAATTGCAGTTTGGTTCATCTCATACCCGTCTATTCAACGACATTCTGCTACGCATTATTCATTAAGAGTTATAGCCCCACTGTTTAATCCGCCTTTAGTTGGCGTATTCTTGCCTCTAAGATTATTGAGATATAACGTCATACGTGATGACATTGACTCGTATGGAAACATAGCAATTACAAGTGTGGGCTGCCTGACGTGAATATGTTTTGGGAAATAACGTCATACGTAATGACATTTAATCTCAAGGAAACCCACGAAGAAAAAAGCCACATTTATTGTTTCAATGTTTTAAGTTATTTCCTTCATAAAAAGTGTGTTCGTGATAAAGAACCCTCTCTATACTTTAGAATATAGAATTAACCTTTAAAATAACAAAATTCGTCGGAATAGCGAACCTTCGGAATAGAGAACCTTCGGAATAGCGAACCTTCGGAATAGTGAACCTTCGGAATAGTGAACCTTCGGAATAGCGAACCTTCGGAATAGAGACATGTTCCACACGGTAGAATTGTATAGGACTGTAATTAATGCCGCAATATTAAACCATGCGGATATATTTGCCAATGGTGTTTGTTATTAATGATCTGCCCATTGTACACGGGATTATACTTGGATATGTATTGGGAAAGTATAGTTCATAGCGGATACATTTATTCAATGAAATAATTTACCCACTGGAAATACGACAGGCCAATAGTGAGAAATATCACAATATCATAGTATGTATATCTATACCACACTAAGTTCCGCCTCCAGTAACAAACGGCGTATTTGATTGGTCAGATAGCCGCGCTACATATCCCATGTTTACCTCTAGAGCAGTCAACATGAGGGAAACCAAGGCAACGGTTTCATTTTCACTCACTAGCCTTCTTTTTTCATGACGTCATTTGCGTCTGATAACGTTATCGAGAGCCACAGGGGCCTGTAACACGCTCCGCTGTTCGCCCCCCCCCCCCCTTTGCACTGCCCATATACGCCGCCTCTATATACGCGCCTTCTTCGCGTTAATGGAACATTATATAGACAAGGGGCACTGTAGAAATTCAACGTTTCACCATCGCTCGGGAGTCGCACAAATTTAGCCCATTCACCCCAGTAACGATATATACACGGATGGATCGGCAAATAAATCATCTTTCAATAAATACGACAAACTCGCATCAGAAACATTCATACACGTTGCATTTGATAAAATTTTAACAGGTCGTAATGAATATTAAAATGAGGACCTCGATTCTAACACTGAGCGCTGATTGGCTGTTTCTACTATGTCAGTCATGGGAAAGATCAGGTCACTATGAAAATGAAAATTAGGAACTGTGTGACTTGACAATTTTTTTTTAAAGTTGGAATTATCGACCGATTTCTCCTCTATCTAAATTATTTACTGACAATGTGTTGATTTGTATGAGTAAATCAATTATTAGCCGACAAGAAATCACTAAGTTCCAGATATTTAGTGGGGATAACAGTGTGGTGTTTTGTGATTTCGGAAAGGTACATGGCAAATTTAGTTAATGGGCGACGGCGGAGCCGGAACCCATTAACGGGTATTTGCCACAGTATATTCGCCATTTTCCTTTCCGAAATCACAAAACACCACACTGTTATCCCCATTCTAATGCTCTTCGAACTTTAAAACGTTATTTTGACAAACAAATGCCTCGTAATTATCAACGAAATGTGCGGCCATAGAAAACACTCAGCCAATTCACGACTTTTTATTTTAAATTTGATTCGCTAGATAAAATATAGTCCCTCAATTACCATCGCTCTTATCGTTAAAAATGCTGATAAACATGAAAAATTGCCACTTCAAATAGAAATAAATATGCACAACAATTAGTTTCTGCATGTACCTGATGTCTTTTTCAGATGTTTACCACTTTCAAATTGAAGTTTTGATTTTACCGCGAACTTGACGTTGAATTGAAACAATGGGAAATTGTTTACTCAATGCGTTGTATTTCACGCCGTGTCTCGCGGTTTCATGTCAAGAAATTTGGTCAAAATTATATCGAGACACTGACATTGGTGGAATATAACGGTGTGGCGTTTTGTATTTTCTGAAAATACATGTATACAGGGCGAATGTACTGACTGTCAATTTTCGACAAAAGAGGCATCGCTGGTTTGTTTATATAGCAACGAGCTAGTAACGGAAGTCAGTAGCAAGGGCGCTAACCCTATAATCTACTCCGTAACGTCGCCGGTGTGTATTGCGTAAGGGTGACGTCATGGAGTGAAACGGAACAGTGAGCGGTGCTGGATTGGGCATGCATGTCCGAGATTAGGAATTCAGCTAACGGCAATATTGGCGCGTAGGAATATCTAACATTGAAGCGATGAACCGGACTATACATTGCGACAGGTTATTGAATGAATAACCCTCCGAAAATATGTGGTGTTTCCGGGGGTATATTGGCCTAAGTGCATTAGAATGATAGTAAACTGTATGGGTGGTGAATTTAGAGACACATGTCGGCCATTGTTAGCTGAGCCGGATCAATCCTAAAAAATACTCTCTCAAGAGACAATATTCGGTGGTTAAAATTTTATCAAATGCAACGTGTATGAATGTTTCTGATGGGAGTTTGTGGTATGTATTGAAAGATGAATGCTCAGAACACGTCGCTTCGCGACTCGGTTGAAAATAAACGCAAAGCCGTCAATGTCACACCATGCATGTTAACATCAATCCACCACAATAACTTATATTGCAATCTCCATGCAGCGCGCTCTACGTTATCACAGCGATATAGCACTGCCACAAGGATGGTACTTTGCGGACCGATACATCTATGTTTACACATCGCCGCAACTATATTTAGTCATCTCTTATCTTATTTTGAGCACCAAAAGTTTGCAAAAATGTTAATTCTTTCGGTATTGATAAAAGCAATATAGTCTGAGCCAGGCATAGTCAATTTTAATCCTAAAACATAAGAACTGAGAACACGTAAGCAATCCTTACCAAATGTCCCTGTGGCAGTGGTATCTCAGCGGAGCGATGGGAGATAACTCTGTCTGGAGTTTGCTTATATTATTACCCTTCACTCTATTTCACCCGTCCTGTCACGTGCCGGGCGACAAATTTTGTCGCCCGCCTGAATTTATATTGCAAGAATATTTCCAAGCACACGCGAACACACAGTGCAGTAACTCAGCTATTTCACATACGTGCCATACTCAATAATCGTATATACCCCAACGGGTTCGCAAACAAAAACATAAGTTGTGGTGTTAGTTGTATTGCCTATTGGTGTACATTGCATGGACCGATTTAACCACCAAAATGATGGCAAATTTACGGCGATTGTCAAAATCCTAACGCTGTGACTACTTTATATGAATATTCGCACAAAAATACAAAGTTTCTGGAACTATAATAGCGAGAGAAAGCACTCTTGCGATGCGATGACTCGTGCCACATCGTGCGTGTGAATGGCAAGGTATATTTGTCTTCAGTAATCTGATACCAAAAACGGTTCTTGCCATTCTTCTCGGTAGACATTGAGATATGTCACCCTCTCGCGAACGGAATGTCTCCCATAGAGCTGCGCTCCTCGGGAGACATTCCGTTCTCGAGAGGGTGACAAATCGCAATGTCTCCAACGGCATCCTGCGACAACTGTATACTATTTACGGATGGGTCAATATGGCGGTGTGGGCGTGAAAGCTTAATTTAGAGCAAAGTAACACTGTCCTGGTACTGACTAATATAGCAATACAATATTGCAAAATTACACCAAGAGAAATGGGATATCAATCACGAAAGACAAAATCCGTTTTTTGGATATTTGTTTTTATTTCGTTTTATTTTTGCTCTATTTTATTTTTCTGTTTTTGTTTGTTATTTTTTTGTTTTGAGGGACAACGTATCGTTTGGTGTATTTTGTCCAATTTATGCATGTACATGATACAGTTGATTAACGGGAATATTCAATTTAGAAATGAGAACAAAGCTTTTTCTTCGTCTGACCCGGTGTCGCTTCTTTGTCGGCGTAAAACCATATATTACCCGTATAAAGTGATATAACCAGCATTAAATAATGCAGTTTTAGGATTATATTTCTTTTTTAAATACTGATTTTGAGGAATCAAATTGTGCTATAATATTTGATATAACAACGCTTTCTGCAATCTTCATGTAACTGGTTTTGCTACAAATTTCCTATCTATCCGTATATAATCTGATATGCTGATATGCGAACAAACGGATGCGTTTATGTGATTTGAAACACCCTGTTGCAACTCACAGCGAACAAACAAACTTGCTAAGCACAGGTATTTCAATAAATTATGAATGAAAATTCCCACAACACAACGCCATTCTTTCGGTAAACTATAGGTTCTCAATCCGATCAGGCGGTTCCCATAGCTTCAAGATACAACAACAACATTATTTCTTCAAAATACGCTTTAATTATCAGAATCGATTAATTGAATAAAATAATGCTGACACACTGTCTACTGTGATATCACATTTCCCAAAACGTGTTATTTATCAACATGTCAACAAAATATGGCCGTATTATCACTTGAGTATTACGGAATTTGGTCGTATTACAACTTTATTTTAGAGTTATCCATCTTCGTCCGCAATTTTTCCCGAGAACGACGGTTTGACAACTTTTTTTCTGGGCCACAAATAATTGCACATCTCGAGAAATAACAAACGTCAAAATTGATATCTGATCACCCTGAGCTTTGATTCCTCGACTCGAATCAAATAGTAATTTGGGAGCGTTAATTCGGATAATGCATCTTTAAATGAAGTGACCCTGATTGTCGAACTCATTCTAGTTTGTTTATCTCAATTTATCGGGACGAGCGATGGACTGCTTGTTTACACTTATTCGTAGTTCAGATCGGCCACTAGATCTTACCATAAATCTCTACTCTGGCTAACGCCCGTAAAGATCACATTCAATCAGCACACAACCTTGGAACTTTTTGAAGTTTTGACAGGGAACCTTATAAAGTCGCAAAAAATAACGCGGGGATATATTTCTTAGTGATTATCTGTTCGTTATTTATGTAGTTCACTGTAGGTTAACCCTTTACCCAACAGAACGGCCCTGTGCCAATGCATTCTCTTATATATGCGAGTCGACCATGGGTCGCCTCGCATATATAAGAGAATGCATTGGCTTAACACATTAAAAATTATAAAATTGTTAAAGAATGTAAGAAAAAATGGTAAAAAGTGTTAAAAAAAGTTTTTTTTTAGGCCAATGCATTCTCTTATATATGCGAGGCGACCTATGGTCGACTCGCATATATAAGAGAATGCATTGGCACAGGGCATAACTGTAACTATCACAATGTGGTCAAGGAGCCGGTTCCAATGATATCCATATTTGTATGGTTCTATTGAGACAGACCGAAGATATTTTAGGCTGTTGAAGCTTTATTTGGCCGGTTTTGGCCGGTTTGTTGGGTAAAGGGTTAAGATCCCAACTCGAAATTTCACGATTTAAGTGACATTGAGAGCGATTTTGCTTCGCATCGCTTACAATTAGGGAATTTATCCTCGGTAATTAATTCAATGGCCGTGTACGAGAACAATAAAGGGTCCGGAGGTTATATTCTTGTATGTTTCAATAACGTGTTCTGTCTGTAAGCACAATATGTGAATGACCAGAGATATTGGTGGTTCGATGAACTAAGCGGGAATGAGTCAGTAAATTGCAGACCCGAGTAGTTATTCCAAGAGTTGGGGTATCTTGCGGCCAAACAAGGTCTGAGATATCATGATACCCTTCTCTGTGACGTGTAAACAATAGTATGATACTGATTTGACCATCCCTCGATTATACAATGGTTTATGCCAGTCATAACCAATTAAGAGTATGATCTTGTTAATTATTATTGTCTGTTCTTATACTATATAATTTATATCTCCCGCGCATTGTGCTTACTTATATGCATTTAACCTTAGCGGTTACAATCACTGGGGAAAGGAAGTTTATCCTAGATACGGGAACACATCAAACTATAACTATACGATCTTATGTACTATCGGACAGATATCGAATAGTTCGATAGTTATAGTTCACAGGTATTTCAATAAACTATGAATGAAAATTCCCGACATACAAAGCCATTATTTCGTATAAATTAAATAAAGTGACCATGGCTGGCGAAATCATTCTAGTTTGTTTATCTGTTTATCTGTTTATCTACAAAGGGCTGTTTGTTAACATGTCTGCGTAGTTTATATCGACCACTTCGTGTTAATGAAATGACATAGTCGGTGTTGTTGAATTGTTTAATAGTTATAGTTCACAGGTATTTCGATAAATTATGAATGAAAATTCCCGACATACAAAGCCATTATTTCGTATAAATTAAATAAAGTGACCCTGGCTGGCGAAATAATTCTAGTTTGTTTATCTGTTTATCTGTTTATCTGCAAAATGCTGTTTGTTAACCTGTCTGCGTAGTTTATATCGACCACTTCGTGTTAATGAAATGTCAGAGTCGGTGTTGTTGAACAATTTCGATATTAATAGTTCAATTATAAATTCTTCAAATGTGTGTAGCGGCTAAGTCTTAGGGTGGATACACACATGCATGTAATCTCTGTAAATATCGTGTATTTTGCGTTTTACATGTATCATACACACCGTGTAATATGTTTCCGCTGACAACCCAATCATTGCGACTGTGTTTGACCACAGTGAGTTAAACTCTGAACCGCCGAAGAGCCGTTGACTGGGACAAAGTCGTCAGGCCGCTTAAAATAATTATTCGCGCGATAACTCAAATGGTCGACGTTCTGTTTAAATCATTGTCAGTCTACTATTGATGTTAATACCAGTGATGGCCTCTTCCCCAGCGCAGGGGGCTATGACCCCCAACATTCCCGGGGAGCTATATTATCCCAGAAGCTACCAAATTCACCATTGCATATTTCCTCGACGGGGGTGTGCATCCAGCACCCTGAGTCCTGACACCCTGCTTTATAAATATCGTAGTCATGTCTGTCGTGTCTGTTTTCTACGAGTGATTAATCTAATATGCAGCAATTTATGCTATTCATATAATTATGAACATATTATACAGCTTTAAATTTGAATGCATGATGTTGCTGTTTGTCTTCATTCGGCGAAAGGGTTGCCTAGCTACGAGTTCCCAACTACGTCAACTTCCCTCTCTTGTGTTATACTGTTATACATGTATACGCAAAATGTACAACTATAGAATATTTAAGTAAAACATTACATTGTAATTCTTGCCCAGATAATCCCGACTGATACATTCAATTAACTCCCATAGTTATTGGAAGCTTTCGAGAACCAGCCCCTCCCCCAATCATGGATTATGGTCGAAAATGTTATAATTAAAGCTTGTGACAGTTAGGAGCTTGTTCAACCTTTGGCTTGAGAAACATATATATAAATGAGGGGGGGGGGTCACTCTTTTTAATTTCAACGCTGTACCTGCATTATATTTTGGCGCTATAATGAATATTTGCAATCGAAATGAAATATATAACTCGTGAAAAACAGCACATATATCAGACAAGAATTTCTCATTTCGGCATCCATGAAAGAAGACATGTTTATGACTGGCCTGAAATTTCTTGATGGCAGTTTGTTTGATAATGGCTTATAACTACTCACTGGTGAAATTGACCTCTCGCGCACAGGTGATTAATTTTGTCAATTATTGGTGTGGCCATGTAAAATACATGCATTTTACATACAGACATTACATGCATGTGTGTATCCACCCTTAGGGTGGATACACACATGCATGTAATCTCTGTAATTATCGTGTATTTGGCGTTTTACATGGATCATACAGACCATGTAATATGTGTCCGCTGACAACCCAATCATTACGGCTATGTTTGACCACAGTGAGTGAAGCTCTGAGCGTGCAGAGAGCCGTTGACTGAACGAAGTCGTCAGGTCACTTAAAATAATTGTTCGCGCGATAACCCAAATGTTGGACTTTCTGTTTAAATCATTGTCAGTCTTCTCTTGATTTTATACAGGTGATGGCACCAGGATTTCCCCAACGCAGGGGCTATGATCCCCAACATGGGGGGGGGGGGGGGCAATATTATCAGGATCTCCATACGCAGGGGCTATATGATCCCCGACTTGGGGCTATATATGATCCCGATAGCTACCATCGGGCGGGGTGGCTAACTCTGTTTTGTCTTGATAGCAGAGAGTTTGACTTCGCTTATGACTGTACTCACTTGTCTGGCCTGTTAACAATGAACCACTCGCACGCAGGTGATCAATGTTATCAATTATTGGTGCGGCCATGTAAAATACATGTATTTTACATACAGAGGTTACATGCATGTGTGTATCCACCCTTAGGGTGGATACACACATGCATGTAATCTCTGTAATTATCGTGTATTTGGCGTTTTACATGGATCATACAGACCATGTAATATGTGTCCGTTGACAACCCAATCATTGCGGCTATGTTTGACCACAGTGAGCCAAGCTCTGAGCGTGCAGAGAACCGTTGACTGAACGAAGTCGTCAGGCCGCTTAGAATAATTGTTCGCGCGATAACCCAAATGTTGGACTTTCTGTTTAAATCATTGTCAGTCTTCTCTTGATTTTTATACCGATGATGGCCCCAGGACTGGCCAGGAGTTCCCCAACCCAGGGGCTATGATTCCCAACATGGGGGCAATATTATCAGGATTTCCTGACGCAGGGGCTAAATATGACACCCGACTTGGGTCTGTATATGATCCCGAAAGCTACCAGACGGGGTGGCTAACTCTGAGCTATTTAAGTAAAACATATATTGTACATTCTTGCCCAGATTATTCCGACCGATACATTCAACTAAGTCACTTAGCGATTTGAAGCTTTCGAAACCCCACGCCAAGCAAGCATCATGGTCGAAAATGTTCTATATCAAGCCTGTATATATACACCAGATGTGTCGCTTCTGTTGATGTGCATTAATAAAATGTCAGATATCACACAGACTTAACGAATTTCCACATTCGTAAGAGAAGACATGTTTTGGACTGGCCTTAAATGTCCCGATAGCAGAGAGTTTGATTTCGCTTATGACTACTCACTTGTCTGGCCTGGTAACAATGAACCGCTCGCGCGCAGGTGATTAATGTTGTCAATTATTGGTGTGGCCATGTAAAATACATACAGAGATTACATGCATGTGTGTATCCACATATCAGTTTGATGTCATAAAATAAGCACATAATATTTCTTAAAATCTGGAAAATAGGATAACAATGACGATTAGATTATTACGATGAACTTCGTGCATCTTAGGTTATTACGATATTCTCATGACGTGTATCTTAGATTATTACGATATTCTCTCGACGTGTATCTTAGGTTATTAAGATATTCTCTTGATGTGTATCTTAGGTTATTAAGATATTCTCTTGATGTGTATCTTATGTTATTAAGATATTCTCTTGATGCGTATCTTAGGTTATTAATATATTCTCTTGATGTGTATCTTAGGTTATTAGGATATTCTCTTGATGTGTATCTTATATTATTACGATATTCTCTTGACGTGTATCTTATGTTATTACGATATTATCTTGACGTGTATCTTAGATAATTAAGATATTCTCTTGACGTGTATCTTAGATAATTAAGGTATTCTCTTGACGCGTATCTTAGATAATTAAGATATTCTCTTGACGTGTATCTTAGATAATTAAGATATTCTCTTGACGTGTATCTTAGGTTATTAAGATATTCTATTGACATGTATCTTAGGTTATTAAGATATTCTCTTGATGTGTATCTTAGATTATTACGATATTCTCTTGACGTGTATCTTAGATTATTTTAAGGCACCAACTCTTTATTCAGAGTACCTAGGTTGTGATTTTTTTTCAGGCGCCGAACACTTTAACGATATTGCTGAGTTTATTCGCCATCACTATACCACTAGGTAAGAACGTGAACTTATAACAAAATATAAAGAATATATTCACCGCTGGTTAAGTGATCATACCTTACTCGTATTTAAATTCGCGCAGTACTATTTTTCGCTCAGTTTTGATTTCACGCACTTTAAATTCGCGCACCTATCTGCGCGAATTCAAAACTGATAAGTTATTTTCGTAAAAGTCTTGAATCTGATGTCAGTTTGAGTTCTTAGTCGTAATTCTCTATTAACCTTTCGTAATTTGTGTAACTTATCAACATAACCCTCGATCTTGTTTCCCCTGTGATCAGGAGTCGTACTATTTTTCGCTCTGTTTTAAATTCGCACACCGACGGGTGCGCGAAATATAGTATTGTGAGAATTTACGAGTAAGGTATTATTATTATATTTATTGACCTCCTTTACAGAAGAGCTTACCAAAAGTATTGTCAAGACATAGTATATCTATATTTGAGTATTTACAAAGAAGCTGAACAAATTAGAAGAAATTGTACACTATACACGCACTTCGCCATGCGATGGGCAACATTAGTGCCCAGTCAGCGTTTTCCAACATGTTCTGTGTAAGGGCCAATCCACACCGTGCGCGAGTGATGCGAGGTAGATCAAAGCGATCCTGTTCAGAAAATGTACCGATATTTTATATAAAGTTGTCCATGTTCTTGAATGTTTCATACAGAAATAAAGGATCTCACATGAGTTTCTATTTTATACGGAATTTATTAACCGAATTCACTAAATTCGATTTAAGAATATAATTTAGTGGACGATGTTGATAAATTACGTATAAAATAGAACGAGTTTCAGATATCTTTTATCACATGATCAAATAAACGCGAAGCAACGCGAAGTATTCATCGAAAACAACAATCGTAAACTTCAGCAAGTTTATTTTAATACAAATGAACATATTCCTTAATTTTGACTCCATCAAATATTAGTTGAAAATGGGTTAACAAAGTCTTTTAGCAAGATTTAGAGCACAATATACCTCTTTACGGAATCAGTCAAGTCGCAGACGAGATTTATTGTGATAAAGAACTATTGGTTGCTAGATTGATATATTGCACCACCAATAACACACGGTATATGACATAGTACACATTAGTAATACAATATACAGTAGTCAACAATGTATATATACATATATGGTTTTTACTGAACTGGCATTGTGAATAATATTTGATGAATAGTTTCAGTGCAGTTGTTTTTCATTTTCAACAATGAAATAGGATTTACATAATAAAATGTAAATGCCAACAGCTCTTCCGTTATGTTCTTTACCTCAAGCTTATTTTAAGAGTTGCAAATGGTATGCTGCGTAGATTTGGCTGGTTCACAATGAGGGGGTGCAGTTGGATGTATCATTGTTGACACATCCATCCGAGTAGAAATCATCTCAGTTTGGCGTCATGAAAGTGTTTTAACGGTTGACAGATGTATTTCCTTTTGGTTTCATTTTCGCGGATAACAAATTCGAATAACAAATTCGTATTTCTAATCGCTGTGCTATGTTATATTTGTAAGTTGTGGAATCTTTATAGATGTTTTTCACTGTTTATTGCTGAATTAGTTATCGTAATCTCTCAATATGTATATACTGTTTGAAATTAGCCGCGTGACAGGATATGTATTACGCTATTATTATTTATTTGGTGAGTTACAGACATATCATGGACTTGTTCGGGTGAGTGGAACTGATAAGTTAGTATTCAAGCGCTATGCCAACTTGAGGAACGTAGCATTCTATTAACATCGCCGAAAATGTCAAGCGAATCAACCGTACCACTCCATAGAACACATCGTCAGAACTACGCTAAATTGTAAATATTTACATCTCGATTCGGAGATAAACTAACGAAAACTAATTCGTCATCGAGAGTTACCGCATTTAATTAATATATGGGAATGACATCGTGTGTTGCCAATTTAGATATAATATTTGTAAAATAACTACTTTGAGCAAGATTATTCTCCGTTACTATGTGACCAACCTACCGGAGTATTTCACATCACTTTAAATTGTCGCTGAAGGAATTCCGGCTTCAATTTTTGAGCTGGATGTCGTTATTGGCTGATACTGACGTAATGTTTCTTGTAAGTATGAAATTCCCTGCTATAATTATGTTTCAGAATATCGAACGCGTAGCATAATTTCGAGTTCTCCGGGTGACATACTAGATGTGGGAATGTGGTAGCGCGACCGAGAAAACTACATGCTCAGATATGTGTCATATCGGGGATGAAGCGTCGATAATTGAGATGCTTGCGCCTTTTTCTCCATATATAGCGCACAGTTTCGTATTTCTAATCGCTGTGCTATGTTATATTTGTAAGTTATGGAATCTGTATAGACGTTTTTCACTGTATATTGCTGAATTAGTTATCGTAATCTCTCAAAATATGTGACCCGCTATATCAAATCCAGTCGTAAGTCGGGATTTTTTTACCCTGTGCCAATGCATTCTCTTATATATGCGAGTCGACCATATGTCGATTCGCATATATAAGAGAATGCATTGTCTAACCATTTTTTATCATTTTTTTTAAATAAATGTTTCTTACAATTTTTAGGACATAAAATAAAAAACACCCATTACCCCGCAGGGAGCCCCACACATATATAGAATCATATAGAAGAGTGTCGTCTGCTCATGTTTGTCTGGGGCTCTGTATGGGTGAAATTATAAAATTGTTAAAGAATACAAGAAAACATTATTAAAATTGTAAAAAATTGTTAGGCCAATGCATTCTCTTATATATGCGAGGCGACCTATGGTCGACTCGCATATATAAGAGAATGCATTGGCACAGGGTAAACAAAATCCCGACTTACGACTGGATTTGATATGGCGGGTCACATATGAAAATACTGTATTGTGCCTCTCTCTCCATATATAGCGCACAGTTTCGTGTGCCCCTTTAATGGTTTGACGTTCAATTACGAGATAGAGCAGATTGTTTGGTGCACATCTGGTTCCTTCACCATTATGCCCTGTCAGGCTGGACTGTACCCGCAGGCTGATCCTCTCGGGTGTTACTCTACAACAACAACAACAACCACAAGTATGTACGTTCGTAAACATCGTGTGCCTACCACTATACATTTAATGATATCATTACAACCAATAGTAAGATTATCCTAGATCAAAGAATTGACAGCTAACTAACTACCTTGTGTAGTATCGATACCTGACACAACCTTCATTATAAATTTGACACCACATATAAGTTGAAATTGTTCTCAATTGTTCAAGCAGTAATTATTGGCGGATATGTTGTTTTATAGAGCATCGGCAGCATATAGTTTTAATTAAAAGTTTGGTCTGCAATGGCTATTAGAAATTGTCCAAGCTTATGTGTTGGGTGGTTAGAAACTTACAACACTTGGGAAGCTTGAGTTTCCAGTTGTAAGATTCCTAACTACGAGGGTGTGCAAATGGTATTTTGCGAGCTTTGGATTTTTGTCTTGTTCAAAACAAGGGGTGCAGTTGGATGTATCAGGGTTGACGCCCCCACGAGTAGAGATCATCAAGCCACAGTTAGTGGTTCATGGTTGACACCCCACCCGAGTAGAGATCATCTAGCCACAGTTGGATGTATCAGGGTTGACACCCGAGTAGCGACCCTATATCCACGTACCTGATTTCTCTCCATAGCGCACAGTTTCGTGTGCCCCTTTAATGGCTTGCAGTTCAACCACGAGATAAAGGAGCTTGTTTGGTGCACATCTGGTTCATTCACCGTTATGCCCTGTCAGACTGGAATGTACCCGCAGGCTGTTCCTCTCGTGTGTTACCCTCGCAGTGCAACTACGCCAACAACAATAGACTGGGCTACGCGCGTCATTATCAATTTTAAGGGTGGGGGAAAGACCGCGCGGCGGCTTAATTTCGCCGAGATATAGTCCCGCTGCGTATGGGGGCACCGATCCACGGATAGCAACTCACAAACTTGCCCAGCAATCTACCGACTGGACCACGGGGGGGGGGGGAGAGACTCCAACAAACGACAACCTATTTTATATATACATTTAAAAAATTGTTTCATTACTCTATATATTGCCTATTTCAAATATCTATATATTATCCTGTTCCAATAAGAAACTGTTGACTACGATTATCTAATTAACGATACTATATCCACAGCCACCCCCACCCCACCCGGGTATTACCCACTGTCCGCGTGTCATATACTTTAAAAAAGCTTTCTATGATATATTCACGGCACATGACATGTTCAAATTATAAACATTGCTTTGCTGATTTTCGTGTCTACTCACCGTGACATCAATTACTGTTCCTTGGTTTGGTATTTAAGTCAGGACTGGTGTGGAAATTTTAGCTACCCCCTCCTGTTTCATAACTCTTACCACGACAGTACAGTCATGGTACCATGCATGCTATGCCATGCATGCATAATATTACTGTTGAAACGATAATATTTTATATCAATCATGATCTACACGTCATGATACCTATCAGATTATAAAGAAATTTTAGCTACCCCTCCCGTTGCATAACTCTTACCACGACAGTACAGTCATGGTACCATGCATGCAATGCCATGCATGCATACTATTACTGTTAACAAGATAATTTATATCAATCATGGATATATATCCTTGCTGAAGCCCCCTATGATTCCCCCTCCCCACGCCAAGCAACTGTTGACTATGACGTCATTCAATCGCGCGACTTGCTTTACGTTCAACTACATGTACGTCATTACGTACGTTAACAAGTATCGTTTGAAATCATTTGCTGCCATGGATCCGCGGAGTTGGGCTGCGTGTGATCGTTGATTTCTGAATATTGTGTACATGAATATAAGATAGATACACAGCAATAATTCGAATGGCAGGGATGACGGAATCTGCATTGTCTATACAATACTATGGCATGCATTCACATAAGGTAACTTAGAATTAGATTTATTCAATATCGCAATTCACACTTAAATTTCACACATATATGAGATACCCTCGTCTACATCGGTTTTATTAAACGAGTAAACCTAATTAACTTTATATAGTTATTATTAACATTTGAGAGACCATTTGATTGAATGTGCACCACATTCAACGCAAATTACATGGAAATCAATACTAGTCCACGGCCCTTCCATAACCCATCCCACCCGTATCCCCACTGTATAGTTTATATGCATATTTACCTAAGCTATTCGTGACAGTATAGTTGCGTTTAATAACATTTATATATTATTGTTGTATATCTATATCTGCTCAGTAATTGATATTCATACAATATAAACTGATACCAAGTTGCCAACTTAGATATCTGGTTGGCTACACCCCCCACCCCATTCAGGATTTTACAACATTACCGCGACAGTGTATAGCCACGTTTACGACATATATCCTTACTTCGTTACCACCACTCCAATAATGGTCATACCATCGACATTACTGTTACATTAATTGTATACATGTATACCAATGGCTTCTAAATATAACAAATGATTTGATTGACTGCACTTTGCCCCCCCCCCCCCCCGTTCAGATTTTCATAACATAACCACGTGTTACGACATATGTCGTTACTTGATTACCACAACTCTAATAATGGTCTTGGCATAGACATATTGCCCACCCACAATGACTACATGTAAACATATCTCCACTTCACTGACTTCACCTTATTTAATTATATTTATGTATTTGTATTACTTTTATTTTTTGTATCGCGCATCCGTCTACATCGCGTGCAGTGCACTGATATCGCGCGCGTTTTTCTTAATATTCTGATCTGGTTGTCCTCAGCATAGAGTTGATTTTGGCCTGTTTTTGGGCTTGGTGGACGGGAAGGTGACAGGTCGTAATCACCTTTTCGTGACGAGGCATGAGGACATAGGGTCAGGCGCTTACTCGTCGAAACCGTCTCATATAATAATGGACTCATTTTGTCCATTATATAACTCATGTGCTCTTCCGATGACCACCGTAGTTCACTTTCATTTTCTGGCATACCCAACTTTGTAATTGTGACATATTTCGGCCTGGTCGTAGTAATTCTTTCTCTGAAACATTTCACTGTGCGCTCTCAAAATGCTTAGCGACATTCACAGATCAGAATCACTGTAATTTTACTTTTATTTAAACAATAAACCATATATGTATCTGTACATATTGTTGACTACTATATATCATTGACTGTTATCACCATATGTTAGTATAGCCAACTCCCCTCATTAGCGGGAACTCAGGGACTATATACACTATAAAATATTATAGCTTAGGGGATCAGATAAGAAATTATAATTGTTAAGCTACACAGCTACTAATAACACAATACCAAAGCTTGATGCAGAAATGAAGAGCGTTGACTAAATCAGTTCCCGAATCATGCCTCGTAAATTTCATATCACGGTGTAACATATACCTGTACTACAATTTGGGCAGCATAACCACTGGTGCTCAAATGCTCCTATGAGATCACTTCTTAGCAGTTTTATGTGACATTTCTTAGCTGATTTTTGTTGACAGTTATAGTCGATTTTTGAGAAAAATGGAGGGTGTTGTCCAAAAATCGGTAAGTTTTATCACAATATATCACAATTTGACCGGCTGCCGTTTGCAGTTATTAGCTATGGTTAACACTAAACGCTAATGTACTGAAATTGGTATGACAAATATATTTGTTTACACTAAAAGAAACATTGATCACCAAAAATCCACACCATTTTGCGCAGTTGACTGACAAAATCGTTATTTTTTCTAATATAAAATAGTTTCGCGACCACACCAAGTGAAATAATACTACACAAGAACGTCAAGTAATGATTTATTGGTGTTATGTTGTCAGATGTTACACGGATATATGATATATAGCCAATTTTCGGGCTAACACGTAGGTTTCACTTCTTAGTATCCATGGTTCCACATATTAGTTCTGGAAATCAGGTACGGTCCGCGTCTTAGTGATTGCATGATTAAATCCCTTAGCACGGGTTACAGGTCGTACCTTTAGTCTGCTCATCATAACATTTGTCATCGATGTTAACAATCACATGTAGATGGGAACGAGTTATTTTGAGGTCATTCGGCCAAAAAACATGGCTGCCAGCAGCCATCTTGGATTTTACTCTTTGTGTGACTAAATCCTTTAGCACGGGTTACAGGTCGTACCTTTAGTCTGATCATTATAAAATTTGTCATGGATGTTAACAAAGACATGTATATGGGAACGAGTTATTTTGACGTCATTCGGCCAAAAAACATGGCTGCCAGCAGCCATCTTGGATTTTACTCTTTGTATGACTAAATCATTTAGCAAGGAATACAGGTCGTACCTTTAGTCTGATCATCATAAAATTTGTCATGGATGTTGAAATTGGAATGTAGATGGGATAGAGTCATTTTGGGCTCATTCGGCCAAAAAACATGGCCACCAGCAGCCATGACTAAATCCTTTAACACGGGCTACAGGTCGTACCTTTAGTTTGATCATCATAAAATTTGTCATGGATCCGCCTTTTATATAACTATGCATGAATCTATTAATAAACGAAACGATACAAGATACGATTTCACTACATTATACGTCCATTATAAGCCAATTATATAAAACAAATTGCAAGTGTCCTCATTACCGGTTAATATACATAACCATCACATATGTGATCGCAATTTAATTGACAACTAGCCCGGGAATGTCGGCTCATATACGTATCAAATGTTACGTGGGATATCGCTGAAGATCCTAGTAGTCGTAGGAATCATACAAAGTAACTAGCGCCTTAATGTGACACGAATTTGGCTGTAGAATAGCAATAGATAGTTTGTGAATCAGCTGAGAAATGGAACCACTAAGAAGTGATCAGAAACCGAAAGTCGGCTAAGAAATGGAACATTTTGGAGTGAATTTACAGGCCATTTTATACAAGGAAGCGAACAAGAGAGAATGCTGTTTGTGTGTATGTACAATTAGGGCTACCTGAGGAAGATTTTCCGACAGTTTCAATTTATTACACTGAATGGTTCGGAAGCAAAATGACTCGATAGCTCCCCATTGGATTAACATGGAAATACAGTTAAATGTCAGAAATAACGTATAAAGTTAATCATAAACCATCTATCCACATGGCAATTTTATTACGGGGTTTCCAACGATTGGTTGAATTGTCGGGAACTCACATTTTCGCCATTATTATCACTTTGGCGCTCTTTTTAACTTATAAAAAACAATAAAAAATCAGTATCGCTGCGGAACCTAATCGAAACGAAATGGCACATAAAACTGCCAAGAAGTGATCTCATGGGAGCAGTTGTGCACCAGTGATAACAATAAGATATTCCCATATCCCTAATAAATATTGGTGCTATGTTCCTTTTCCGTCATGGTATGCATACATTTGTTTTATACACATATCACTTGAACATCGACATATATGACGACAGAATGATCGGCCGTTATACTATCCTGTATACTTTGTTGACCTGTATATAGCCGAAGGGTCACTCTCGGTTACCAGTCGATCCTTCATACTACACTCTAAGAAGTAAGGGTTCTTTGGGGTTCTTTGAAGAACTCAAGGGTTCTCTGTAAGAACCCAAAGGTTCCTCGGTGCCAGAAAAGGTTCTCTGTAATAATATGGTTCGTCGGTGTGTTACTGGGGTTTTCTTGGATGCTGAATGGTTCTTCGTGACCAAACAATAATGCAGTTGTTACATTTGCCATGGAGCCGAATTGAGTGATTAACATGCATACAACATCAACCAGAGAGAAAGGAGTACGTGTCTGTTCGCAAGGTTGGGGAATAGTAATGTATAATAGTAATGCATTGCAATGCATTATATTTTCTCAAGTAATGCCTAAAGCAAATAATGTGGGCCTACTACTAACCAAAAATGGCGAGTAATCTATCTACTATATGTTTTGGGACTTCCGTGTGTGTGTCATTTATAGACTCGAAAACGGCTCAACCGATGGGGCCCAAACTTGCTATCTAAAGGTAAAAAGCCACAGGCAGTGCACTCGAACCATTCGCGAGCCCGTCCGAGAACTTCTTCACCCTTCAACTTTAACCGTAATGGCGATTGATGGGTTAAATACTGGCCGAAATTTTAGAGTTACTTCGCCAACATCATTCAGAAAAATGTGATGGCAGATTCGCGTTTGTGATGCACAAGTTACCATGTTTTCTCCAATCGATTATCTTAAAATTCACCCTAATCGGTTAAGTTCTTTCGATAATTCTATCTAATTACATCTTAGCATTTATTCAGACCAGCTCTCCAAGTGATAGTTGGACCAAAACGACACTTGAGAAAAGTTTGTTTACAATATCAACGAATTGAATACGTGGAGCCGACAACGTTGTCGCACGTTCGTCGGCTAATCGTAAAATACACACACATATGCAAGAGCGCAAACATACTATATTATCATCGTACGCTATTCCATCTGTGGTTCATATAAAGGTTCTCTAAAGAACCATTTTAGGATAGATTATGGTTCCCTTAAGAACCCTGTTCTGATATATGAAAGGTTCTCTGAAGAACCCTCGTGTGATAATCGTAAAATACACACTAATATATGTTATCAGTGTAGACTAATTCACCACATTCGTGTATTCAAGAATATGAATCACACCAAAATTAAGCGAATTGTATATGGAATGTGCAGGTATAAGCTGCCGTGTATATATCATTCCCCAAATGCTTCAATGTCACGACAATCTATTAGTTATTATATAACACCTCAAAGTTGACTGAACGTCGCGATATACACAAGAGCGCAAACATACTATATTAGCACCTTACGCTGTACCATCTGGGGTTCTTACACAGGTTCTCCGTAGTTCTCTGTTGTCCCCTTAAGAACCATGTTCTGATATTTGAAAGGTTCTCTGAAAAAATCTTCGTGTGACCCTTATGATTGGGTCATCCGAAGTAACATCTGGGGTTCTTATAAAGGTTCCCTGAAGAACCATGTTCATATTATGGATCCCTTAAGAACCCTGTTGTGGTTCTTCTGTGGAACCGTATGATATGGTTCTTGAGTAGAACCTTATGATGGAGTCCTTTGAAGCACCAAATAAGGTGTTCCTATTGTGACAAGGTGAAGAACCTTTTTGGGTTCTCTGAGGGACTTCTTGTTCTAAGAGTCTAGTATTTTCCTGCTAGTCCGGTGGGTCGGTATGGCGCTGTCCACCCAGTGTGTAGTTACTAGGCCTTGACATCCCCTTTTCCATAATGGCATAAACCATAAAACGTATATTGCTGAATTAGTTATCGTAATCTCTCAAAATATGTGACCCGCCATATCAAATCCAGTCGTAAGTCGGGATTTTTTTACCCTGTGCCAATGCATTCTCTTATATATGCGAGTCGACCATAGGTCGCCTCTTATATATAAGAGAATGTATTGGCCTAACAATTTTTATCATTTTTTTAAAATAATAACACATATATAGAATCATATATATAGTGTCGTCTGCTCATGTTTGTCTGGGGCTCTGTATGGGTGAAATTATAAAATTGTTAAAGAATACAAGAAAAAATTATTAAAATTGTAAAAAATTGTTAGGCCAATGCATTCTCTTATATATGCGAGGCGACCTATGGTCGACTCGCATATATAAGAGATTGCATTGGCACAGGGTACAACAAATCCCGACTTACGACTGGATTTGATATGGCGGGTCACATATGTAAATACTGTATTGCGCCTTTCTCTCCATATATAGCGCACAGTTTCGTGTGCCCCTTTAATGGATTGACGTTCAATTACGAGATAGAGCAGATTGTTTGGTGCACATCTGGTTCCTTCGCCGTTATGCCCTGTCAGGCTGGACTGTACCCGCAGGCTGATCCTCTCGGGTGTTACTCTACAACAACAACAACAACAACCACAAGTATGTACGTTCGTAAACATCGTGTGCTTACCACTATACATTTAATTATATCATTACAACCAATAGTAAGATTATCCTAGATCAAAGAAATGACAGCTAACTAACTACCTTGTGTAGTATCGATACCTGACACAACATTCATTAGAAATTTGACACCACATATAAGTTGAAATTATTCTCAATTGTTCAAGCAGTAATTATTGGCGGATATGTTGTTTTATAGAGCATCGGCAGCATATAGTTTTAATTAAAAGTTTGGTCTGAAATGGCTATTAGAAATTGTCCAAGCTTATGTGTTGGGTGGTTGGAAACTTACAACACTTGGGAAGCTTGAGTTTCCAGTTGTAAGGTTCCTAACTACGAGGGTGTGTAAATGGTATTTTTCGAGCTTTGGATATTTGTCTTGTTCAAAACAAGGGGTGCAGTTGGATGTATCAGGGTTGACGCCCCCACGAGTAGAGATCATCAAGCCACAATTAGATGTATCAGGGTTGACACCCCACCCGAGTAGAGATCATCTAGCCACAGTTGGATGTATCAGGGTTGACACCCGAGTAGAGACCATATATCCACGTACCTGATTTCTCTCCATAGCGCACAACAACCACAACAACCACGATATAAAGGAGCTTGTTTGGTGCACATCTGGTTCCTTCACCGTTATGCCATATCAGGCTGGAATGTACCCGCATGCTGTTCCTCTCGGGTGTTACCCTCGCAGTGCAACTACGCCAACAACAACAGACTGGGCCACGCGCGTCATTATCAATTTTAAGGGTGGAGGAAAGACCGCGCGGGGGCATAATTTCGCCGAGATATAGTCCCGCTGCGTATGGGGGCCACCGATCCACGGATAGCAACTCACAAACTTGCCCAACAATCTACCGACTGGACCACCGGGGGGGGGGGACTCCAACAAACGACAACCTATTTTATATATACATTTAACAAATTGTTTCATTACTCTATATGTTGCCTATTTCAAATATCTATATATTACCCTGTTCCAATAAGAAACTGTTGACTATGATTATCTAATTAACGATACTATATCCACATCCACCCCACCCCACCCGGGTATTACCCACTGTCCGCGTGTCATATACTTTAAAAAAACTTTCTATGATATATTCACGGCACATGACATGTTCAAATTATAAACATTGCTTTGCTGATTTTCGTGTCTACTCACCGTGACATCAATAACTGTTCCTTGGTTTGGTATTTAAGTCAGGACTGGTGTGGAAATTTTAGCTACACCTCTCCTGTTTCATAACTCTTACCACGACAGTACAGTCATGGTATCATGCATGCTGTCCCATGCATGCATAATATTACTGTTGAAACGATAATATTTTATATCAATCATGATCTACACGTCATGATACCTATCAGATTATAAAGAAATTTTAGCTACCCCTCCCGTTGCATAACTCTTACCACGACAGTACAGTCATGGTACCATACATGCAATGCCATGCATGCATAATATTACTGTTTATTTATATCAATCATGGATATATATCCTTGCTGAATCCCCCTATGATTCCCCCTCCCAACAGGCATAGTCACACAACCCTGCCACGCCAAGCAACTGTTGACGTTGACGTCATTCAATCGCGCGACTTGCTTTACGTTCAACTACGTCATTGCGTACGTTAACAAGTATCGTTTGAAATCATTTGCTGCCATGGATCCGCGGAGTTGGGTTGCGTGTGATCGTTGATTTCTGAATATTGTGTACATGTATATAAGATAGATACACAGCAATAATTCGAATGGCAGGGGTGACGGAATCTGCATTGTCTATATAATACTATGGCATGCATTCACATAAGGTAACTTAGAATTAGATTTATTCAATATCGCAATTCACACTTAAATTTCACACATATATGAGATACCCTCGTCTACATCGGTTTTATTAAACGACTAAACCTAATTAACTATATATAGTTATTATTAACACGTGAGAGACCATTTGATTGAATGTGCACCACACTCAACGCAAATTGCATGGAAATCAATACTAATCCACGGCCCTTCCATAACCCATCCCACCCTTATCCCCACTGTATAGTTATGTATATTTACCTAAGCTATTCGTGACAGTATAGTTGCGTTTAATAACATTTATATGTTATTGTTGTATATCTATATCTGCTCAGTAATTGATATTCATACCATATAAACTGATACCAAGTTGCCAACTTAGGTATCTGGTTGGCTACACCCCCCACCCCATTCAGGATTTTACAACATTACCGCGACAGTGTATAGCCACGTTTACGACATATATCCTTACTTCGTTACCACCACTCCAATAATGGTCATACCATCGACATTACTGTTACAGTTAATTGTCTACATGTATACCAATGGCTTCTAAATATAACAAATGATTTGAATGACTGCCCTTTGCCCCCCCCCCCCGTTCAGATTTTCATAACATAACCACGTGTTACGACATATGTCGTTACTTGATTACCACAACTCTAATAATTGTCTTGGCATAGACATATTGCCCACCCACAATGACTACATGTAAACATATCTCCACTTCACTGACTTCACCTTATTTAATTATATTTATGTATTTGTATTACTTTTATTTTTTGTATCGCGCATCCGTCTACATCGCGTGCAGTGCACTGATATCGCGCGCGTTTTTCTTAATATTCTGATCTGGTTGTCCTCAGCATAGAGTTGATTTTGGACTGTTTTTGGGCTTGGTGGACGGGAAGGTGGCAGGTCGTAATCACCTGTTCGTGACGAGGCATGAGGACCTAGGGTCAGGCGCTTACTCGTCGAAACCGTCTCATATAATAATGGACTCATTTTGTCCATTATATAACTCATGTGCGCTTCCGATGACCACCGTAGTCCACTTTCATGTTCTGGCATACCCAACTTTGTAATTGTGATATATTTCGGCCTGGTCGTAGTAATTCTTTCTCTGAAACATTTCACTGTGCGCTCTCAAAATGCTTAGCGACATTCACAGATCAGAATCACTGTAATTTTACTTTTATTTAAACAATAAACCATATGTGTATCTGTACATATTGTTGACTACTATATATCATTGACTGTTATCACCATATGTTAGTATAGCCAACTCCCCTCATTTATCTCGGAAACGGGTGGAGCTATCGACTTGAAATTTGGTTTGTGAATAGCCCGGACAACGTCGGGCTCATCGGCTATCTCATATATATATTGAAGACCTCTGTTTGTCTGTATGTTTGTCTGTATGTTTGTCTGTCATTTATACAAATCTACGATTCTCGACCAATTGGGACGAAACCTTGTACGAGTGTGTAGTTTGACCAGGCGGTCGAATTGGCGAGCCCGTGTGGCGCCCGCTTCGCGCATGCGCAGACGAGATCTCGAAAACGGGTGGAGCTATCGACTTGAAATTTGCTATGTGAATGTATCTTGTCCCGGATACGAATTTTATCGGGTCTCCGAGCCCCTGCGACGCCAGCTTCGCGCATGCGCAGACGAGATCTCGGAAACGGGTGAAGCTATCGACTTGAAATTTGCTATGTGAATGTATCTTGCCCCGGATACGAATTTTATCGGGTCGCCGAGCCCGTGCGACGCCAGCTTCGCGCATGCGCAGACGAGATCTCGGAAACGGGTAGAGCTATCGACTTGAAATTTGCTATGTGAATGTATCTTGCCCCGGATACGAATTGTATCGGGTCGCCGAGCCCGTGCGACGCAAGCTTCGCGCATACGCATACCCCGATCTCGGAAACGGGTGGAGCTATCGACTTGAAATTTTGATTTTTGAATAGCCCGGACAACGTCTGGTTCATCGGCTAGTCTACTATATATTTTGAGACTTCCGTGTGTGTGTCATTTATAGGCTCGAAAAATTGCTATCTAAATGTAAACAGCCACAGGTAGTGCACTCGAACCATTCGCGAGCCCGTCCGAGAACTTCTTCACCCTTCAACTTTCACCGTAATGTGGATTGATGGGTTAATTACTGGCCGAAATTTTAGAGTTACTTCGCCTACATCATTCAGAAAAATGTGATGGCGATTCGCGTTTGTGATGAACAAGTTACCAAGTTTTCTCCAATGGTTCTCTTAAACTTCACCCTAATCGGTTAAGTTCTTTCGATAATTCTATCTAATTACATCTTAGCATTTATTCAGACCAGCTCTCCAAGTGATAGTTGGACCAAAACGACACTTGAGAAAAGTTTGTTTACAATATCAACGTATTGAATACGTGGAACCGAAAACGTTATCGCACATTCGTCGGCTAATCGTAAAATACACACAAATATGCAAGAGCGCAAACATACTATATTATCATCGTACGCTATTCCATTTGTGGTTCATATAAAGGTTCTCTAAAAAACCATGCTAGGATAGATTATGGTTCCCTTAAGAACCCTGTTCTGATATATGAAAGGTTCTCTGAAGAACCCTCGTGTGATAATCGTAAAATACACACGAATATATGTTATAAGTGCAGACTAATTCACCACATTCGTGTATTCAAGAATATGAATCACACCAACATTAAGCGAATTGTATATGGAATATGCAGGTATAAGCTGCCGTGTATATATCATTCCCCAAATGCTTCAATATCACGACAATCTATTAGTTATTATATAACACCTCAAAGTTGACTGATATACACAAGACCGCAAACATACTATATTAGCATCTTACGCTATACCATCTGGGGTTCTTACACAGGTTATCTGTAGTTCTCTGTTGTCCCCTTAAGAACCATGTTCTGATATATGAAAGGTTCTCTGGAAAAAAATCCTCGTGTGACCCTTATGATTGGATCATCCGAAGTACCATCTGGGGTTCTTATAAAGGTTCCCTGAAGAACCATGTTCATATTATGGTTCCCTTAAGAACCCTCTTGTGGTTCTTCTGTGGAACCTTATGATATTGTTCTTGAGTAGAACCTTATGATGGGGTCATTTGAAGCACCAAATAAGGTACTCCTATTGTGACAAGGTGAAGAACCTTTTTGGGTTCTCTGAGGGACTTCTTGTTCTAAGAGTGTAGTATGTTCCTGCTAGTCCGGTGGGTCGGTATGGTGCTGTCTACCCAGTTTGTAGTTACTATGCCTTGAGATCCCCTTTTCCATAATGGCATAAACCATAAAACGTATATTGCTGAATTAGTTATCGTAATCTCTCAAAATAAGTGACCCGCCATATCAAATCCAGTCGTAAGTCGGGATTTTTTTACCATGTGCCGATGCATTCTCTTATATATGCGATTCGAACATAGGTCTCATCGCATATATAAGAGAATGCATTGGCCTAACCATTTTGTATCATTTTTTTTTAATAATAACACATATATAGAATCATATAGAATAGTGTCGTCTGCTCATGTTTGTCTGGGGCTCTGTATGGGTGAAATTATAAACTTGTTAAAGAATACAAGAAAAAATTATTAAAATTGTAAAAAATTGTTAGGCCAATGCATTCTCTTATATATGCGAGGCGACCTATGTGCATTGGCACAGGGTACAACAAATCCCGACTTACGACTGGATTTGATATGGCGGGTCACATATGTAAATACTGTATTGCGCCTTTCTCTCCATATATAGCGCACAGTTTCGTGTGCCCCTTTAATGGTTTGACGTTCAATTACGAGATAGAGCAGATTGTTTGGTGCACATCTGGTTCCTTCGCCGTTATGCCCTGTTAGGCTGGACTGTACCCGCAGGCTGATCCTCTCGGGTGTTACTCTACAACTACAACAACAACAACCACATCGACGACAACGACGACAACAACAATCACGAGTATGTACGCTCGTAAACATCGTGTGCTTACCACTATACATTTAATGATATCATTACAACAAATAGTAAGATTATCCTAGATCAAAGAAATGACAGCTAACTAACTACCTTGTGTAGTATCGATACCTGACACAACCTTCATTAGAAATTTGACACCACATATAAGTTGAAATTGTTCTCAATTGTTCAACCAGTAATTATTGGCGGATATGTTGTTCTATTGACCATCGGCAGCATATAGTTTTAATTAAAAATTTGGTCTGAAATGGCTATTAGAAATTATTTTGTTTTGCATCACACCACACATTCATTATTAACCTATATCACAATATATATGTTTTGCATTACACCACACATTCATTATCAACCTATATCACAATATATATGTTTTGCATTACACCACACATTCATTATTAACCTATATCACAATATATATGTTTTGCATTACACCACACATTCATTATCAACCTATATCACAATATATATGTTTTGCATCACACCACTCATTCATTATTAACCTATATCACAATATATATGTTTTGCATCACACCACACATTCATTATTAACCTATATCACAATATACATGTTTTGCATTACACCACACATTCATTATTAACCTATATCACAATATATATGTTTTACATCACACCACACATTCATTATTAACCTATATCACAATATACATGTTTTGAACCACACCACACAACCATTATTAACCTATTTCACAATATACATGTTTTGAACCATATCGCACATTCAATATCAACCTATATAACAATATACGTTGTTTGCACCACACCACACATTCATTATTAACCTATATAACAATATACGTTATTTGCACCACACCACACATTCATTATTAACCTATATCACAATATACATGTTTTGCACCACACCGCACAGCCATTATTAACCTATATCACAATATACATGTTTTGAACCACGTCGCACATTCATTATCAACATATATCACAATATACATGTTTTGCATCACACCACACATTCATTATTAACCTATATCACAATATACATGTTTTGCATCACACCACACATTCATTATTAACATATATCACAATATACATGTTTTGCATCAGACCACACATTCATTATTAACATATATCACAATATACATGTTTTGAACCACATCGCACATTCATTATCAACCTATATCACAATATACATGTTTTGAACCACACCACACAGCCATTATTAACCTATATCACAATATACTTGTTTTGCACCAATGGGCATTTTATATCCCATGCTTTATACCATAGAGTGGTCATGTCTCCCAATGTATGCACAACGAACTCACACGGGGACTTTATTCGAAAAATAGTTCACTTATAACACCTACCCACAATAACAAACATCTGCATAGTACTTATAACCCCCACGTAGTACAATTCATTATCAGAAAAGGCAGCATGTTTATTTGCATACCAGTTGTATATATCACATTCAAAGATAACACGTCATCATAAGGAGTTACTGTTATTCTGCGGCGAACGATATCACTTTAATCATTCGCGAGTCTATGCTTTCGTACGGAAGCACTGTAGCGCCACAAATAAAATAATAATTACGGCGTTTAAACGCCCTATTACGGCGTTTAAACGCCCTAATACGGCGTTTAAACGCCCTAATTACGGCGTTTAAACGACTTAATTACGGCGTTTAAACGCCCTATTACGGCGTTTAAACGCCCTAATACGGCGTTTAAATGCCCTAATTACGGCGTTTAAACGCCCTAATGCGACATATATGGAATGACTAGTGAACCTTCGGACTGAACCTTCGGACTGAACCTTCGGACTACTGAACCCTACCCGATCAATGTCTGAACAGAATGAGGTCCCCTAACAAAGGGTGAATTTGGTGATGCTAGCCGCTATGCGGGGTAATATCTCTAAATTCACCCTCTGGGGACCTCATTCTGCAAATGTCAGGCACCTTATTTCCGGGCTTGATACCACCACTGGTATATGCGTTGGTTTGGGTGTAATGTGTCTAACCGTGAAACATGTGGTCCCCTGCTATAAGCATATACCCTTAGCTATGTGCATGTTCGACTACATGGGGGTGTTTTGAGTGCATTCTAGTTCATTTTGGATTTTCGGAGAATCGGGCCTTCGGAGAATCGGGCCCTCGGAGTTATGGGCTTTCGGAGAATCGGGCTTTCGGAGAATCGGGCCTTCGGAATTATGGGGTTTCGGAGAATCGGGCCTTCGGAGTTATGGGCTTTCCAGGGCTGGCATTCTCAGAAATCCGGACGGGCTAAGACCAACCCTCCTCAATCAGCCTAGGTGGGCTATAGCCCTCCTCAGTGAATGATGTCATAGCATGGACATTTTAGCCAACTACAGCGAAATCACATTCACGACAATGGAAATAGTCATTATCTGAACTAAACTGCGTTAATACATTTTACAAAGGGAGCCATTCCAAAATGTACCTCACCCCATAGACTTTACCTACCCGAATAAAGGCCATCGGTTATAGGGTGATAGAGTCAGAAACATGAATCGTGAGTCACTACTCATATAATGCAGTGCTCTTGTTATTATCCCCCGCCAAATTGAAAATTTGCGGGTGATATAGGAATGGGTTCCGTCTGTCCGTCCGTTCGTCCGTCCGTCTGTCCCGAATTTGATCGAGTTAGAACTTGAACATATGCCTACGGATATCAAAGATATTTGGTATATGAGTTCACCTGACCGTTACCTAGAATGCGTTCTCAAGCCAGGTCCGGCAGGATATTTTTACCAGAGTTATTGGACTTTGTTTATTATTTTTGTTGAATTTACCAAATAGCATATAGACGACGTCACACGACTCATTTCCACAAATCTCTATGGATTTCAAAGATATTTGGTATATGAGTTCACCTGACCATTACCTAGAACGAGTTCGCATGCCAGGTCCGGCCGGTTATTTTTACCGGAGTTATTGGACTTTGTTTATTATTTACCAAGTAGCATATAGACAACGTCACAGGGCTCATTTCCACAAATGTCAACGGATTTCAAAGATTTTTGTTATTTGTGTTCACATGATCAGTATCTAGAACGAGTTCGAAAACCAGGTCCGGCTGGATATTTTAAGCAGAGTTATTGGACATTGTTTATTTTTGTGTGTGCAAATGGACGACGTCACAGGGCTCATTTCCACAAATGTCAATGGATTTCTGAGATATTTGGTAAATGAGTTCACATGACCAGTATCTAGAATGAGTTCGCAAACCAGGTTCGGCCGGTTATTTTAAGCAGAGTTATTGGACTTTTTAAAATTTGTTACAATAATCTGCACTGGTGATTTCAATTTCAACATCCATCAGGAGAAATATGTGTCCCAACTTGAAAACATCTTCAAAATACATAAATCTGTTGTGCAGCCGACACATATACTTGAAGGAACACTCGACCTACTTCTCTCTAATATTAAAATGGACACACATGCTTTTCCAGTTCTGTACACAGACCACCATGTGATATGGGCTGTCAAGAAGTAAAATGTCATTCTAAGAATATTTATGCATGATTATGGAGATATTGAGGTATATTTTATCAAATATATATATTTTTTAAATTTTGCTCAAAATTTATATCAAAGGATTTAAAAGAGTTTTGGTATATTTGTTCCCATGACTAGTACCTAAAATGAGTTCGCGAGCCTGGCTTTTTGACAAAATCCCACCTCTTATTTACCACGTACTGAGAACGTTAACTTTATTGAGAATGCACTTCCCCAACTGCACATTTCGGCGGGGGATACCGCCGTCTCCGACGGCTTGTTGTGTTTGATGCACCAACTAATGGCTAAAATGTAGACAGTCATTTAATCTTATTAATGGTACTCAATCCGATTAAGCACCCCCAAATTACTATTTCTTTGGCTTCAGGGGTAAAACATATTTGATTCGAGTCGAGGAACCCATCCATCAAAGCTCAGAGTGATGAGATATTGATTTTTGAAGTTTGTAATTTTCTCGAGATGTGTACTGATAATTGCCACAGAAACACTTATTCAAACGGACGAAGGTGGATAACTAAAAATAAATGGTAATACTAACGCAATTTTGACTGAGAACATCCTTTTGACGGCGTGTTCTGTGCCACAAACAATAGATGTAAAAAAAACTTGAAAAATTGATATCTGATCACTCTGAGCGTTGATGGGTAGGTTCGTCGACTCGAATCAATTATGTTTTACCCCCGAAGTCAAAGAAATAGTAATTTAGGGGTGCTTAATCGGATTGAGAACCATTAATAAGATTAAATGACTGTCTACATTTTAGCCATTAGTTGGTGCATCAAACACAATAACAAGACCACTGCATTATATGAGTAGTGACTCACGATTAATGTTTCTGGCTCTATCACCCTATAACCGATGGCCTTTATTCGGGTGGGTAAAGTCTATGGGGTGGGGTACATTTTGGAATGGCCCCCTTTGTAAAATGTATTAACGCAGTTTAGTTCAGATAATGACTATTTCCATTGTCGTGAATGTGATTTCGCTGTAGTTGGCTAAAATGTCCATGCTATGACATCATTCACTAGGCTGATTGAGGAGGGTTGGTCTTAGCCCGCCCGGATTTCTGAGAATGCCAGCCATGGAAAGCCCATAACTCCGAAGGCCCGATTCTCCGAAACCCCATAATTCCGAAGGCCCGATTCTCCGAAAGCCCGATTCTCCGAAAGCCCATAACTCCGAGGGCCCGATTCTCCGAAGGCCCGATTCTCCGAAAATCCAAAATGAACTAGAATGCACTCAAAACACCCCCATGTAGTCGAACATGCACATAGCGAAGGGTATATGCTTATAGCAGGGGACCACATGTTTCACGGTTAGACACATTGCACCCAAACCAACGCATATACCAGTGGTGGTATCAAGCCCGGAAATAAGGTGCCTGACATTTGCAGAATGAGGTCCCCAGAGGGTGAATTTAGAGATATTACCCCGCATAGCGGCTAGCATCACCAAATTCACCCTTTGCTAGGGGACCTCATTCTGTTCAGACATTGATCGGGTAGGGTTCAGTAGTCCGAAGGTTCAGTCCGAAGTTTCACTAGTCATTCCATATATGTCGCATTAGGGCGTTTAAACGCCGTAATTAGGGTGTTTAAACGCCGTATTAGGGCGTTTAAACGCCGTAATAGGGCGTTTAAACGCCGTAATTAGGGCGTTTAAACGCCGTATTAGGGCGTTTAAACGCCGTATTAGGGCGTTTAAACGCCGTAATTAGGGCGTTTAAACGCCGTATTTAGGGCGTTTAAACGCCGTATTAGGGCGTTTAAACGCCGTAATAGGGCGTTTAAACGCCGTAATTATTATTTTATTTGTGGCGCTACAGTGCTTCCGTACTTTCGTGCCCAAAACACAGATAATTGTTTCGACGGTGTATATATTACGCATATATACTACGTTATATTTACAGCGGAAATAAACATGTTTGCGTATATCGAAGTTTAACTTCGATCAATTATGTGACTCACCATATCGACTCCAGTCGTAAGTCGGGATTTGTTTTACCCTTTGCCAATGCATTCTCTTATATATGCCAGTCGACAATAGGTTGCCTCGCATATATAAGAGAATGCATTGGCCTAACAAATTTTTACAATTTTAATAATTTTTTCTTGTATTCTTTAACAATTTTACAATTTCACCCATACAGAGCCCCAGACAAACATGAGCAGACGACACTCTTCTATATGCTTCTATATATGTGGGGCTCCCTGCAGGGTAATGGATATTTTTTTTATTTGATGTCCTAAAAATTGTAAGAAACATTTATTTAAAAAAAATGATCAAAAATGGTTAGGCCAATGCATTCTCTTATATATGCGAGTTGATCATAGGTCGCCTCGCATATATAAAAGAATGCATTGGCACAGGGTAAAACAAATACCGACTTACGACTGGAATTGTCATCAGTTGGAAATTTTCCAACCTAAGTGGGTGTGTCAGGTTTGAAATTTCCAACTCTAGGAACGCTTGAGGCTAGTCTACATGTAGATGCTAGGATTTTGCGATTTTCATGTTCATTATTTCAAAATTTCCATACACCATGGTCGGCCCGGTGTGTCATTGTTCCTACCTCGTGGCCAATACAAAACTGCTAATTAGTTTAACAAAACTATATTTTACTACATTCGGTCAAACGTGTGGACTGAAATGGTCATCAGTTGAGGCCAGTCCAGATGCTGGGATTTGCGATTTTCTTGTATACATGTAGTGGTCGGCCGGTGTGTCCTGGTCTCTTGCCCATAGCCGTGTTCATTTGTCTGGAGTTATAGACCACTAACTGTTAAGGTATAAGGATATTATGCAGGGGGTGCAAGTGGAATTATGCATGCAAGCAAGTTTGGTCTGATTCTGATTCAAAGGGAAGGTGCATTTGGAATTTTCCAAGGTGGGAACGGAGACCATCTAGCCACGTCCCTGATCACGGGTGGAACAACCGATACCATGTAGCTATCAGGACCCGTCGGTTGACATTGTTTCGTCCCGGTGGGAGTAACATTTTCAATGCGAACATGAAAACTTTCTATAATAAGTAAGTTCAGACAAAGATTTGTTGTTTTTAATTTATTGAGAGTTTTTGGCTGGCCCAGCATGGTCGGACCGGTTGGAGAACATTTTGTTGACAGTTAAACTTGAAAACTGAAAACATCCTATATCATCTAAACTGGCCTGAACCTTTCCGAGTGTTGGAAGTTTCGCTATGATTGCAAAATTTCAACTAATAGCCATTTCCGTGGACGGTTAAGTAGAACAATATGCGTCAGTTGGTATTCGATAATGCATTGGCACAGGGTTTTCGCAAAATTTCAAGAAGTTCCAGCCATGGAAAGGTTAAAGTTTGATAATGACCGATTATGTTTATTTTCAGCTGATATCTGCGCAAGCATGGGAAATGGACCAATCGAAAACCCGGAGTCATGTACCTCATTTTACTTATGCGTTCATGGAGTGGATTCTCAACGTTTAGTGTGTAACGGTGGGACGTGCTACGATGCTACATTCTCAACGTTTGCTTGCGTAAACTGTACGTCTGCGAACTGTGGAACAAGACCAGGGTGGTGATGTCCAACAAATCACGAATAAAAAAAAATTTATTGGAAAATCATTGTCATTTTCTCCATTAATAATGGGATGTGCGTGTTGTCAAAGATGTTCACCTAGACATAAACAATCCAAGTTCTCCTCGACGTAAACCAGCCTGTGGAATCGATAGGGATAATAATTGAATGCCAGGGGACAGGAGCTCCGATAAGTTCGGCAACATGTGATTCGATCCTCTGTGTTCACACACATATTATTAGTTATCTTTGACAACATCGGGGGTATATGGAGATTTAATACCTGGATGTCGATTTTGAACCCGAGACGGACCCGAGTGGTTCAAAAAGAGACATCCAGGTATTAAATCTCCATGTACCCCACGATGTTTCCGGAGATAACGATTTTGTCCCCACAATAATAGCCATGTCTCATTAATTTAAGTGGTTTGCATAGTTTCAGTAGCCGAACTTAGGATCCGGCGTCAGGTGACGTTAAATTAGGCGTGTGAGAGCAACGTCGCGATTGATCGAAACAGTACTGCCAGTTCATTCATATACCCCGATGTTTCACGTGTTCATATACCCCCGATGTTTCGCGCACGTTCTCTTATACTCACTCCGTTGTCAAGGGTGACGGGGGCATGGTGATTTAAACGTGGCGTTGTAGCCAATCATATTGCTATATATATTTACAACCTGAGTTGGGGACAACATCGTTTGTTATATATAATCTGTGTAATATATATTGTATATTCTGGGGTACCATAAATATGTTCAAATCAAATCTTCGGCGATCGAGATGTACGAAACTTGTGTAACATACACATGTGTATCCATTTGATATATAGAGAGTAATCAATCGGTTCCGATAATTACGTTAAATAATTCACGAGAGGCGAGAGACGTCGGTAAGAAATGAGTGAGCGTTAGCGAACGAGTTTCTTACCTATACGACTCTCGCCTCGAGTGAATTATTTAACGTAATTCTCGGAACCAATTGATTACTCTATTTATTACACTCCTACATCAATTTGGTTCGCCAAACACGATTAGAATACCCAGAATTATTGCATGAATGTCCCGATGTAGAGAAAGATCAACCATCGAAAATTCAGTCTAGATCAGTAAGCGACGTAACGGCAATGACGTCATGAGAAATGACATAAGTCACTAGTGACATTACCAATTTTAATTAACGGCGTTTTCAATGGAAATAGCGCTTAAGAGTGTAATACAAACCATTTGGTCATCCAGCTGGAGCTACACACAACGTTAGAGAATAAACTGCTCTGCTTTGTCGTATTCATTCTGCGGGTACCTTAGGGGTATGGGTGCCTTATTTGACATGTTTAGTTAATGAGTGTTTTGTGATTTTCTCAGATTTATGGTACTTTTGTCATTAACTAATCTCATTGGAAATTCATCCGGATGTTTATTTAAAACATGTCACACCCTCTGTCTGCTTTAGACTGCATGGTAATGTCACCGTTCCTCATCAAATATCGGGGTGGGTAGATAATTGCTCTTGGAAAAACAACTTGTGTTATAGGGGTGGGTGTCCGAGGCCGGAAAGGAAAGCAACTTGCGTTCACGGATCGGTGGGTCGCAACAACTAAAATACCCAAAATGTCAACATTGTAACCCGGAGCTTTTTTCTGACCCCTTCCCCCTGTACATACGAGATGAATTCGTTCTGGCCTTTGAAACGACTTGGCATTTCCGGTATGTCCTCATGTCGCGTTCAATGGCGATCGGTCATCGGCAAGCCTCAAATAGCGTGTCTGTCGTTTGCAGAATGAGGTCCACAGAGGGTGAATTTAGTGACGCTATCCCGCATAGCAGGCCAGCATCAATAAATCCACCCACTGTGGACCTCATTCTGCTTAGGCCCTCAACTGCTGTGGTAGACCTAGGATCAGAATGAAGTTCCCCAGTTGAAGTTGGTGATGATCACCCATTGGGTACCTCGATTATACATGTTATCTTCTGCAAATTAGGGGATATAGAAACTTCCCAGAATGGAAAACGTAACTAAAACAATGTTAATTTGATACTATAGATACTTCCCAGAAACTGAGGCCTAAGCAGAATGATGTCTCCATTGGGTGAATTTGGTGATGCTAGCCCGCTGTGTGGGATAGTATCACTAAATTCACACTATGGGGACCTCATTCAGCAAATGACAGACATGCTATCTGGAGGCTTGGCCATCGGTGTCAGTTGATAGCACAATCCCCGTCATATAGGCGTGTCGTGACCTTCTGATGAGGGGGCGATTTCATTAACGGTTATAATGTCTATACCATAATTGTCTATGTCTATTGTACACGTATTTTGTAAATTTACATTTTACACCCTACTGTGGGTATAACATTCAACTGCGGGTGTAAATTTTCAAACGACATTTGATGGGTTAAACGTTCATACAATCAACGCCATAGCAGACAGCGAGAGACTGTTCATGCATGGGCGACACAATGCATTACTTCGCGTCTGCGTTGCTCGCGTAAGTTCCATGGATACACGCGTGAGTATAACACACAAGCTTCATACATCTCGCCGCATATATACTATCATGGTCCTCTTATGTGATGAATAGCATGAGCATATAGATGTCACGAGCTAATTTGCCGATTATGTTGAACGAGGAAATATAAGTAAGGGTTACAGCACAAGAATAATTGTTTTGTGATACCCATAATATATGAGCAGGTGGATGCACGCACCCCGGTCCCTCATATAGAGGCACCCCTGTCTTGAACTTCGATAGTGGAAACTTCACTCGTGATGTCCAGAGCAGTCTACCTTGCGGCAGTTTACAAAATGTCAAGATAAGAGTAACACAGGTATAGACTATACGTCTAGACTTCCTTGGATTAACCGATCTTATCATATTCCCGTGTAAAAACTAATAAATTAAACGCTTTTTATATGGGCGTCATATATTGACTCAGAAATAATATCCCGATGTGATAACACATGTAAAACCCTCGGGTAGGACTCCAAGCTCAAACCCAACCTGCACCCCGGGCCAGTAATCCCAGTAAAATCAGTTGGGACTTATCAATGCCGTACATAGAATGACATCCCAACAAAAAGGGGGGTGGGGTTGGCCGGCGATCACCGAACATGCGGCCCCAAACACCAGATTATAGTTTTTCCACGTGATACTTATAATTGTTCTTTACCAGATCAATCGAGTCGAAGACGATACTTATTCTTGTAAAGAACTCTTCGCGTGCTCTGACCGACTTGGAGCACAATTGATCCCACGTAATGCAATCAATTGGAAATGTGCCATGGAGCGACTGGACACAATAGCCGGTTAGCCACGCCCAACAATGTGATTAACATGAACTAATCGCCGTTGAATGTAAATAGATATGTCCGAAACAACACTGACTGGTCCGACTTTAAAGCACCCGAGCGATGTGTCTGTTATGAGTTGCGTGTATCTAACAATGGGATAATCACTGAACTGTTCCTCCGCCAGCCCTGGGAATTAGTGTGCTTTACCAACAACCAGGGAACGATTATAACAATTGGATTGTGCTCTAGTGAGTATTAGAGACCTTTTGCATTTTGAACGACAGATAATTATTACGAATAGCTATTTGTTGTCGTATTTTTTTCGGACGGTCCAAAAACCTTTTCGCAGAATTGACGACGAGTCCGTTTGTGAGACAATCGTGCTTGCTAGTCGCAGTAAGGGAGACAATCGTGCTGGCTATTAGCAGTAAGGGAGACATTCGTGCTTGCTTGTCGCAGTAAGGGAGACAATCGTGCTTGCCAGTCGCAGTAAGGGAGACAATCGTGCTTGCTAGTCGCATAGTCGCAGTTAGGGAGACAATCGTGCTTGCTAGTCGCAGTAAGGGAGACAATCGTGCTTGCTAGCCGCAGTAAGGGAGACAATCATGCTTGTTACTCGCAATAAGGGAGACCATCGTACTTGCTACTCGCAGTAAGGGAGACAAACGTGCTTGCTAGTCACAGTAAGGGAGACAATCGTCCTTGCTAGTCGCAATAAGGGAGACAATCGTGCTTGTTACTCGCAGTAAGGGAGACAATCGTTCTTGCTAGTCTCAGTAAGGGAGACAATCGTGCTTGCCAGTCGCAGTATGGGGATTACGGAACTGCGTGCCGCGATTACTGTTTCGCATGCGTCTCGTGTTTCACGACGACATATGATTTGAGTGCCACTAATAGACAAAAAAACAATGTCAGAAATGGTAACGCGCTCAAGATCATATATTATATACCCATGATTGTAATTTCTAGAATATAAAATATATTGGTTTTGCGAATGACCAACTCAGAATTCCGTTAAAATAACAATAACAACCCGCACCTAATTAACGAACCGGCGGCCGAATTGGCCGTCTCCAACAACAACCCCCAGTGGCCTGCAGAATGAAACATGTCTATTCAAGTTGAAATATAAGACTTACAAATTATCTTTTTCATTTCTTTTATTTGTAATTGGCATAGCTTATCACAAACCAAAAATCAACATTATGTCAATTAACGACAATAAACGAAATTGAAAATCCCAACTACATCTTTTACCGGACTCGGCCTCCGGTCGCAGTTCGACTTTTAATCCTCCCAAAAATTCCAATTCTATAAATAAAACACCCATGCGCCCAGGTGAAACAAGAATATCTACACCAGTATACACGCAAAGCGCAAGTACTAAAGAATTAAGGCCACATTGCGATCACAGTGTAAGGACATTATCTCGGGGTCATCTCCCACATAGAGCATGGTCGACAGCCAATATCTCCTGTTTGCATAAAAAGAAGCAAAATTAAATGCAAACAATAATTATTATAGACCCGTGAGCTTGATATCATTCTTTGAAAAAATCATGGAATCGTTCATAAAAATTGCCATCTTGAAAATTATGGAAATGAACCAATTATTCACAACGGCTTTCGAAAAGGCAGGTCATGCCACAGCCAACTGCTAAACTACCTGGATAGTTGTTGACAAAAATGAGCCAGTTGATGTCGTGGATTTTGACTTTAAGACAGCCTTCGACTCGGTTCCACGCGAACGTTTGCTGTTGAAGGTGGAAGTAAATGAACTACAAGAGACAGTGCTCAGATGGATCCGTATATTTCTTGATAACCGGAAACAGCGAGTAATTGTGCGAGATGCCTCGTCAAACTGGACGGAGGTGGATAGCAGAGTTCCACACGGCACCGTGCTGGGTCCAATCATGTTCCTAATTTTCATAAACGAACTCCCAGATAAAGTTAAATATATATGCAAGATATTCGCTGACGACACTACATTATTATCTAATCCGAACGACAATTTTCTTCAATAAGATATAACACATGCAGTCTTTGAATGGTCAACAGAATGGTTAATCCATTTCAACTCGATTTAAACACACGTCATCCATTTTGGTCATTATAAGCCCAAAATGTGATACCACTTGTAAAATGACTCGTCTTATCCAACAATAGTGCAATCTGACGAAGAGAAAGACCTAGGTGTATTCATTGATACAAAATTAAACTTTGACAAAAATGTAAACGAGGCAGTAAAGAAAGCAAATCGGCATCATGTATGGATCATTGATAAAGGCATTATTACGACCGTCTTTTTTTTTAATACGATAACCTGAGATAACCTGAGACGCGGATTTGTGATACCCAAGCCGAAGGTAATTTGATGTGTGTATCACGGTAAGATTGTTAATTGATTTCCGTGCATGGGTGGTTTATATTAGTGCAGCGGGAGTTTTCTATTCGTGCAGCTGGTGGTTTCTATTCGTGCATCGGGTGGTTTCTATTCGCGCAGCAGTGGTTTCTATTCTTGCATCGGGTGATTTCTATGCTAGATTAACCTTCTGTACGTTCTTCCGTCCACCCATAAAACTGATAACGTCATGACGTAGATTCAATAGGAGTTCATACTAAACACATGCGAAATTATTTATTGTTACATCTTTTTCTCCGAGTTCATCTTTAAACTCACCACACCATCCTAAACGCCCCTTGTTGAGAAGATGACACGTAGACAAACATGTAGACCCTGAATGTCGCTGTTTGCACTTTTGTTGATCACGTTATGTAATATGTTGTTATTTTCTGTTTGTGAGTCCGGGGCCGGGATTATACAGGCTTGATTGTTGCATCGACCTGGTGTGATGTCAATGTACATCTTGCACAATAAACTGTTGTAAAAACAATAATGGCCCATGAACCATAATATGATAATAATGAAAAACAACAATAAACCAACAAAAACATATCAACTAAAATAGAGCAAAATAATATAAATTAAAAACAAATATCCAAAAATGTATTTCCTTTAAAGGTTGATTTCCTCAGTATATTCAAATATTTTGACAACTGGTGCGCTCACTATATATATTGACTGGTGCGCTCACTATATATATTGACTGGTGCGCTTTCTATATATATTGACTGGTGCACTCACTATATATATTGACTGGTGCAGTCACTATATATATTGACTGGTGCGCTCACTATATATATGAACTGGTGCGCTCACTATATATATTGACTGGTGCGTTCACTATATATATTGACTGGTGCGCTCACTATATATATTGACTGTGCGCTCACTATATATATTGACTGGTGAGCTCACTGTATATATTGACTGGTGCGCTCACTATATATATTGGCTGGCGCGCTCACTATATATATTGACTGGTGCACTCACTATATATATTGACTGGTGCGCTCACTATATATATTGACTGGTGCGCTCACTATATATATTGACTGGTGCGCTCACTATATATATCGACTGGTGCGCTCACTATATATATTGACTGGTGCGCTCACTATATATATTGACTGGTGCGCTCACTATATACATTGACTGGTGCGCTCACTATATATATTGACTGGTGCGCTCACTATATATATTGACTGGTGCGCTCACTATATATATTGACTGGTGCGCTCACTATTTATTTGACTGGTGCGCTCACTATATATATTGACTGGTGCGCTCACTATATATACTGACTGGTGCGCTCACTATATATATTGACTGGTGCACTCACTATATATATTGACTGGTGCGCTCATTATATATTGACTGGTGCGCTTTCTATATATATATTGACTGGTGCACTCACTATATATATTGACTGGTGCACTCACTATATATATTGACTGGTGCGCTCACTATATATAGACTGGTGCACTCACTATATATATTGACTAGTGCGCTCACTATATATATATTGACTGGTGCGCTCACTATATATATTGACTGGTGCGCTCACTATATATATTGACTGGTGCGCTCACTATATATATTGACTGTTGCGCTCGCTCTATATATTGACTGGTGCGCTCACTATATATATTTACTGGTGCGCTTTCTATATATATATTGACTGGTGCACTCACTATATATATTGACTGGTGCACTCACTATATATATTCGCTGGTGCGCTCACTATATATATTGACTGGTGCGCTCACTATATATATTGACTGGTGCACTCTTATAACTAATGTGTAGAAACGATTACACATCAAATGTGTAAACCCGGTTAATACACATAGCAATGTGTAGTTTTACATACAAATACATTGACCAAGTGCCGTTCTACACATAATGTGTATATTTTGTTACACACAATTGTGTAAGAACGTAGAGCATGCGCATTGCAGTGCCTTCAGTTTCATAGTCTGCTACGTGACGGCCATATTGTTTGAGTATATTTTTTGGAATACAATCTACAGCGATCGTTGACAAGGATGTAAGTTCAGAATTCCAATTTGTGGATTTAGTAATATGATTACGTCAGTACGTATGGACAACCCAAAAACACGTACGTCCATCTATAAAATGAAAAATGTATGTTTCATAGGAGTGCCTGTATTTCTGGCCAACTTGGGATATATACGATCACGTCAGTACGTATGGACCGTAGGACGGCGACATGTCACTCTGTGTCCAAAGGTTCGCTAATCCCAAGGTTCATTATACCGAAGTTTCGCCATTCCCAAGGTTCTCTATATTCCTCGATATTCAGAAGGTTTTTATAACTTTTATTTTGAAGTTTCATTCTATATTCTAAAGTTTTGAGAGGTTTCTTTATCAAAAGACTCTTTTTATGAAGGAAATAACTTAAAGGTACTCAATCCGATAAGACGCTGCTAAATTATTCCTTCCTTGGTTTCGGTGGGGAAAAAAATATTTGATTAGTGTCGAGGAACCCACCCATCAAAGCTCAGAGTAATTAGATATCGATCTTTGCAGTTTGCTATTTTTATTGTGTCTGGGCCTGATCGTGCCAGAAGGACGAGGTCAAATGGGCGGTCTTCCAGATAAAGATGGATAACTGTAAAATCGTGGTAATAATAACTACTTGGTATTAGAGTTGTCCATCTTTTCTGGTTAAATACGCACAGAATAGCAAACCTTCAGAATAGCGAACCTTCGATGTCTGAATAAGAACCTTTGGAATAGCGAATATGGAACCTTCGAAATAATGAACGCGATCCTGTAAGAAGAGCCCATGACACGTCCATCAATAAATGTATACATGTTTCATGGGACTGTTTATATATACATATATAAGACTGGAGTAAAGTTGAGACCAACATGTCTTTGTTAATTTTGGTGCCCAGATTTCAACGAAATTTGGTGTGGTGACTCAGGGTGCCCTGGCAGAGTGTATAATGGCGTTAGTTTTTCTAAATTTTGATTTAAACAAATTTAAATGAATAAAAAAAATATGAACATATGTGAATATTCAGGTACAAAAAAAACTATTTGCACGAGAATATGTTGCAGCACCAGATATAGAGGAATGTGGGCCACAGTTAGACATGGGTCAGAGTGAGATATTGCCTCTAGCATTTCTCTAATTCCCAGACCAATATCCATGGCGCCAGTCAAGCGATATTCGCCATATAGCACATTTTACTATATTTCTTCAAAATGCAATCATCAGGTGAAGGTTGAATCTGGCCAAGCGACCAATTTTCAAGGCAAAATTATTTTAATTTAATTTTTGCAATTTTAAAGGTACTCAATCCAAATTAACCCTCGCAGATTATTATTTCCTTGACTTCAGAGGTGAAAAATATTTGATTCAAGTCGAGGAACCCACAACATCAAAGCTCATAGTGATCAGATACCGATTTTTAAAATCTATCATTTAAATTTTTTAGTGGCCCAGCAAAGAAATACTTTTTCTGACCAAATTGCAGATGAAGATGGATAATTCTAAATCAACTGTTTTTTTGTGTGTGTGTCAGGTGTTTGACAAATCAGCAATATTCGTTGAGCAAAAAGTTGATAAATTACAAGTTTTTGTCAATTTTATGCTATAATTGACTGCAGTTTTTTTTGGAGCAATTAATCGATTCTGTCAACTGAAGCGGCATTTCAAAACATCTTCTTGTTGTTGGAATCTGATGATATGGGGACTATTGATTCGGATTGAGGACCTTTAAGGGGAAAATATCTTTATTGGATAAATTTACATATAATACTGAATACATTTTTATGAAAACGGGTTACGTGGATGGGGCACAATGACTCAATGAGACATAATTTATGGCCTGTGGTAGGATCCAACTTCAGTAGATGATAGGCACTTCAAAAATGAATGAGATAATTTGCCTATATGGTTACTACTTAGGGGTGACCCCTTCTGTGAAGTAGATGATAAGAAACAAGTATTAAGGGTGGTCCCAGCTCGAGATTGCATGCTTGTTTGTGACTTTTGTGAGCTTTTATCGTTCTCTCAGATGTCTAATCATTGTGATGGTCAACAATAGTGATAGCGGAGACCTAGACTGAAATTAACAATATTGATGGAAATTTAATTCTATTTAATTCTATTTCAATTTAATTCTATATATGTCTCTTTGCCAAAAAACTTATTTTAAATGATCGTTGAGAATTTTATCTAAAATTACTAATCATGCGACACATGCTGACACTATTGGTTAATAGGCATCTGATAGTATATGAACATTTTAATAATTGCCCGGGAGGAATGGCATTATTCTTGACAGGCATAGATACATAGATGTTCATGGCATGGTCTGAGAAAATGCTACAAGATTAAACATTTATATGATTGCCTCATTACTACATTAGTCATGTACATGTATAACTAGAAGGTCGTGACAGTTCAACTAAGTTGGCCAGGAATTATTATGTTTAGCATACATATTATTCCAATCCCAATGTGTCAAGTCGACAATAGCAAGTACGCAGGGCTATATTTAATAATTTTTCCACAAATAGCCACTAGTTAATATATATATGCTAGCCATGCTGATCAAGCGCCCGCTTTATGCTTAAGGTTTAAATCGAGAACACAGTGTTAAAATCATGAATTATTTAATATGTGAGAATGCTAAAACTAATCACCGTGCAATATAATTATTAAATTTAACTTGATGTGTCCATCACAGGAAACCGAATTCATACACACAGATGGAAAGTTGGCCCGGATGCATATCCTCTCACCAGTCACTGCATGAACTATGCAGTGTGCCGAGACCAAGTGGGATTGGGAGATGTTCTTCTTTTCCTTCACTCAACAAGAAGATAAATGACTCACTGTGTTAGTCACCAATTCACTGGGCTTCACATGTTTGTTACATCTGTGTGTCGAGTCTGTCGACTGTAGATCGATACTAGATGGCTAGAATTGTATTTTGACCTGAGTCACATTCACAGTGAGTGGGTGAGGCTGAAGTCGTTGATAACTAAATTTAGTAATCTGTAATCACTAAATTGACTAATACAATCCTAATATTATTAGATTAGTAAGCCACATGAACGCTTTCACCGATTACTGCGTCCACAAGTTCCAGCTACGCGCTACGTTCAACGGTTCATGACTGAACTATACTGTGTATAGTAAATCAGTCAGCTCTAAAATGTCCATTTTCTGATTTCCTTGACCCAAGTTGAGGTTTGACATGACAGTGTTAGATATTAACAATTAAATTTACTATTTAGAGAAGCAGTTAGTAGATTGAACGATTTGCCGCTTGCAGTTGAAACTCTAAGTCTAGCCACTAAACCAGTCCAGGTGAAAACAGACTTAAAATTGAACAATAACAGAACAAGTCAAATCGCCGTGGTGAGCAGTCTGCACAGACCAGTCCACATTCCATTCCAGTGACCTTCATTTTCATATTTTTTTCAGTCACAGATTCGTCATTGAGTTTCTTTCCGATTTTCACTTTGAACACAGTTCACTTCAACTTCAAAACAACTTAACAAGTTGTTGTTGTTGACATGTTGTTGGTATTCTTCTTCTTCTTTTGACTGCTTTGACTCTAAAGTCATTCCAGTAATTGGCTCGTTGTGCTATCTTCGCTTGTGCTTTCTCGTTTGTTCTCAACGCTTACGTGCTGTGATACCGTTGTACATTTAAAATACGAGCGATAACAATAACAAGCAATTCCATTTCAAATTTCGCAAACAAGAGAGCGCCACCATTTTGTAACGAAATTACGTCATCATTTCCAACGTTGCTATGGCCTGCCAGGGGACGTAATATTCTAACTGTAACGGTACGGAATCTGGCGAGGTTTGCCGAATGCTATGCGCCCGCGTCAGCTAAATCCACATTAAGCATTTAATTTTGAATAAGGTTGATTTTGTTTTTCAAATTTAATAGTGTTGCTATAGGGAGGCTGATCGAAGAAGAAAAATAAATTCGTTTTATTAATTTGACAATTCTATTCCAACATGGCGGCCACCATAGGGCCCCATAGGTCTGAATCGCCCGGATGTAAAAACAATTTGTTCATGTTGATAGGGTATAGAAATTACTGACGTCACAACTATACTTGCGTCGCTTATGTTACTGTAAAACAACCCTTTGGGTTGTGATTAATAGTATATGAGGATTTATTTGTTAACACTTTCATGGCGATTACTGCCCTTAGACTCTTGTTATGATTGTTGTAATAATAATAATATTATGGAATCACGCCTCGACCCTGGTTTGTTCATTCAAAGCAAAAACTCACAGTACAGAACAAAATAATACATACCACTATGCGCCATGAAAAATTTAACATATAAATCTGCATATATCTTTAATACTATACCCACAGGTCGGACTACTGAACTTGCATTTCTTGTCTACGAACTGTATGTGTAAGAACCTACACAAAATGTGTAAGGGATATGTGTTGATTTTATACACACAGTTGTGTATAAATGTGTAAAAAATTACCCATTTATGTGTAAAAATTGTTACACAATTTGTGTACGAATATGAAACTACACATACACTATACAAATATGTTTAAGATCAAAATTGAATAATGATTGTGTAGCAGGGCTACACATTTTGTGTAGAAAACCTACACATTAGTCATAAGAGTGTGCGCTCACTATATATATTGACAGGTGCGCTCACTATTTATTTGATTTTGTGCGCTCACTATATATATTGACTGGTGTGCTCACTATATATATTGACTGGTTCGCTCACTATATATATTGACTGTGCGCTCACTATATATATTGACTGGTGCGCTCACTATATATATATATATTGACATTGCTCGGTACCAATTATTACTCTGCTCCAATAAAACATTAGCTGCCACGCCCACACCGCCATATTGACCATAAATATAGCGAATTGTAGATACACACTTACCATGGATGTTCAAATAAAAACGTCAGGGGCTAAATAATAATCCCGAGGATATTGAAACTTCTGACTAGAACATTTATCATATACTGACAAATGAAATGTTTTACTCCAGGTACATTTCACTTGCAAATAAGTTAATTATTTTCCGTCGCAATCGAAGAAAACAACATGTACATGTAAAATAATAAATGCGTTTGTTTTCCATTGACGGAAAAGTCAGCTGTTTATATATATACATGGAATATTCAAATTATTTAGACGTGACCATGTCATGTTTCGTGTCGACAAATTATGATGGAATCCGACAGTGATGATATCGTTAGAGCCAGTTGTCAGAAGAAAATATTTTCTTTGTATGGGATGTTGAAGTGTTGGTGAGATAAATGTAGAGAATGTCACGAACAATGATATACCAGATAAACCTTACTCCGACACAATTATCGTTAAAGGCACGGGTGGCGCGTGGGTATGCTGTTAAAATAATTATACTCATTAAAAGTACCATTAAAATAAAGAATATTCAAATACACATGTATTGACATATCTTGTTCTTAAATCAATCATAAATATCGAATAAATAATTGTTATTGTCAAGTTCATACGATGTGTTATGTAAACAAAGGCCAGTTTCAGTAACATTTTTGGCTATTGTTTACATACTAAAGCGTACGAAAATGACAATAACGCACTATTTACGCGATATGTATGACATGTATAAGAATATATTTTAACATTCTTTCTGTTTGTGGTGGTTTTAACGAATGCGACTATTTTAATAGCAATACCCACCCACCTTTAACTGTAGATAGTAGCCCCTTGCGGGGCACGCGTTCTTTCCGTGACTGTACCATCGCAATTCGCAAATACACAAATGCTTCTTTTTCCACCGTTCATTTTGGATTTTTTGCTCCCAATCTATCCGAACACAGCTACATAAATAAAAAAAAGGTTACACAGACATAGTTATTCCATTCAAAACGATTCACCCAGTGACCAGAAGCTCAGTTTACATAGCTGCGACACCTGTAAAGTGACAGCCAATACGCACACGCTTTGACATCTTCAGATACTAGGTAATCGGGATTCACGATTATATAGCGATTGGAATTAAATCGCGGTAATAGGTGCCACGCGCGGTTAGAATTTGATTATTTGCGACATAACGGAGATGTGCTTTTAAAGTGTGCTTTACAAACGCACCAAACCCAATATTATATTTCGACTTATTGTAGACCGAAGCTGATCACTTGTGGTGTTATAAATTATTTCATACAAACTCCGTTATTTCGTCAAAGTACGTTCTATATAGAGTTATCACCATTCCGATTAACCCTAATCTACTAGTCCGATTAAATACACGCCGATACTTCGCAATACGACCGTTAGTCTACACTCTAACTGCGACATATTTCACCAGCAATATAAGCTGTTATATTTTGCATTGTGTTCCCGTGATAAAAACTTCAAGAGTGGCCCAGCCATTGTTCACACATAAATATCGGGAGCAATTAACGCGGGCATAACCGTTACATACTGCAACAATGAGACACTGCGAAGATACATCCGCGAATACATACATCCTGCACAAAGTCTAACAGGTAACAATATAGCGAGTACATTTTAAAGGCCCACTTAATTTTCGAATGCCCAGATAACATTATTCCATATTATATACAATTTGGAAGAGGAACCAAAAATATATATATTCCACCAGAATACGAAGCAGCTGTGGCCTAGGACTGTTCACCGAGTGATAGAGATTCACTCCCCCCTTGTCAAACTAGAATGCAACAAGTTCAAACTAAGAGATAGAGTTATTCCCCTTCCATTGAGTATAATAAACTTTAATTACACAGTCCGGATCAAAATTAAATGCAGGACACACCATGGTACCTCGACAAAAAACAACATGTTCACAGTTTATTCGACCGCATCAGTTAATAATACAATGGCTTGGAGCTTCCTCTTCCAAATGGTATATAACATGGAATACATGGACACTTGCCCCATAACCCACATACACGGACACGATCAGATCAGCCTGACAGTAAACACCATGTAGGGCGTAATAAATGATAAACCAAAGATGCCCCGCGCGACGATTGGTTGGATTATTACGCCATCTATGGTGTTTTCTGTGACCATATTTTTTACTTGTCAATGGGGGTATGGGCGAATATGTGAAATATGAATAAAAATGTACTTGGATATATTCGTTCCGTTTCCTTGTTACATAGCTCATTCCGCCTCATTGCATTACGGGCGACCCTATATGCAGGGAGACGACTTAGCTAATAGCTATGTTATTTCTGCATGGTTCCGGTTGTATTGCTGTGGTATTGGTGCGTAATGGTGTATTGTTATACTATGGCTACGATGGGCTTAATATGTTAACTTAGATAACAGTTATGCTATTGATGGGTCCTGTTGAGTTGATAGAGTGCTTAATCATCCAGATTGCAGAGATTGCAGTACAGTTAAAATGTCCTGCATGAAATCGCCATATCATGCTAAGAGCGTGCACCAAGAGAATCGCGCTAGAGACCACTGACTGCACGTTCACCCATTCAACATTGAATAGATCATTCTTTACATTTTTACAGTATGTGCTTCCTGTTACTCCCACTGTTGTGTACGTAAATTGACCCCATCGTGCCGCTATTAACGATTGCATGCTTGAGCTATTTCCGACCAGTCGTCTCCCACGGAGGTTATACTATAGCTTGGTGCGATATAACGCGATACTATTGTCTCCGTGCACAGATTATATAGCCATCAGAAACCTGTTTAATTTGCATTGTCATTATTTCTAGTCTGCTTATAGACTACTTCACTTGTTGAAACGGCAGCCTACTCCGTTGATAAATCTCGATATTCGCTAAGAGTTTATTGGCATCTGCGGACGCGCGTTAAAGGTTGTTCCACACCGGGCGCGAGCGAGCGATTATAACGGCCGTTTTCTAACGTCCGTAGCAGTTCAAAGCGCGCGATTTTTATGTTCACACCGCAAGCGACCGACTCGCTGACCACGAGGCGATTATAGCAGTGATGTTATGCTTCGTCGAATTGTCGCTTTGTTGCAAACCAGCGAGATAATTGGACGGCTCTCAAATAGGTGTTTATACGACCGTTATTTTTCTATTTGATGACGGTACACTGATTTGTCGCCGCGATAATGGAGGACTTTAGCGAGAGGCTAATAATCGAAGTACAACGTGTGTCTGTATGGCACATGTGTGTCTGTATGACTGTGTGTGTCTGTATGACTGTATGTATGTATGCATGTATGCCATGTGTGTCTATATGCCATATGTGTCTGTATGACCAAATAATTAAACCATTTATTTTTGTTATTTTTCGTGACTGAAATTCCACCTTAGATTACTATATTCAGTTTATTACTTGTAAAGAACTAACATCATGGACCGTATAATCTGCTCCATTGGCTGGTGAATTATATTTTGGTATAATCAGGGGAAATGATAAAGAATATAACGATGCTAGTTTATTCCAAAAGACGTTGTGGTAAACATCAGACAATGCATTCATCAACTAATAATAATCGCGTATTACCGGGTGGGAGCACTATTATAACTAATGTGTAGAAACGATTACACATCAAATGTGTAAACCCTGTTAATACACATAGCAATGTGTAGTTTTACATACAAATACATTGACCAAGTGCCGTTCCACACATAATGTGTACATTTTATTACACACACTTGTGTAAGGATGTAGATCGTGCGCATTGCGTGCCTTCAGTTTCATAGTCTGCTACATGACGACGATATTGTTTGAGTATATGTTTTGGAATACAATTTACTACTGTCTCAATACCCATGTAATTTTGAGTGCTGAGAATAAACAAATTGTAGACAGGGAATGTAAGTTCAGAATTCCGACTTGTGAGTATTGTATTAATGATATATGAGGATATATTTGTTAATACTTTCATGAAGAATACTGCTCTTACTCTTGTTTATATGATTGTTGTAATACGTTAATACTAATCACGTGCAACCACGTCACGACCATGGTTTGTTCATTTAAAACGAAAACTCACACATGACAGAGCAAAATATTACGTACCATTGTACGCCATGAAAGTTTTAACATATAAATCTCCATTTGCCATGAATAATATATACCCACAGTTCGGAATACTGAACTTTACATTCTTATCTACGATATATATGTGTAAGAATTTACACAACATGTGTAAGGCATAGGTGTTGATTTTATGCACACCAGTGTGTATACATGTGTATACATTGACCCATTTATTGTGTAAAATATGTTTAAGATAAAAAATGAATAATGGTTGTGTATATAGCAGGGATACACGTTGTTTGTAGAAACCCTACACATTAGTCATAAGAGTGTGGGGTGGGGGTATCCCCCATACAGCAACCTGACTCCCCTAAAATTAGCGTATACACAGAATAATAACCTGACTATCGCGCGCGACGAAGCGTTTCAGTCGCTTGCGGTGTGGACATAAAATTCGCGCGCTTTGAACTGCTACGGACGTTAGAAAACGGCCGTTATAATCGCTCGCTCGCGTCCGGTGTGGAACAACCTTTAGACAGGTCCGAGTCGCTCAATAACCAAAACGAAACCTTCAAGCGGCACCAAAAAATAATCAGTTGGAAATTTCCAACCAAAGGGTGTACTATTTTGAAAATTTCAAACCGTTGGCATGTTTTACCATGAATTAGCAATAATGTCTATATTTCGAGCTATATAAGAAATTGTATATACCAACACTACGAACCGCGGCGTTTTATCGACAGCGAATATCATGCCTACACTGCGAACCGCCGCGTTCTATAGACAGCGATAAAAACATTTACCCCCCCCCCCTACGAGTTTGAGCACCCTAATTTCTGCTTTAAACAGTTCAGATTACCCGGAGTCGAACTGACCAGATGACCACTCCGCTTGACAAATATAAAACTGGTTATCTATACCTTATATATCTATATATATCGACGTAAACTATGACAATAATGCTTTGTGTCACTTGTGTAACTTTCGCTACAGTAACGAACTGTTCCATATCATTTGGTCGTGTAATTATGATATAATGCACATGCTACGATATAACTACTGGAATCATATTATCAACGTGTATGGTATCGCCATGTTCATGTTTCTGGATAACCTATCTCTGCAACACCTGATGGCCGTTATTTTGGGTGGTGATCCCGTAACAATGCCACCGAATATCGCTGACCTGATGGACGCAGTTATCGTTGACACAGCAACCTTCCTATTGAATTATTGTCGACTTATACGGAAATGTGTAGTGTAAAGCACGCTTCCAGATGCGAATGACCCGATGTTTAATTCCGCACATCTTCATTTTAGTGTACACTTTACACTTGATAAATTAATTGTTATACAGTCTCCTGAACACCAGAATGTAACATACTACTGATATCTCGCCGTCCTTGTACAATCGTTTACACTATCTGCGGATTACAATTTTACAACAAACGCCAATCCCAGTCGATTGCACCAACCATAACAATGGAAACGTTGGTGTTATCTGCGATCGAAGCAGAATTACATATGATCATTACGATTTACTATTCCCCAATAGTGACATACAGTAGTACGTTACGTTATGTGTGTGTGTTCATTGTATCAATATATTATGTACATATACACTGCCCATTGTATTATATATCACATCATCTCTCCTTAAAGAGGAGGCAATAAACATATATTACGGGTCACTGGTCCATCAACAACCATTCATTTGGTAATGCATCGAGTGCTCGCCGTCAATTTAGTTTCCGTATATTAAAGCCTCTGTTGTTACCAATGGTATAAACCATAAACCATATATAGAGGATATTCAATGAGTCGCAATTAAATACGAAATTCATTAACGGAGTGCACTAAATTCTAGTCGAGTCGAGCTTAATGGACGAGGTTAATAAATTATGTATAGAATTGCGACGATTTTATCAAATAATCACATTTTAGAAACGACAAAGGATCTGGAAAAGGCTGGGGTTAAACAAATATTAATAATGATTTCCGTATCACAACCAAAGAGAAAATAAAGACCATTCAAGAACAAACATAGTTCCATATTATATGTGTCTTTTCTTGTTGACAAAAATGTTCAACCACCCTTATCACCCATTTGTATCACACTGTCAACACTAAATAACCCAACTCAAATCGAATATAATAGATTTTATTCTAATTAACATAATAATACAGTTCTGGCACTGACATAGACATCATTGCGCTGAGCTCTTACGTCACTGTGTGCGCCTATAATACACGTGTGTCTTACTAAAAGGTTAGGCCGGGTTTAGAGCTAATTGTGTAATACAAATAGTTTATTTGTCCGGTCATCATTATGCGAATTTCGACTCTCTCAATTTCTAGTTCATGGAAGTAAAGGTACATTTTAACCCTTTACCCCACAAACCGGCCAAAACCGGCCAAATAAAGCTTCAACAGCCTAAAATATCTTCGGTCTGTCTCAATAGAACCATACAAATATGGATAGCATTGGAACCGGCTCCTTGGCCACATTGTGAGTTACAGTTATGCCCTGTGCCAATGCATTATCTTATATATGCGAGTCGACCATAGGTCGCCTCGCATATACATGTATAAGAGAATGCATTGGCCTAAACAAAATCTTTTTTTAACACTTTTTACCATTTTTTCTTACATTCTTTAACAATTTTATAATTTTTAATGTGTTAAGCCAAAGCATTCTCTTATATATGCGAGGCGACCTATGGTTGACTCGCATATATAAGAGAATGCATTGGCACAGGGCCGTTCTGTTGGGTAAAGGGTTAATGAATCAAGTTCGTCTCAAAGTTGATATAACTGCTTAGTGAATGAAAATTTCTATCTAGCTGCCGTCTGTCATTTTGTTTTTGCGACTCTCATGTCTGTTTATTTGCGCGCACTCTATGTCTGTTGTTGAATAGACTTTTCCTGGTTGAAAGCTGCACTATCTGAAAACGTACATGTGTTAAGTTGACCCTGCAGCCCCACGACGTGAAACTCCACGACGCAACGCTTGCCGGGGCGTTACACATAGCGAGTCCACAGTTGTGTGTGCAAAGAACGTGGACTAACAAATGTTTTCTCCAACCAAAAAAAATATATAAACTGATTAACCCTTTATCCAACAAAACGGCCAAAAACGCCCAAATAAAGCTTCAACAGCCTAAAATATCTTCGGTATGTCTCAATAACACCATACAAATATGGATATCATTGGAACCGGTTCATTGACCACATTGTGATGGTTACAGTTATGCCCTGTGCCAATGCATTCTCTTATATATGCGAGTCGACCATAGGTCGCCTCGCATATATAAGAGAATGCATTGGCCTAAAAAAGATCTTACAATCTTTAACAATTTTATAAATTTTTCTTACATTTTTTAACAATTATTTTTCATTTTTAATATGTGTTAAGCCAATGCATTCTCTTATATAGGGCCGTTCTGTTGGGTAAAGGGTTAACCCTTTCATGATCCATATAGAGCCCGACTGCTGCATACGGCACTCTGTATTGCACTCTTCCATCTGTGTGAGGCGCCCTGTGGGTTAAACATTAAAAGTACTCAATCCGAATTAGCGCGCGCAAATTACTATCTCTTTGGCTTTGGGGGTAAAAAATATTTGATTCGAGTCGAGGAACCCACCCATCAAAGCTAGGAGTGATCAGATATCGATGTTTGAAATATATTATTTAAATTTTAAGTGGCCCCGTAAACTGTCGACGAAAAGAACTTATCTGACCAGATAGCGGATGAAGACTCGATAACTCTAAAATCCAGTGTCTTTTTTTGTGTCAGATATTTGACAACTGGCAAAATTTCGTAGAACAAAACGTTGATAAATAACAGGTTTTGGGCAATTTTATACTATAGTTGACTGTGGTTAGCATTATTTTTGGGCAATTAATCGATTCTGATAACTGAAGGTGTATTTTGAAGAAATGTTGTTGTATCTTGATGATATGTGGACCCTCTGATCGGATTGAGTACCTTTAAACTTTATCGTCTCGGTTATTATCCTGTCATGGCGGGCCGCGCTGGTGCGGCATTAAAGGTCCTTCGCAAGGCATTCTCTTATATATGCGAGTTCGCCGTAGGAGTCAACAATGAGAGCATATAATGCAACTAAGGTCATGGTAAATATTGTTAGGCCAATGCATTATCTTTTATCCACCTCTACTATTCTCAATTGAGCGTAGTTCAGACGATGTTTTCTATGGAGTGGTATGGTCGATTCATTTGAAATTTCCCGTGATCATATATAGTAGAATGATACATTCCCCAGGTTGGCATAGCGCCTGAGTACCAACTTTTAAGTTGAAAGCACTCGAACAAGTCCATAACATGTCTTTAAGATAATTACATATAGTTCTTATTGGTGAGATAAATTTAATGGTGCACGGGTGTGAAAAGGGGCCATTTAAAATGTTCAACATTACTACATGTATTAGCTACTGGCAGTGTTACCCGGCGTTGCCCAGGTTAATGCGATGTGAAACCATCTGTATGATGTGGATATTTGTTGGGGATAGAGAATGCTCTTGCTTAAAGTGTTATACGTTTTTTCATAAATCTTATATTCAAATAGCATCATAAAACATGATTATTACAGTCATGGAATATAAGTATAGTGGCTCACCTTGTCAATTGTCATTCTGTTTATCGTGATTAATCCGTTCCACCAATAATGAAGTATTTATTTATTTACAACTTCGTATACATTAGACGTTATATTATCATACATGAACATCATAAACACATTAGTTCGATAGAAGATGATAATTGGGTTTTACATATTGAGATGTATCAATCAATTTAGTGGGTTGGACTAAGATCTCGAGGACACCTGGCTAACATATCTCCATGAAGATACAGATGTTTCAAAGAAATTTCCAGGTGCTCCTCTGTTCATGGTGCTATATATTGGCTAAATATTCTCAGTTTAAACGAAATGTTGCTGCGCAATATATCAGCTACATGTGTCAGGCACAGAGCGAGATTTTGAGTTGTTTATGTCGGTCGATGAGTCTGTTATAAAACCCTTGTCAGATGTCAGTATTTGGAGAATCCTGAAAAGTCTTATACAACTAACTGCATTTTCTTGTATATCAGAAGAAACTATATTTGACTGCATACTGTGACCACTATTTTTGAACAGGCCTGCCATATTATATCTCTTAACAAATTGTAACTGTTTTGTGGAAACTGTATTGAAAGGAACAGACTCAATTTTGTTATAATATATATGCAATCCTGTAACGGTTCGAGGTCTCTCAGTTTGCACGAATATATGTATCTCTTCAATAGAATGATAAATATACGGTTAGTGCTTCTTCTATGTATCTCTTTTTGCTAGCTCATTGTGTTACTGCCTTGATTGGCATCCCAATATAAATATGACAGTTAAGAAGAAATAATTGTTCAAGTGACTTAAGTGGGTCACCATATGTCGGGATTGTGAAATATGAACGTCCAAAACTACTTAAAATGATATGGAGATGGCCTGGGTGACTGTATATAACTTATATGTGGATATCGGCGAATAGCAATCTTATCAATGATAGTGCATATCCGCTCGCCATCCGTGACGCAAACGACACCAAATGTGATTTAATTCATGGTATATCATTAGAGAAAAACGTTTATGAATTTGGTGGAAATTGGTGCCAAATATATTTGTATCAACTTTTGCCTCTTTTGACATATTTAAACCATGCCCATTAGACTCATGGATGCATGATATACTGGCGATGATTATATATATGTTTGGTGGTAATCAGCAACTAATCAAATTCTGAGAATAGTCATATCTCTCACCCAAACGACAGCAATTTGACGTCTTAAAATCACACGATGATATTCCTCGTATCATAGAGAAGAATAATATATCAATTTTGTGGAAATCTGGGCTGAAAATAGTTTATTAAATCAATTGTTGATACAACGCTGACTCGAACAACGCCATATTACGAAGGTGATTATGTATTCGTTTGGTGGAAATCTGGGACAAAACTATTTCACCATATTTTTTTAATTTTGCTGACCTCCCCCTTTTCTTCCCCTGACACCAACAGCGTCATTTTAGAAAAGTTTAACCCGCACCATTATCTTCCTTGTAAAAAGTTACCCCTCTTAGACCGCCTTGGTGCCATCTCGATTGTACCACGTGAAGTTATATATAGAACCCACACAGACAGACAGAAAGACAGTCAGACAGTCAGCACGATTTGATTTCTTGTATCATTTGAGAAGAACGTGTCTGAATTTGATGGTTATTGGTACTAAAAATATTTTGTATTAGGTTTGGTGACCATCCCGTCCCTATTTCGGACTCATGCTGCACACACTAAGACTGATAAGAGATTAGAGATGCATATATATGAATTGGTGAAAATTGGCGAGTATACAAATTCGTATCAAATTCAAGGTCCCCATATCTCTCACCCATAGGGAACAAATATGGTGTATCTAAACGACACGATAAGATTCCCCGTATCACAGAGAAGAATATGTATCAATCTGGTGGAAATCGCCACTAAACATATAGATATAATTTGTTGTGTCCCTCTCATATCTATACACCACTGACTCGAATGGCCCCAATTGTGACATCCTTAAACCACACGATTACACTCCTGATATTATGGAGATGATTGTTTATAAGTTTGGTGATAATCGGCGACTAAACAATTTTGTTTATCAAATTTAGTGCCAAACCCTCCCCTCCCCATCTCTCGTCCAAACAGCACCACTATGGCGTCTTTAAATCACACGATTAGATTCCTCGTATCATGGATAAGAACGTGTATCAATTTGGTGAAATTGGCGCAAAACAAATTGTGCATCCATGTTGGTGCCCCTGTCCCTTTCAATGCAACCCTGACTCGAATGAGGCCACATTTGACAGATATAAGCCACACCATTCGACTCCTCATACCATGGGGATGATTTTGTATAAGTGTGGTGGCAATCGGCGACTAAACCAATTATTATCAAATTTAGTGCACACCCCCTTCAATTCTCTCATCAAAAAGACAACGATTTGGCGTTGTTAAATCGCACAATTAGATTCATTGTATCATGAAGAAGAATATATATCAATTTGGTGGAGATCGGCGCTAAAATTAGTTTATCAATTTTGGTGCCCCTCTCCCCTTCCTTGCATCCCTGACTCGAACGACGCCACTTTTGACATATTTAAACCACACCGTTGGATTCTTCATATCATGGGGATGATTATATGTAAGTTTCGTGGCAATCGGCGACAGAAAAAAAATCTGCCCCTCCCCTTCCGGGCACCCCTGACGCGAACGGCGCGACTTTTGTCATATTTAAACCACACCATTATATTCCTCATATCATGGGGATGATTATATATAAGTTTGGTGGCAATCGGCGACATTTTTTTTTTCTGCCCCTCCCCCTTTTCTGCCCCTGACAACAACGGCGTCACTCTAGAAAATTCTAACCCCGACCATTATCTTTCTCGTAAAAAGCTACTCCTAGTAGACCCCTTTGGCATCATCTAGATTGGCCCCTGTGAATTTCTATAGAACACAGACAGACAGACAGACAGACAGACAGACAGACAGACATTCGCAAATATAGATATAGATACGTAATTCGTATCTGTCGTAGTTAAGTGTCAATTGGTTCCAGGACCTTGAGACATGGTCCACATCATATCATTATAATTCGATTTATCACAGCGAAACATGCTCTGCCCCATTACATGATAAGTGCTGTCACATAAGGGTCCAACATTGATTTTCAACAAATGTCGTAAGATCTTTATTCAGTGCACTTAGTCCTTATCACAGGAGCTTGGAATTAGGTCAAAACCCCTCTTTTATTGGCGGAACCACCACCCGGGGCCATAGGCTACGAAAGGAACGAAACAACAAATTGTTGCCACCCATTTTGAACTCAACTGTATTCCTACAAAAAAAAAAATTGCACTAAAAACTTTTGGTATCTCTTACACCTTAGATGCCAATCTACAACATTCCGTAGGGATATTTTTCCAGTTCTTCGAAAACCTCACTTTATTTCGGTAATGTATTGTAAATTCACAAACAAGACAAATCTGCGACTTCTACATCACCCGTTTTAGAATCGGAATGAAAAATACCATACAGGCCAATTTTAACCAAGTGAATGACTACTCTGCGATTTGTCCATCTACGAATTGTATGTACACACGTCGCAAGTGGAGGTAACCAAGGATACGCCAAGATTTCGCAGCGGAACTCAAACAGTGCTTGGTATTCATTTTGTCTTGTGACTCTTGTCGTGGTCACGCGCACTTGAACTACTGCGGTTGTTACCCACGACGGTAAACTGCCCATGATGCACTTATGATTGAATCGTGGCGCCTGAACCAGGTCTGACAATTCCCAATTTTAGCTACTATAGCTATATGTAGCTACAATTGTAGCTACATTTTACTATCGTAAAACAATATTTTACCAATCGGCATAGCACGTAAGCATTACCGCGAGCTGTTGCAACTATGGGTGAGTGGTATTATTTTGTATCAACTTATAAAACCACTGCCGGTGTCATTTCGGTTGCACCAGCTTGCGGAATATCCGACAAGCATAGCGAAGCACGTGTATCTGTTTAGAAATATGTTATTCTATGTGATATTCGCATCAATCCATATAAGATCTACTATTGTTGTATTTAGGTACACTTGCCAGGAAAAAGTAACCATGTTGGACTATTTTGTTAATTATACATGAAAATGGCAAACTATATTAACATACTAAGAATAATCAAATCAGGTTATTGATATTTCAACGATTGTTTGTTGGATTGGGTTTTCTCTCTTCAACCAGATTCATCCACCGCCAATAGCCATATATAGCTACAATAGCTGCATGTGGCTATTATAGCTATAATTCGGAATTGCCAGACCTGTGGACGTTCACAAATATGTCGTAGTTCTTTATGCGAATGGTATCAATATTTATTGTTTCAAAGAGGCATGGCAACCATCCTGTCGTTATAATTCGATTTCTCACAGCAAAACATGCTCTGCGCCATTACACAATATAACATGCTCTGCGCCATTACACAATATAACATGCTCTGCGCCATTACACAATATAACATGCTCTGCGCCATTACACAATATAACATGCTCTGCGCCATTACACAATATAACATGCTCTGCGCCATTACACAATATAACATGCTCTGCGCCATTACACAATATAACATGCTCTGCGCCATTACACAATATAACATGCTCTGCGCCATTACACAATATAACATGCTCTGCGCCATTACACAATATAACATGCTCTGCGCCATTACACAATATAACATGCTCTGCGCCATTACACAATATAAGTGCTGCCGCACATGCAGGTATTTAGTAACGTGCTCTGGTTAACCCTTTACCCAACAGAAGGGCCCTGTGCCAATGCATTCTCTTATATATGCGAGTCGACCATAGGTCGCCTCGCATATATAAGAGAATGCATTGGCTTAACACATTAAAAATTATAAAATTGTTAAAGAATGTAAGAAAAAATGGTAAAAAAAGATTTTTTTTAGGCCAATGCATTCTCTTATATATGCGAGGCGACCTATGGTCGACTCGCATATATAAGAGAATGCACTGGCACAGGGCATAACTGTAACCATCACAATGTGGTCAATGAGCCTGTTCCAATGATATCCATATGTGTATGGTTCTATTGAGACAGACCGAAGATAATTTAGGCTGTTGAAGCTTTATTTGGCCGGTTTTGGCTGGTTTGTTGGGTAAAGGGTTAATTACGAATGGTCCAACATTGAGTAAATTTCAACGTAAATGTCGTATACGATCTGTATTCAGTGAACTTGGTTCTTGTTGACAATACAATTGTGTTAAAGGAGACCATTTAAAATTTTACACTTAATGCTGTACTCGCACATCTAGTCGTGTTGGGCGTTTGATACATTGTTGCCCCTCCGTGTAGTCATATCGAACAGTTGGTAATGTTGGACTGTACGTGCATGTACATGTAATTCGCACACGCCGTACTCCATAATTATATTACTAATATATCTATTAGATATACTTTTGACTGTGCATACATGTGCACGAAAAACGGGTGTATTATGTTATGTATAAGTATGCTCATGTGTTGATATGGATGGATATATGTAGAATGCAGCGCTTACCATACATTGGGTCGTATATAGACTATATCTGATCTTGTGACGTAGGCAAACATTATCTAATACGACGATGCTGTTTTGAATTTGTGTGAGCACTTTTATTGCACAGCAGATCGGCGGACTTAAAGCATTAATATCGTAATCGGGAAATCTATTGTCTTTCGATTGCTGGTATATTGCATATGAGAATTATGAATATTGAATTATAAGTTCATTCGTAGGAGTAGCTCACTTGTTGTTGAGAAAATATGACAATACAGTGTGTGTGGGTGGGGGTGAAAAGTAATCGAAATTCGTGATGTGAAATATAATAAGATTCATGAATCATGAATTCACCAATCTACTGTGCGACTGTGGGCTTTTAACGTACACCACAAAGCCTTTGTACTGCACGCTATTGTGCGAAACGAAATAACATATATTTAATATGGAATTATATGTTTTCATAAGACAGCATAGTACATAAATGCATCTGATAATCCATAAATGTCATAATATTTTCTGAAATCGATAGGAAACACATAATTATGAACAAAGTCTAAGATACATTCATGCAGGTTCAGGCGAATTCGGTCAATGGGCAAGTGATATGATGACGTTGTTCGTCGATTTTCGTTGAAATCGACATGTGACATCTTATATGAATGAAATGGACATTATGAAATTGACACGTCTCCATATACTATATCAGCTTCTCAGTATTCTTTCAATGAACCGTTGCGTACGGAGATTAATTTCTAATAATCATCCCACGAAATATAGGCTGACCTGAATCTTATTTTGGTGGTAATACCAGGGAATATAGGCTGACCTGAATCTTATTTGGGGGTAATACCAGGGAATATAAGCTGACCTGAATCTTATTTTGGTGGTAATACCAGGGAATATAGGCTGACCTGAATCTTATTTGATGGTAATACCAGGGAATATAGGCTGACCTGAATCTTATTTGGTGGTAATACCAGGGAATATAGGCTGACCTGAATCTTATTTGGTGGTAATACCAGGGAATATAGGCTGACCTGAATCTTATTTGGTGGTAATACCAGGGAATATAGGCTGACCTGAATCTTATTTGGTGGTAATACCAGGGAATATAGGCTAACCTGAATCTGATTTGGTGGTAATACCAGGGAATATAGGCTAACCTGAATCTGATTTGGTGGTAATACCAGGGAATATAGGCTGACATGAATCTGATTTGGTGGTAATACCAGGGAATATAGGCTAACCTGAATCTGATTTGGTGGTAATACCAGGGAATATAGGCTAACCTGAATCTTATTTTGGTGGTAATACCAGGGAATATAGGCTGACCTGAATCTTATTTGCTGGTAACACCAGGGAATATAGGCTGACCTGAATCTTATTTGGTGGTAATACCAGGGAATATAGGCTGACCTGAATCTTATTCGGTGGTAATACCAGGGAATATAGGCTGACCTGAATCTTATTTTGTGGTAATACCAGGGAATATAGGCTGACCTGAATCTTATTTTGTGGTAATACCAGGGAATATAGGCTGACCTGAATCTTATTTTGTGGTAATACCAGGGAATATAGGCTGACCTGAATCTTATTTTGTGGTAATACCATGGAATATAGGCTGACCTGAATCTTATTTGGTGGTAATACCAGGGAATATAGGCTGACCTGAATCTTATTTTGTGGTAATACCAGGGAATATAGGCTGACCTGAATCTTATTTGGTGGTAATACCAGGGAATATAGGCTGACCTGAATCTTATTTGGTGGTAATACCAGGGAATATAGGCTGACCTGAATCTTATTTTGTGGTAATACCAGGGAATATAGGCTGACCTGAATCTTATTTTGTGGTAATACCAGGGAATATAGGCTGACCTAAATCTTATTTGGTGGTAATACCAGGGAATATAGGCTGACCTGAATCTTATTTTGGTGGTAATACCAGGGAATATAGGCTGACCTGAATCTTATTTTGATGGTAATACCAGGGAATATAGGCTGACCTGAATCTTATTTTGTGGTAATACCAGGGAATATAGGCTGACATGAATCTTATTTGGTGGTAATACCAGGGAATATAGGCTGACCTGAATCTTATTTTGTGGTAATACCAGGGAATATAGGCTGACCTGAATCTTATTTGGTGGTAATACCAGGGAATATAGGCTGACCTGAATCTTATTTTGTGGTAATACCAGGGAATATAGGCTGACCTGAATCTTATTTGGTGGTAATACCAGGGAATATGGGCTGACCTGAATCTTATTTTGGTGGTAATACCAGGAAATATAGGCTGACCTGAATCTTATTTTGTGGTAATACCAGGGAATATAGGCTGACCTGAATCTTATTTGGTGGTAATACCAGGGAATATAGGCTCACCTGAATCTTATTTGATGGTAATACCAGGGAATATAGGCTGACCTGAATCTTATTTTGTGGTAATACCAGGGAATATAGGCTGACCTGAATCTTATTTTGTGGTAATACCAGGGAATATAGGCTGACCTGAATCTTATTTGATAGTAATACAAGGGAATATAGGCTCACCTGAATCTTATTTGATGGTAATACCAGGGAATATAGGCTGACCTGAATCTTATTTGGTGGTAATACCAGGGAATATAGGCTGACCTGAATCTTATTTGGTGGTAATACAAGGGAATATAGGCTGACCTGAATCTTATTTGGTGGTAATACCAGGGAATATAGGCTGACCTGAATCTTATTTGGTGGTAATACAAGGGAATATAGGCTGACCTGAATCTTATTTGGTGGTAATACCAGGGAATATAGGCTGACCTGAATCTTATTTGGTGGTAATACCAGGGAATATAGGCTGACCTGAATCTTATTTGGTGGTAATACCAGGGAATATAGGCTGACCTGAATCTTATTTGGTGGTAATACCAGGGAATATAGGCTGACCTGAATCTTATTTGGTGGTAATACCAGGGAATATAGGCTGACCTGAATCTTATTTTGTGGTAATACCAGAGAATATAGGCTGACCTGAATCTTATTTGGTGGTAATACCAGGGAATATAGGCTGACCTGAATCTTATTTTGTGGTAATACCAGAGAATATAGGCTGACCTGAATCTTATTTGGTGGTAATACCAGGGAATATAGGCTGACCTGAATCTTATATGGTGGTAATACCAGGGAATATAGGCTGACCTGAATCTTATTTGGTGGTAATACCAGGGAATATAGGCTGACCTGAATCTTATTTTGTGGTAATACCAGGGAATATAGGCTGACCTGAATCTTATTTGGTGGTAATACCAGGGAATATAGGCTGACCTAAATCTTATTTGGTGGTAATACCAGGTAATATAGGCTGACCTGAATCTTATTTTGGTGGTAATACCAGGGAATATAGGCTGACCTGAATCTTATTTGGTGGTAATACCAGGGAATATAGGCTGACCTGAATCTTATTTGGTGGTAATACCAGGGAATATAGGCTGACCTGAATCTTATTTGGTGGTAATACCAGGGAATATAGGCTGACCTGAATCTTATTTTGTGGTAATACCAGGGAATATAGGCTGACCTGAATCTTATTTGGTGGTAATACCAGGGAATATGGGCTGACCTGAATCTTATTTTGTGGTAATACCAGGGAATATGGGCTGACCTGAATCTTATTTGGTGGTAATACCAGGGAATATAGGCTGACCTGAATCTTATTTGGTGGTAATACCAGGGAATATAGGCTGACCTGAATCTTATTTTGTGGTAATACCAGGGAATATAGGCTGACCTGAATCTTATTTGGTGGTAATACCAGGGAATATAGGCTGACCTGAATCTTATTTTGTGGTAATACCAGGGAATATAGGCTGACCTGAATCTTGTTTTGTGGTAATACCAGGGAATATAGGCTGACCTGAATCTTATTTTGTGGTAATACCAGGGAATATAGGCTGACCTGAATCTTATTTGGTGGTAATACCAGGGAATATGGGCTGACCTGAATCTTATTTGATGGTAATACCAGGGAATATAAGCTGACCTGAATCTTATTTGGTGGTAATACCAGGGAATATAGGCTGACATGAATCTTATTTGGTGGTAATACCAGGGAATATAAGCTGACCTGAATCTTATTTGGTGGTAATACCAGGGAATATAGGCTGACCTGAATCTTATTTGGTGGTAATACCAGGGAATATAGGCTGACCTGAATCTTATTTTGTGGTAATACCAGGGAATATAGGCTGACCTGAATCTTATTTTGTGGTAATACCAGGGAATATAGGCTGACCTAAATCTTATTTGGTGGTAATACCAGGGAATATAGGCTGACCTGAATCTTATTTGGTGGTAATACCAGGGAATATAGGCTGACCTGAATCTTATTTGGTGGTAATACCAGGGAATATAGGCTGACCTGAATCTTATTTGGTGGTAATACCATGGAATATAGGCTGACCTGAATCTTATTTTGTGGTAACACCAGGGAATATAGGCTGACCTGAATCTTATTTTGTGGTAATACCAGGGAATATAGGCTGACCTGAATCTTATTTGGTGGTAATACTAGGGAATATAGGCTGACCTGAATCTTATTTGGTGGTAATACCAGGGAATATAGGCTGACCTGAATCTTATTTGGTGGTAATACCAGGGAATATAGGCTGACCTGAATCTTATTTTGTGGTAATACCAGGGAATATAGGCTGACCTGAATCTTATTTTGTGGTAATACCAGGGAATATAGGCTGGCCTGAATCTTATTTGGTGGTAATACCAGGGAATATAGGCTGACCTGAATCTTATTTGGTGGTAATACCAGGGAATATAGGCTGACCTGAATCTTATTTTGTGGTAACACCAGGGAATATAGGCTGACCTGAATCTTATTTGGTGGTAATACCAGGGAATATAGGCTGACCTGAATCTTATTTGGTGGTAATACCAGGGAATATAGGCTGACCTGAATCCTATTTTGGTGGTAATACCAGGGAATATAGGCTGACCTGAATCTTATTTGGTGGTAATACCAGGGAATATAGGCTGACCTGAATCTTATTTTGTGGTAATACCAGGGAATATAGGCTGACCTGAATCTTATTTTGGTGGTAATACCAGGGAATATAGGCTGACCTGAATCTTATTTTGTGGTAACACCAGGGAATATAGGCTGACCTGAATCTTATTTTGTGGTAATACCAGGGAATATAGGCTGACCTGAATCTTATTTGGTGGTAATACCAGGGAATATAGGCTGACCTGAATCTTATTTTGGTGGTAATACCAGGGAATATAGGCTGACCTGAATCTTATTTGGTGGTAATACCAGGGAATATAGGCTGACCTGAATCTTATTGTGTGGTAATACCAGGGAATATAGGCTGACCTGAATCTTATTTTGTGGTAATACCAGGGAATATAGGCTGACCTGAATCTTATTTGGTGGTAATACCAGGGAATATAGGCTGACCTGAATCTTATTTGGTGGTAATACCAGGGAATATAGGCTGACCTGAATCTTATTTGGTGGTAATACCAGGGAATATAGGCTGACCTGAATCTTATTTGGTGGTAATACCAGGGAATATAGGCTAACCTGAATCTGATTTGGTGGTAATACCAGGGAATATAGGCTAACCTGAATCTGATTTGGTGGTAATACCAGGGAATATAGGCTGACCTGAATCTGATTTGGTGGTAATACCAGGGAATATAGGCTAACCTGAATCTGATTTGGTGGTAATACCAGGGAATATAGGCTAACCTGAATCTTATTTTGGTGGTAATACCAGGGAATATAGGCTGACCTGAATCTTATTTGGTGGTAACACCAGGGAATATAGGCTGACCTGAATCTTATTTGGTGGTAATACCAGGGAATATAGGCTGACCTGAATCTTATTTTGTGGTAATACCAGGGAATATAGGCTGACCTGAATCTAATTTGGTGGTAATACTAGGGAATATAGGCTGACCTGAATCTTATTTGGTGGTAATACCAGGGAATATAGGCTGACCTGAATCTTATTTTGTGGTAATACCAGGGAATATAGGCTGACCTGAATCTTATTTGGTGGTAATACCAGGGAATATAGGCTGACCTGAATCTTATTTTGTGGTAATACCAGGGAATATAGGCTGACCTGAATCTTATTTGGTGGTAATACCAGGGAATATAGGCTGACCTGAATCTTATTTTGTGGTAATACCAGGGAATATAGGCTGACGTGAATCTTATTTGGTGGTAATACCAGGGAATATAGGCTGACCTGAATATTATTTGGTGGTAATACCAGGGAATCTATAAACTGATATTGACAAACATAACAATAACAGTCACGTCTACCCTCTTGGGTGGCTTAGCATTGGTTCTTTAATTGCGCTAGCGCATGGTCATATACCTTCTTATTATATATATATTTATCACATAATTAACCCACACAACAATCTTCATAATTATTGGTAAGACGCACGTGTAATATTAGCGCGTGCGGTGAAGCCGCGTCATTATTTAAATGACTTGCGATCGCTGAAGTTTATGATTGTTGTTTTCGATGAATACTTCGAGTTGCATCGCGTTTATTTGATCATGTGATAAAAGGTATCTCAAACTCGTTCTATGTTATACGTAACTTATCAACCTCATCCACTAAATTCTATTTGAGCCTCGGTAAATCTCGGTTCGAATCGAATTTAGTGAACTCGGTTGATAAATTCCGTATAAAATAGAAACTCATGTGATATCCTCTATATATTTTACTGTTTACTACAAAATGCACATGTATAATGTAATATGTCTCTATACTGTCCATACGGATGTTTTGCCAATACAACTTATCTTATTCTATCTTATATATAACTAGCAGTGTTACCCGGCGTTGCCCAGGTTAATGCGATGTGAAACCATCTGTATGATGTGGATATTTGTTGGGGATAGAGAATGCTCTTGCTTAAAGTGTTATACGTTTTTTCATAAATCTTATATTCAAATAGCATCATAAAACATGATTATTACAGTCATGGAATATAAGTATAGTGGCTCACCTTGTCAATTGTCATTCTGTTTATCGTGATTAATCCGTTCCACCAATAATGAAGTATTTATTTATTTACAACTGCGTATACATTAGACGTTATAATATCATACATGAACATCATAAACACATTAGTTCGATAGAAGATGATAATTGGGTTTTACATATTGAGATGTATCAATCAATTTAGTGGGTTGGACTAAGATCTCGAGGACACCTGGCTAACATATCTCCATGAAGATACAGATGTTTCAAAGAAATTTCCAGGTGCTCCTCTGTTCATGGTGCTATATATTGGCTAAATATTCTCAGTTTAAACGAAATGTTGCTGCGCAATATATCAGCTACATGTGTCAGGCACAGAGCGAGATTTTGAGTTGTTTATGTCGGTCGATGAGTCTGTTATTAAACCCTTGTCAGATGTCAGTATTTGGAGAATCCTGAAAAGTCTTATACAACTAACTGCATTTTCTTGTATATCAGAAGAAACTATATTTGACTGCATACTGTGACCACTATTTTTGAACAGGCCTGCCATATTATATCTCTTAACAAATTGTAACTGTTTTGTGGAAACTGTATTGAAAGGAACAGACTCAATTTTGTTATAATATATATGCAATCCTGTAACGGTTCGAGGTCTCTCAGTTTGCACGAATATATGTATCTCTTCAATAGAATGATACATATACGGTTAGTGCTTCTTCTATGTATCTCTTTTTGCTAGCTCATTGTGTTACTGCCTTGATTGGCATCCCAATATAAATATGACAGTTAAGAAGAAATAATTGTTCAAGTGACTTAAGTGGGTCACCATATGTCGGGATTGTGAAATATGAACGTCCAAAACTACTTAAAATGATATGGAGATGGCCTGGGTGACTGTATATAACTTATATGTGGATATCGGCGAATAGCAATCTTATCAATGATAGTGCATATCCGCTCGCCATCCGTGACGCAAACGACACCAAATGTGATTTAATTCATGGTATATCATTAGAGAAAAACGTTTATGAATTTGGTGGAAATTGGTGCCAAATATATTTGTATCAACTTTTGCCTCTTTTGACATATTTAAACCATGCCCATTAGACTCATGGATGCATGATATACTGGCGATGATTATATATATGTTTGGTGGTAATCAGCAACTAATCAAATTCTGAGAATAGTCATATCTCTCACCCAAACGACAGCAATTTGACGTCTTTAAATCACACGATGATATTCCTCGTATCATAGAGAAGAATAATATATCAATTTTGTGGAAATCTGGGCTGAAAATAGTTTATTAAATCAATTGTTGATACAACGCTGACTCGAACAACGCCATATTACGAAGGTGATTATGTATTCGTTTGGTGGAAATCTGGGACAAAACTATTTCACCATATTTTTTTAATTTTGCTGACCTCCCCCTTTTCTTCCCCTGACACCAACAGCGTCATTTTAGAAAAGTTTAACCCGCACCATTATCTTCCTTGTAAAAAGTTACCCCTCTTAGACAGCCTTGGTGCCATCTCGATTGTACCACGTGAAGTTATATATAGAACCCACACAGACAGACAGAAAGACAGTCAGACAGACAGCACGATTTGATTTCTTGTATCATTTGAGAAGAACGTGTCTGAATTTGATGGTTATTGGTACTAAAAATATTTTGTATTAGGTTTGGTGACCATCCCGTCCCTATTTCGGACTCATGCTGCACACACTAAGACTCATAAGAGATTAGAGATGCATATATATGAATTGGTGAAAATTGGCGAGTATACAAATTCGTATCAAATTCAAGGTCCCCATATCTCTCACCCATAGGGAACAAATATGGTGTATCTAAACGACACGATAAGATTCCCCGTATCACAGAGAAGAATATGTATCAATCTGGTGGAAATCGCCACTAAACATATAGATATAATTTGTTGTGTCCCTCTCATATCTATACACCACTGACTCGAATGGCCCCAATTGTGACATCCTTAAACCACACGATTACACTCCTGATATTATGGAGATGATTGTTTATAAGTTTGGTGATAATCGGCGACTAAACAATTTTGTTTATCAAATTTAGTGCCAAACCCTCCCCTCCCCATCTCTCGTCCAAACAGCACCACTATGGCGTCTTTAAATCACACGATTAGATTCCTCGTATCATGGATAAGAACGTGTATCAATTTGGTGGAAATTGGCGCAAAACAAATTGTGCATCCATGTTTGTGCCCCTGTCCCTTTCAATGCAACCCTGACTCGAATGAGGCCACATTTGACAGATATAAGCCACACCATTCGACTCCTCATACCATGGGGATGATTTTGTATAAGTGTGGTGGCAATCGGCGACTAAACCAATTATTATCAAATTTAGTGCACACCCTGTGCCAAGACAACCCCAGGGACATAACTTTCAACCTGGGAAGAAGATAGGAAATCTCTAAGTCAGAGGGGCGCTCGATTACCACACATATCAGCGCCGCTGTTGACCACATCTAGAACACAAAGTACTGAGCACCAAATCGAATTAGCGAGCGTCCATGCAATAATCTTCCCCGACACATACATAGGCGAATGATTTGTGGAGTAACAGAACGGTCTTGGGGATTAAGCAAGGCCAGATGTATCGCCTAGAAAAGCTACTGAAACCAGGAGAGTTAATAGGACCCATGGGGAGATGACGATAACTCAATTATCCTAAGTAAGTCTGGAACCGACGCGCCGTGAAAATACACATGGCCGTCATTAGCGGCCACTGGGTATTTTAGTAAGAAGAAAAACCGACATCCACAGACAGTTCTAACCAGCTACCCTATAGTAACAACGAATTCTCGGACGCGTGGAAGAGCAGTGTGGAGCAATGGACGAGAATACAAGGTAAACATTATGTGCCGACGGAGGAAGAAGAGCAGACGACAGGAAGACGAACTCGACCGGAACTCAACCGAGTAGAAGACAAGCAGACACACCCAACCTATGAAGACGGAAGAAGACCCGAAACCAAGCAGACGACAGGAAGAGAAACCCAGATGCCGATGATTGAACATTATTGACTTTGTTATATATAAATAATCAAACAGTTCTGATAGCCTTAAGAGTTATATGTACCCGTATTGGCACATATCTCTTAACTGGTGCCTTCGAGCCAGGATCTGAACGCTAATCGCAGACACAACGTGAAACCAGAAGAGGAACAGTGTGAACAGAAACAGTGTGGGAAAATTCGCAAAACGTGAGTCTAATTGTTTATTATCATAATGGCTACCCAACAACAACAATCAGCTGGTGTTCTCGCCCCATTAACAGAATCTATCAATTCTCAAATTGCTGCAATGGCCATGACTACGGTGACACAGGTAGTGACGTCATTTGACGGGGACCCCACGAAATACCACGGGTGGGTCAAGTCGATAGAAAAATGCGCAATCCTAACCGGCGCTAACGAAGCAAAGAAGCCCTATATGGCATTCCAGAGCGCGACGGGCCCCGTATCAGATTTTTTACAAAGATATTTGGCCACGAATCCTAACGCCACGTGGCAAGACACAAAAACTGAATTATCTAGTCGATTTGCCGAGATAAATGACATTCAATTCGCCTTTTCGATGCTAAGAAAAATCAAGCAAAAACAAAACGAAAATTTACATGTGCTTGCCGAACGGATTTTGGAGATCGCGATGGTGGCATACCGAGAGCAACCCGGCGGGATCAACGCGGTTGAAGGCCAACTCGTAGGGTTTTATATTGACGCTTTAAGAAGCGACAGTTTGAAAATGAAGTTGATCAGGAATGCGCCGAAGACACTAAAATTGGCAGCCGACATCGCCATGCGGGAAATGGGGATCCGACGGGTATTCAACCTACGAACGGGCCGCGAAAATTACAACGAAAACGAACCGGAAGCAATGGAAATCGATAGTTTCAGAAACAAACGCGCGAGAACAACCTGCGATATATGCGCACGCGATGACCACACGACCCGTGAACACCGATCACGCCCGAGACAGGTGCATGTCGAAGCGGTGATTAAACCACGAACAGTCGAATGTTGGACGTGTCAAGGTGACCATTTCGCTCGCGACTGCCCCTTTAAGACCGAAAACCGAAGGCACGTATCTTGCTGGGGTTGCAACGGTAATCACTTGGCTAGAAATTGCCCCTCTAAATCCGGAGATTCGAAGCAAAAGCAATGGAACACGCCAGTAACGCCACCTAGGGGAATCCGCCGAGATCAGCCGAACCGATCACGTGACCTATCCCATGATACACCGCGTCACAGCCGGAGATATCCGACATTAAACGAACCACCGCGACTAATGACCCCGCCCACATACGCAAAAAACTAAGGAATCCTCTCATTGAGGCCACATGTGAGAGGAAATTTAGTATCAACATTGTGGGGAACCCCAGCTCGTGTTTAGTCAGAATAGGTAAAAATAAATATCGCTCATTAGTGGATAGTGGAGCGGAAGTATCATTGATTCACAAACGCGTCTATGACGCATTACAGTTCCGACCAAAACTAACTAGGGAACACATCAACCTTAGCTCCGTGAATGGGAAGTCACTGGGCGTACTTGGTAGCGTGGAACCGACCTTCAGAATGGCGAAACTAAAATTAACCCATAAATTTTATGTGGCGAATGATATGACCCGGAATATGATCTTGGGGAGGGATTGGTTGACCTCTCGGGGGGTCAGACTATATTATGATCTGGGATGCCTCAAGGTCAGTGACGTGTACGTCCCATTGGAATCGGACGCGCACATAGCTTCCCTGCTGAGATTGACCAGCAAGGTTAGCTTAAAGCCTCAAACATCAACTTTATGTATGGGAAAATCAAAAAACTTAGCTTCTCTTCGCAAGTCGACATTAGTAGAGGTGGCCCAAATCGAGACAGGCTACCTAGCGTCAGAACCCGGTCTGGAAATCGGCAGCTCTATTTCTGGGGTGGGCAAGAGGAACAAGGTCCCGGTATTACTCATCAATAACACTAACAAAACGTTTCGCCTACGGCGGGGCAGTGTGATCGGCAAAACGATCGTGTGTGACCCCGAAACCAATCATGAAATCAACTCTTTGTCGCACAGCTCCCGGTCTCCGACAACCCGTAATTACCGCGACAATGGCTATGCTCCCGGGCGCGCCGACCGTAACAGGGTAGACAGCTCTAGGTCAGCGCGCGCTACCGTCGAGAAAAGATTAAATTTAACCGAAGTTTCATGCCCCGAGCAATACCGAGAGACACTGATAAAATTGTTGAAGTCCAACTCGGACATTTTTGCCGACAAGGACACTGAGCTGACGCAGACGAGCACAGTCAAGATGCATATTGACACGGGAAACCACCCTCCGATAAAACTTCGCCCGTATCGCACCCCTTTGAATAAACGACCGTTGGTTGACACTGCCATAAATGATATGCTCGAAGCGGACATTATCAGGCCGAGTTCGAGCCCGTATTCGGCGCCTATTGTCATGGTTGACAAGCGCGACGGCACGAAACGATTTTGCGTCGACTTCAGACAATTAAATTCCATAACCAAGCCTATGTCATACCCACTTCCGGTTATCGACGATATTTTGGCACTTCTTGGAAAGTCTAAATTTTTCACCGCTATCGATCTAAAAAGTGGCTATTGGCAGTGCCAGGTCGCAGAGGAGGACAAGCAAAAGACGGCATTCGCTTGCCACCGAGGTCTTTTTGAATTCAACTCCATGCCTTTTGGGCTCCGGAACGCTGGAGGGGTTTTCTCCCAGCTGATGGCCCAGGTGTTATGTGGGATGGGTGATTACGCCATTGCCTACTTAGACGACGTCCTCATCTACAGCGAGTCCCTAGAATTACACTTGGAACATATCCAGAAAGTCTTTGACAAGTTGCGCCAACATACACTGAAATTAAAATTAAAAAAGTGCCAATTCCTAAAGCAAGAAACACGGTATTTGGGTTTTATAATTGATACCGACGGCGTCCGACCTGACCCCGACAAGGTCAAGGCCATCCGGTCGCTTGTGCCCCCAACATCAGTCAAAGAAGTACGTTCCTTCATTGGCATGAGCAACTACTACCGCAGATTTGTCCCCTCATTTTCGCAAATCGCTGAACCTTTGGTACAGCTTACAAAAAAATATTCCAAATTCAAATGGGACCAAGCTTGCCAAATTTCGTTTGACAAACTAAAGGAAAATCTCACGGCAGTGCCTCTCCTGGCCTACCCAAATACGGCCACGCCCTATACATTGTATACTGATGCAAGCGACCTTTGCATCGGTGCCTGTCTGACCCAGTTGGGCTCAGATGGCGTTGAAGAACCAATTTATTATCTCTCACACAAACTTAGTGATACTCAAACCCGATGGCCAACTGTGGAGAAAGAGGCATATGCAATTCACTTCGCATTACAAAGGTTGGACCATTACCTTCATAACGCCACTTTCACGATAAAAACAGATCATAAACCATTGAAGTATATCTTGGAATCCCCCATGCAGAACAAGAAAATTCAACAGTGGGCTTTGGGCATAACTGGATATAACTGTAACATTGAGTACATAGCTGGCCCAGATAATCACTGCGCAGACCTGCTCAGTCGAACGCCACCTAATACTTATACGGAACAAGAGAAGGCAGAAGTAGAGGTAGATATCAACGACAATAACCTTACTGTCGCCGAGACCCAAGCGGAAATCGCCGCCTTGAATTCGTCTCGATTTAAACCCAAAGACTTCGCAAGCTGCGAGGTAACCCCAAAGGAACTGCGGAATAAAACTCAAATTGGTCAGGCTTACCAACCTACTAATCTACTGTTCAACAAGCCAGGCTTCAACATGCTTGAGGAACAAAAGAAAGACCCGGAAATTGCGTCAGTTCTGGAGGCCCTCGACAAAGGCGAGGACACCCGGAATGACAAACACTTGATGATTGACGGGTACTCTATTACCTCTCGAGTGCTGACGCAGAACCGACCCCACGCCTTTGGGTGCCCGCACATCTTCAAACCAACATAATCCAACAATACCACGATGATAACGGCCACGTGGGAGTAGACAAAACGCATGATGCGATTAGGTCGAAATATTTTTGGCCCAGACTGTACAAGGAACTAAACTGTTACGTTGGAAAGTGCGTGACCTGCCAAGTCAGGTCTCTGCAAAAACAATCCCCTAAAATGCAAATAACGGACACGCCCCCCTACCCTTTTGCCAAAATTGGGTTGGACCTATCAGGGCCCTACCCCACGTCGCTATCGGGTAACCGCTACATTATCAGCTTCATAGACTTATATAGCGGGTGGGCAGAAGCGTTTCCGGTCAAGGACAAGTCAGCCGATAACGTTGTTCATCTCTTGATCGACGAGATATTCCCGCGACATGGATGCCCTCTAGAAATAATAACCGATAACGGCAGTGAGAACATTAATTACAAGGTCAGAGGCTGACCACATCTGTGGCGGATTTGGATTAGTATTAATTATGTATCGTATATTAATGTATTCCGAATTTCCTTCGTAATTATTGTTGCGCGGATATCAGAATCATTTGCATGTATATAGACATTTATGCATTTCATATATTTCAAATATTAATTGTTGCATAACGATGTCCAGGGTATTATAGTTGTATAATCATCAGAATGATTATAGCAAGCGTTGAATAGGGACTATAAATCCCGACATTCGGTCATAAGTTTTGATGATTGAAATCAATCACCCCGACTTATCTTGTGTTTAACTGTTCGTCAACCAATCCATCTATATAATTAGTTGTAAATTCCATTTTCGTATTGGGCCGATCTGACGACCCTCAAGCGATACCGATAAATTGGAAAAGTAACCATTGTGTATACTGACTGTGTCATTTGTTCTCAAAACCTCACACAAATATCCGTTTGAGTATTACAGGCTGACCATGGCGGTGGAACAAGGGTCGACCAGTTGTCAGAACCTACCCCCATACTCGGACATTGAGGACGAAAATACCTCGACATCCGATGATGACGATATGACACCCAATTCAGATGCACGACCATCCACCAGCAGGCGGCCGCATGAAAGCTACCTCGACATGATGCCGCGCATGCAGTCACCCACATCCTACAACCAGCCATGGGTACAGCCTTACAACGAGCATAGACGATATTACGCGATGCAGTCACCTCCCCCGCCTTACAGCCCGCCCATAGAATCTGAAGATGCACTCATCGACATCGACCCCGATTGGTACTACTTCACGGACGAACACCGACAGCCGATCCAGACTCGCCAGCGAACCTACGCTAGAGCACGACAGCAGCCGTACCAACGACACCGACGGACATACGAACAACAGAGGCCTCTCATTCACCGATGCCGCTGTTGCGAACTACTCCGACGAATCATCAACCTGCTACGCAGCAACGTATTGGACTTGCGATTTCAAGATCAACTTTAAATCGAAAAAGTGAAGGAGTAATGTGCCAAGACAACCCCAGGGACATAACTTTCAACCTGGGAAGAAGATAGGAAATCTCTAAGTCAGAGGGGCGCTCGATTACCACACATATCAGCGCCGCTGTTGACCACATCTAGATCACAAAGTACTGAGCACCAAATCGAATTAGCGAGCGTCCATGCAATAATCTTCCCCGACACATACATAGGCGAATGATTTGTGGAGTAACAGAACGGTCTTGGGGATTAAGCAAGGCCAGATGTATCGCCTAGAAAAGCTACTGAAACCAGGAGAGTTAATAGGACCCATGGGGAGATGACGATAACTCAATTATCCTAAGTAAGTCTGGAACCGACGCGCCGTGAAAATACACATGGCCGTCATTAGCGGCCACTGGGTATTTTAGTAAGAAGAAAAACCGACATCCACAGACAGTTCTAACCAGCTACCCTATAGTAACAACGAATTCTCGGACGCTTGGAAGAGCAGTGTGGAGCAATGGACGAGAATACAAGGTAAACATTATGTGCCGACGGAGGAAGAAGAGCAGACGACAGGAAGACGAACTCGACCGGAACTCAACCGAGTAGAAGACAAGCAGACACACCCAACCTATGAAGACGGAAGAAGACCCGAAACCAAGCAGACGACAGGAAGAGAAACCCAGATGCCGATGATTGAACATTATTGACTTTGTTATATATAAATAATCAAACAGTTCTGATAGCCTTAAGAGTTATATGTACCCGTATTGGCACAACCCCCTTCAATTCTCTCATCAAAAAGACAACGATTTGGCGTTGTTAAATCGCACAATTAGATTCATTGTATCATGAAGAAGAATATATATCAATTTGGTGGAGATCGGCGCTAAAATTAGTTTATCAATTTTGGTGCCCCTCTCCCCTTCCTTGCATCCCTGACTCGAACGACGCCACTTTTGACATATTTAAACCACACCGTTGGATTCTTCATATCATGGGGATGATTATATGTAAGTTTCGTGGCAATCGGCGACAGAAAAAAAATCTGCCCCTCCCCTTCCGGGCACCCCTGACGCGAACGGCGCGACTTTTGTCATATTTAAACCACACCATTATATTCCTCATATCATGGGGATGATTATATATAAGTTTGGTGGCAATCGGCGACAATTTTTTTCTTCTGCCCCTCCCCCTTTTCTGCCCCTGACAACAGCGGCGTCACTCTAGAAAATTCTAACCCCGACCATTATCTTTCTCGTAAAAAGCTACTCCTAGTAGACCCCTTTGGCATCATCTAGATTGGCCCCTGTGAATTTCTATAGAACACAGACAGACAGAGAGACAGACAGACAGACAGACAGACAGACATTCGCAAATATAGATATAGATAGATGTTCAGCAATGGAGGATAATTTAAGATATATCAGCCCAATGTTTTATTTATCAGCTGGGGATTTGGCAATACACCTATGACATAAAACTCATATCAGCCCAATGTTTTATTTATCAGCTGACATGACATGAACATTCACAAATGTAGAAAATTATACATGTACACGTATAAACTGATGTATTGTGTTATGTATGTGCTCATGTGTTCATATGGATGTATATATGTAGAATGCAGCGCTTACCATACATCAGATCTTGAGCTCATTAACATTATGAAGACACTTCGAAAGCATTAACCTAAATGAACATATTGTCATAATCATATCCACCAATTTTCTAAATATATGCAACTAAATTTGTCAGATTATTCTCGTTACACGATGAGCATCTCATAATTAATTAATAATTAAAGGTCAGCCGACCACCGTGTCCCCCTAAAACGTGGCAAGTCGATGCCGCTTTGTTGAAGAAAATGTTGAAATGTTCTAAGTCGAAAAGGGTTAATAACTCAGTAAACAAAACCATTCCGTCATCTATATACATGTTGCACATCATCAATATATAGGCAACAATATTCTGAAGTTTCAGATCTCCGGGATTAAATCTGTAGGAGGAGATGATTACACCATGAAGGTACTCAAAGGTGTGACGGACGAACGGACGGACGGACGAACGGACGGACGAACGGACGGAAGGACGAACCAACGGCCGGACGGGCGGACGGACGTACCAATGAAAGGTGTTTAAGTGGATTTTGGTTTAGGAGCTCAGGTTCGTCCATATTAAAGGGCATAAAAAGTTTAAGGGCTTAGAAATATGTCCATCCGTTGGGGCTACTGAACTGTCCACCCTTATGTGGCACACACATGCAAACAGAAAGGGCCTATAAAATCGAAGTTAATCGTGAAATTTAAAATATCTGGGAAACTCGTCCGAATTGCCACAATTAGCAACTAATTCCCATAGCCAGTTGAACATTTAAGTCGTTAACTTGATGGAATTGTGAAGTATTTTGTGTCCATGTTAAAGGGTCATCACTGTGAACAAAGGTTTAGGAGATGAGCAACCCAAGCCCTAAAGGATGGACACCATTTAAACAAAATTGACACTAGTTTAAGAGGTTTTTTCATGTTGTTTTTAAATGAATTAGTAGACTTTGAAGACTGCATTTTTTGGCATGAACAAAACGGCATAAGCCGAAATATCCCCTAACCCAGTTTTGGACCAATGTCCATAGCTCATAAACCGGTTTCGTTGGCGCGGACGAACGGACGGACGAACGGACGGACGGAGCCCGTGTCTATAGTCCCCCAAAAATAATTTTGTTCGGGGGACAATTAGCAATGGAGACATGCAGACGAGACGTGCCTTTACACATGCAGCTCTATGAAGTAATAACAAACCAAATACAGAACGCTTTGGGTCGTATATAGACTATATCTGATTTTGTGACGTACTCACCTATTATCTAATAGACGATGCTGTTTTACATGACATGAACATTCACAAATATAGAACATTAGCAATGGGTGGTTGTCATTCCAAATGAAAATAATTATGAAATACGTTGTATCAAGATATTCTTTATTGCCCCCTTCTTCGGATAGAATATGTATAAATTTTCTAGAATTACTTACTAGTACTGTGAACAATGAAGAGGAAGGGATGAACAACACACACTCTCTCTCTCTCTCTCTCTCTCTCTCTCTCTCTCTCTCTCTCTCTCTCTCTCCATATATATATATTCCAACAACCTCTAATTAATGAAAAATTTCAAAAGTTATTTCATTAAATATATGCCATTAAATACGACAAATGGTCTTAGTTTATCTGGAACTATTTGTTTACACGGCCAAACAACGCATTGTTACGTAAAACTTCACGACATGCCTTATAGAAGCCGATGTTAGTATAGCGTCCCATGTCCGATAGTACACAAGATAGTATAATAGATAGAGTTTGATGTGTTCCCGGATCTGGAAGACTTGGATAATCTTCCATTCCCCGTTGTTGTATTGATATGGCTAATTGTGTAGTGGTAAGCACTTTGTAACAGGAGAGGCATATGAAACGATGAATACGAGCGTACACGCATAATTAATAAGATCATACCTTAATTGCCGATGACTGGTTGCATTCATTGTAAAACACAGGTATGAGTAGAATAATAATCGTGTGATATACGCTATAGTGAACGTATAGATAACATGGATATCATGATACCTCAGACCTTATATGGACACATGATACCACCTGAGAGAACGGCACTTCACATGGAGCCTTCCGACTAGCAACACCTCGTCATAACCTATATATTTACACAGTGCATACCGGCAAAGTCTTATACAAAATATCAAAGTTATCAAAAACATTTGGACTCCTGATTTTGTTCCTGTACACGGCCAATCTACCTTTCTCCACCAGCTACTGGACACCCATTTGTTGATTTAAGTATGTTTTGTCGAGGTTTTGGATAATGTAATACCACAGTTCCCAGCCAGGTGTATACCACGATTAGACTAGCGCTAATGTATCTTTTTGTTGTTGTGAACTCTGATTTAAATCTCAAGTCTGATAAGAGACCGCCATTGATTAGCGTGATGGGCGAGAAGATATATAATAGTACTTAACAATCGATTAAGTGCCGTTTCAATTCTTCCACGGTCCATTTGCAAAAGGTCGGTCTGCGCTGTCTGATAATAAGAGACTATTTGGAGAGCCCTGTTAATATATAGGATCGAACATGAATATTCCATATGTATTTGAGATTCGCAGTAAAGCGTGCGTGTATGGAAGGTGTTAGAGATTATTAGAGATGTGTTTTCTGATTGTCGTCACATGGATATTAGTAGGGCTAGGTAGGTGATTCCCACACGAGAATAATATCCCCTCTTCTATTACCCCGTGGTATCTGTTTTATTGAGCCGAATTCCGACAGTAACGGACGCCGAATTCCGATAGTATCCTGTACGTTTCCGAATACAACATGTGATATTTCTAGCGAATTTTACAATTTAGAAATTTTTATTTTCATATTTTCTTTACATTTTATACACGGACCTCTATGAGTTTGTTCCAAAAATTGAAAGAAATCCTCTGTATGGGGCACATGTACCCTTGTCATATGCCAGTATAGGAGGATCTGAAATGTGTTCTGCTACTGACTGTAATATCGTTTATCTCAGAAAAAAACTACTTGTGACTGCACATTTTGACCACTATTTTTGAACAGGCCTTCTACATATTTCCATCTCTCTTGACAAATTGTATCTTTTTTTGAGACTCAATTTTGTTATACTAAATGAGCCATTATAATATATTATACTCTGACGGTTTAATGGGCCTAATTGTGCAAGGATATAAGTATTTATTAAATAGACTGATAAATATACCTTTAATATGCCTTCTTCTATGTATCTGTTTTCGCTAGCTCACTATATGAATGCACTGATTCCCGTCCCCATATAAATATGATAGTTGAGAAGATATAATTGTTCAAGTGACTTAATTCGGTCACCATTTATCGAGGTTGTGATATTTGAACGCCAAAAACTCATTGGAACAAATTATGGAGATGATTCAATATAACTCTGGTGTCGGCGATAAAATCATTTGTATCAGTGATAGTGCTCCTCTTCTCTCCATCACTGACCCAAAACGGCACCAACTGTGGTGTCTTTAAAGACATATTATGGACTTGTTTGGGTGCGAGAAACTGATGAGTTAGTATTCAGGCACTATGACAATAGGAGGAATGTAGCATTCTACTAACATCACCGAAAATCTCAAGCAAATCGACGGTACCACTCCATAGAAAACATCATCAGAACTAAGCCGCTTTCACACATGTCCGTTTCTCGGATGCGTTTCCTCGCGTTTCTAATATTTTAACGCATCCGGAAAACGCATCGGTCGAAATAGTGAAGCTAGCCACACATGCTTGTGTATGCTTTTTTAGAAACGCAGCATTTCAAGTCCGAGACATGAAAAAAAAGAAACGCATCCGGCAAACGCACATGTGTGAAAGACCCAGTGATATTATCACTGTTTTGACCGATGCGTTTTCCGGATGCGTTAAAATATTAGAAACGCAAGGAAACGCATCGGAGAAACGGACATGTGTGAAAGCGGATTAACGAAAATGATTTCGCCATCGAGAGTCATTGTATTTAATTAATATGTAAGAATGGCGATTGTTTGTTGTCAATTTGGATACAATATTTGTAAAAATAACTACTTTTAGCAAGATTATTCTCCATTTATATCTGATCACCCCACAGGGGTGTTTCACATCACTTTAACACACAAGATTTTATTCCTCGTATCACTGGAGAAGATCGTGTATGAATATGATGGAACTTAGTGCTAAACATATCTGTATCAGATTTGGTGTCCCTCCCCACCACGTGCATTGGCTCGAACGGCGCCACTTTTGACACATTTAGACCACGTTAATTAGACTCCAGGTGTGGTATTCACCAGCGGGGTTTATATATAATCCAGGTAGATTTAACAGGGCGAAGCTTAAAGCGAAGCTTCTGTGGCCATCGAAGAAGACATCGCCGTGGCAAAGAATGATTTGACCGCGCTCATATATTGACCAGTGTCGGGGTTTACATGCACACATCGATTTTGTTAAGAAAACATTTATATGAATGCATTGAGCTAAGAAATTAATCGTAGTTGCCAAAATCAAGCATTGGGTGACCACAAACTTGTTATCTTATTATTGAGAAAGAGGTAACTGACGTTACCATTATGCCATTGGAGTCGTGTTGCAAATAATTTATTGCTATGTTATCAAATAAACTACCTGTTTTATAAAATAAACTCAGATGGTGAATACCACCCCTGGTATATTGGAGATTATTTGTGTAAATTTGGTGGAAATCGGCGCTAAACATATGCTTTGCTATCAATTATGGTTCGCCTCTCCCCTCAGTGAATCGAGAGCGCCATAGCATAAAGATTATTACGTACAAGTTTGGTGGAAATCGGCGACAAACCTATTTTATCATGTTTGCTGCCCCTCCCACATTTCTGCCCCTGTCACCAACATAGTCACTTTATATAAGTTAACCCGCACCCTAACTTCGTAAACAGTTACCCCGGATAGACCACTGTGATCACTCGTGAAGTTATATGTGACCCGCCATATCAAATCCAGTCGTAAGTCGGGATTTCTTTACCCTATGCCAATGCATTCTCTTATATATGCGAGTCCTAAGCATTGGCCTAACAATTTTTTATCATTTTTTTTAAATAACTGTTTCTTACAATTTTTAGAACATAAAATAAAAAACATCCATTACCCTGCAGGGAGCCCCACACATATATAGATGCATATAGAATAGTGTCGTCTGCTCATATTTGTCTGGGGCTCTGTATGGGTGAAATTATAAAATTGTTAAAGAATACAAGAAAAAATTATTAAAATTGTAAAAAATTGTTAGGCCAATGCATTCTCTTATATATGCGAGCGACATATGGTCGACTCGCATATATAAGAGAATGCATTGGCACAGGGTAAAAAAATCCAGACTTACGACTGGATTTGATATGGCGGGTCACATATAGAACACAGATGACAGACAATCGCAAACACAGGCACCACATGTGGCGTCTTTAACACACAGGACTTGATTCATCGTATCATTGGAGAAGAACGTGTATACATTGTATACGAATGTGGTGGAAATTGGCGCTAAACTGAAAACGAATAAACATATAATTGGTGGAAATTAGCAACTAAACAAATTCGTATCCAATTTAGTGCCCCCATCTTTCTCCCAAACTGCACAATTTGGCGTATTTAGATTCTTCGTGTCACGGAGAAGAATATGTAACAATTTGTGGAAATCGGCGATGTTTTAATAACTTTGGTGTCCTTCTCCCCCACCATACACACAGATTCGAACACTTTTGATGTCTTTAAACCACACAGTTAGACTCCTGATATCATGGAGATGATTATATACAAGTTTTGTGGTAATCGGCGACTAAACAAATTCTTATCAAAATCTAAGCGCGCACATAGGCCGCAATGCAGAGGTCATGGATCATAAGCTACCGAATAAAGACTCCCGAATGGAACCTGTTGAAGATAAACATATGTGCGAATCACAACATGGGCGTAACCATCTACGGTTCGATGGGTTCGGACTAACCCGACCTAACCCGACCTAACCCGACCTGGGAAGGACAATGCTCCGACCATGCATTGTCTATACATTATGCACGTTCTGTCAACATACATGACACTGTGTTATTAAAAGGATACCACTTGTGCGTAGAGCACAATCCCATTGTTACAATTGTTCCCTGATTTTTTGGTAAAGCACATGCACCAATTCCCAAGGTTGGCGAATGAATAGTTCAGTGATTATCACATTTTTAGGCACACGTAACTCATAACATACAAATCGCACGGGCGCTTCAAAGTGGCAGCAGTCCGTGTTAATCATGTTAATCACGTTGTTGGGCGTCACTAACCGGCTATTGTGTCCAATCGCGGCCGGCGCAGGGATTGTGCGTCATGTCCAAATACGCTCAATGGCACATTTCCAGTTGATTGCATTATGTGTGATCAAGTGTGCTCCTAGTCGGTGAGATCAGGCGAATAGTGCTTCGACTCGATTGATTCTGGTAAAGAACAATTATTGTGCTCTAACCCTTACGTAAAGGTAGCACAGACATAATTATGCTTGCCGTAAATAGTCGTATCTATCTCTTCGGAGTTACAGTTAAATCGCGTTTGTTCATTCACTGTAGGTTCAGATATTTCGTTGTATAGGGCTTGAAACTAACATTAGCCGTTAAGGTCGACCAAGTCATCATTGAGTGCACACTGCAGTCCACAAACCAATCAAAAGCAGTGAATTTATGACCACACGTGGTCAATCGATAATTCTATGTTTGAGTCACATCGTGTCAATTTCAACTTTGGGCCTTGGCTCTTACCTGTTAGTGAACACTTACACATGCGCTATTTAATTAAGTATAGTTAATTATTTAATTAATTAAGACTTAACTTATCAACGTTGAGTCTAAATAAGCCGCATATGAATTAAAGAATACCTACAGTTGTTTTCATTCGTGTCTGGAAAAATATATAAAATTTTCACCCGCGGCTTGTTGTCTCTTGTGAAAATTCGATTTTCTGTCCAGACACAGATATTTCGGTATTAAACAAAAAACAAAAACATTGTAGGTGTTCTCTAACTTTTCGATTTACAGAAGAGACAAAACAATTATTCTAAGTTCGAAACAGTTGGATGTTACTCTTATGACGCGCACGCTTGGCAGGGAATCGCGCTATTTTAAATATTGATGTCGTGACCCGAATACCCACGGTTCTGGGACTGACGAAAAAGTAGACGTTAAGAATATTTCGTACTGAACTATTGGCGTTAATCCACTCAGACAATGTTCTTGGATAACTACCCCGTGCAGTTGTTCGATCGTGTCTTTGTAGGGGCAATGCAAGTTAATAATTCATAATGTTCGTTATCAACAAGTTTGAACGCGCTGTGTGATGCGTCAGTCACCAGGTCATAATGTGAGCTGATGAACCTGCATTAAAGAAAAATTGGCTAAGCTCATGAAGCCCACAATGTGGGCATAGGCCCCTTTCGACCCCTATATGGGTAGCTCACAAAGGAGCCGCAGCCCCCCCCCCCCCCCAGCCACTGAATAAAGGCTCCCGATTTCAAATCAAAAGTGCATAATGAGGCCACAGACCCCAATATATGGGTAGCGCACAAAGGGGCCATAAACTATCTATATGTAGCTCAATAAGGGCGCAGGGCCCGCCGCTGAAAAAAAGGCTTCCAAAGTGAGCCTGTATTCTGGAGCCCCTTGTGCAATCACAATGGGTGATAAGATAAGATAAGATGCAAATCGAATCTAGATGTGACTGTATAGTATAAATGGAATCAGTAATAAGATAAGTATAAGCAGATTCAGTGTGACATGTCACAGAGTGGGACAAGTTTCATGAGATCGAGAGCCAACAGGGTTGCACAAAAAGCTGGCGTAGCCAATTTGATTCCATTGTGGACCCTGCTGACTTCAGATCACATGACTCCTCGACCACACCACGAAAATTGCTTCCAACTATATACACTATGTAAATGCCAAAAATGATCAAAAATGATCAATCAAAGGGGGATTTGCTTAATTCAAAAGTATTTATAAATGCTTTCATCGCTTTGTTTGATATATATCCAGATTCGTTCAATGATGTCGGCTCTCCGTTGTTTCTCATGCGCACAAAGGGGCATCTAGCAGGGCCATTGCATATCTAGCACAGAAATGGACCACAGAGCCTGTTTCAGTTAGTGTAGTAAATTGCAACATATGTTGATTGTATAACGTTCCGTATGTGCATGTATAGGCAAATATATGTCGGGGTGTAAAAATACAATTCTTAGTGTAATAAAGTTCAGATCAAAATGTATGCTAAGCACACAATGTGGGCACAGGTCCCTTTCGACTCCTATATGGGTAGCACACAAAGGGGCCCTAGTCACGTCCGCCACTGAATAAAGCTGAATTGAACCTGTGTGAGATCAAAATATGAACAGGCCCATATATGGGAGGCGCAGAAAGAGGTCATAGACCCTATATATAGGTAGCTCACAAAGGGGACGCAGGGCCCTCCGCCGCTGAATACAGACTCCCAAAAAGGAGCATATATTCGGAAGATCAAGTTACAACCATTCAAAAGCTGCATGGGGACTTATTCATGGTCCGAATGAGAAATGTATGCATGCAACACTGAACAAACAACGCATATATGTATTTGTTAACACTTGTTCACCAGTAATCTATTTCACAGTAGGGAATTGTTACATAATGATTGTATGTAACAGCCTGGGTCGATGTCAAGTTACGAATGAGTTACAAATGAAGAGTTGATCGAACAGATGATGATTCCTATATTTGATATAACATAAATCAATTGACATGTGACAATTATTGTACATATAAAATATAAAGCAATTTATATGGAGACCAACAAGAGTTGAGCGATACACAATTTCAGAAATAACCAGAGTTGCAAGTTACGAGGGTACTTCTATCATCATTGGAATGCGTCTGTACAACTCATTGACGTATACCAGACTGCGATAGGTATTTTCATTAAGTTGAATGTTGCTGCTGGCAGATGAAGGCTATTTGATATTATGTAAATTCCAACTGACCAAATATCTAATAATAAAGTACACCGTACACGGGGTATCGAATATATATTTATTACATTATCCTACCGTTATTCCATTCAATAAAACCATTCCATTAATTGTGATATTAAACGTTCGTTTAATATCAGGAAATAATGCCAGGTGACCTTTGACTTCCGGTTTGTCGTCTGTTTAATTTAGTGCGCTACGTCTCAAAATACTATGGCTTCCAATATTTTTCCAACAAACGTTTATGAATGAAGAGTTTAAAAAAGCTATGTCATTATATATACCACAGAGTCATTATTTATCAGGGTCTATTTCTTTCCTGCGGCGAACAACGCATAGTTTCGTGAAACGACATCGCATGTCTTGTAAAAGCCGATGTTAGTTTAGCGTCCCATTTGTTCATTTAAGTAAGTTTTGTCGAGGTTTTCGATCATATAATAAATAGAACGTACAACTCGTCCCCAGTTTATAGCGGACTTTACAAAACTCGTCCAGTAAATTAGGTCTGGACCTCGCCAAAGGCCCGGTCCAGATCTAATTTACTGGACTCGTTTTGTAAATTCCGCTATAACCCTTTACCCAACAAACCGGCCAAAACCGGCCAAATAAAGCTTCAACAGCCTAAAATATATTCGGTCTGTCTCAATAGAACCATACAAATATGGATATCATTGGAACCGGCTCCTTGACAACATTGTGATAGTTACAGTTATGCCCTGTGCCAATGCATTCTCTGATATATGCGAGTCGACCATAGGTCGCCTCGCATATACAATAAGAGAATGCATTGGCCTAAAAAAAATCTTTTTTTAAAACTTTTTACCATTTTTTCTTACATTCTTTAACAATTTTATAATTGTTAATGTGTTAAGCCAATGCATTCTCTTATATATGCGAGCCGACCTATGGTCGACTCGCATATATAAGAGAATGCATTGGCACAGGGCCGTTCTGTTGGGTAAAGGGATAAACTGGGGACGAGTTGTAGATCCTTGTATTAGGAACATTCCGCTCGTTCTATGATTTTACCGGTAGGTGGGGTATTATATGATTTTACCGGTAGGTGGGGTATTATATGATTTTACCGGTAGATGGGGTATTATATGATTTTACCGGTAGGTGGGGTATTATATATCAATTAGTCCCAGCTCAGGAAATTCAACGAATTTAAGTGAAGCGAAGCAAAATTGGCTCACAAAAGTCACTTAAATCATGCACTGGCAATTTTATCTATTGTGAAATACATTGTTGTTAACTGAGAAATATAGTACCTACATAGTTGTGTTCAATGTCAGAACATCAAAAATGTTCCCATGTTATGAACTGGTGGAGTGTTGTTTGTGCGGCTTTAATGCATAGTAGAGATTCATGGCATCATCTAATTGACATCATGTGTACCTAACGGACACATAAACTCCGTCAATATAGCGACGTTCTTTGTTTTGATCGCTATGGTCCTTTCCGGAGATATCTCTTTATATAGCTATTTGCGACGCATATTAACCACACATTATCATCAAGCTACGACCTCCTCACAGCATGGCCACTGGGTAGAATGCGCCCGTTATTTGACGCGGACAATTAACCAGAGCACTGCTTCCTGCCCATCCAGAATGCTTTTTGTTAACGACTGTTTACATTATGATTAGTTCAAGCGCACTGGTTTACAAGGCCAAGGTAAATAGTGTTAGGCAAACATATTCTCTTATATATACGAGGCTCCCTATGGGAGACTCGCATATTTAAGAGAATGAATTGGCACAGGGTTTTCACAATATTTCAGGAAGCTTCATTCATGGAAGGGTTAAATCAGCTTTCCCATTCGATAAAATATTATGGATTAAGATGCGGGTTGCGTTCTGTCTATTTATTACGCGCCCCGCGTGTATGCTAATGTAGAAATTCTTGTTTCGCCTGGGCGCATGGGGGTTTTATTTATCGAATGGGAATTTTTGGGAGGATTAAAAGTCGAACTGCGACCGGAGGCCGAGTCCGGTAAAAGGTGTAATTTCAATTTCGTTTATTGTCCTATACATTATTATGTCAATAATGTTGTTTTTTTGTTTGTGACAAGCTATGTTAATTACAGAAAAAATGAAAAAGATAATTTGTAAGTCTTATATTTCAACGTTTATAGACATTTTTCGTTCTGCAACCCACTGAGGGTTGTAGTCGGAGACGGCCGAGTCGGCCGCCGGTTCGTTAATTAGTTGCTGGTTGTTATTGTCATTTTAACGGAATTCTTAGTTGGTCATTCGCGAAACCAATATATTTTATATTCTATAATTACAATCATGGGTATATAATATATGATCTTGAGCGCGTTACCATTTCTGACCATGGTTTTCTTGTTATATGCTTGTCTGTAAACTAGCGACGCCTTACCGAAACGTTGATCGTCGTATGAATCTCATCGAAGCTACAGTGAAATACGATTTAGTTATTTCATTTTAGCTTTCGTTATTTCACTGTAACTTTCCAAATAACGTCATAAAATAATTTTCCCTTTGAAAGCGGGTTTCTACCTATTATTGCACACCCAATGGCTTATTTGTGCGAAATACAGCAAAATACAGAAGAATTGAAACGTTCAATAAAAAAATGTGTATTGTTCTTGAACAATATAATACAAACCTATTACGTCAACAACGTCACTGGCGACGTTAACTTTAACAGAAGATGTCTTCGCTAAATTGTGGGGTATAGTCTACATTGAGCACATGTTTGTTCAATTAAATACAACAATATCGACCTAAATGTTAGTATGTTACAAGCTGCAATCTTCAGAGTATGCAGTAAACATAGAACAACACAGTTGTGTGAACATGTTAACGTTATTGCACGAGTTTGTCGTGCCGCGAGGTAAAACTCGAACCTCCGGTTCTCGTTTTACCATCGCGTCACAACAAACTCGTGCAATAACGTTAACCAGTTCACACACCTGTGTCGTTCTATCTATTTATAAGCTGATCAACCATATATTGCTTTCCATGTATTGTTTAACCTGTCGTACTATTAAAAGTAAAAATGCTGCATAATTCAGCAACTTTCAGCATTAACAAGGCACATATAATAAAAAGAGTTTGTGTTTGAATACCTTAAACATTTAATCCGTGTCTGGAAAGAAATATCGAATTTTCACTCGCTGCTTACGGCCGCTCATGAAAGTTCGATAGTTATCTTAAATATATTTAAAAGATCACATCCAAAAAGTTTGAACAACGATAACTTTATTAACCCTACCCCAAATATGTAGGCATCTCTTATTATCGTAATGGAAGCGATGCCAATATTTGAGATATTAATTCGTGGAATCAAGCTTGCTAGCGTTTATTATGGTCAGAAGTACCAGGGTTTCGAAAACATACAATGGCTATTAAAACATACAATGGCTATTAAAACATACAATGGCTATTAAAACATATAATGGCTATTTGCCCTCAAGTTTGGTACAAACGCGCTCATATTTCCACTAGTAGCCCGTATAGTTAGAGACCCATTCCCACTATAGGTCAACAAAATGAGTTCGCTAAATAGTCTTGATAGAGTTAAGTGTTATCCAACTTAAGAAAGGTGATGATTTATACTTTCTAACCAGGTAGCTTGTCAATACTTGTTCTGAAATGACTTTAAAAGGTCACACGAAGATCAAGTGCGGACTGCATAGTTCAAAAGATAATGCCGATTTCTTTCACTGTTTATGCGGGCATGATATGGTATATGGTTCGATGCATTGTTTGCATCAGGACGATGACATTTTCTTTGTAGTTAGAGCAATGATCGATATTTTATCAGTGGGTGTATGTTTGGGGGAGAGGGACATGTCTCCCAGCTATTGTTTTATATTTACATACTAAGTGTGATTATCACTAAATCCAACATCCTGATTGGTCGGCGCCCACGTCGCTAGTTGCAATTATTTCTCGGTGAACGCGCAACAGCTCATAACTGCAGCCTCATAATTACATCGACGCGTCGTAGGTTTTGGAAAGACGAACGCGTAATGTTTTGGGCGCACATGGACTCGCGCAGGATTGACTTAATAAAAATCATCGGGTTTCAATATAAAGTGAACTTGTTCCTGTTAACTTTTGCCAAGGGTGCTATGGGATATTTTGGGCTGGTTTTGTCGCGATACACTTTTCGATTTAAATACATTTACAAAAGTGGCTTTTTCGCTAAATGTATATAAATATAAGGATTACTTGTCATGTGGACTGTTTTTATTGAGATGTAACCGTGAGGTAAGTGGTCATAACTTGTTATGACCACTTTACTCACGGTTACATCTCCATAAAAACAGTCCACATGACAGTTAATCCTTATAGATCACGCGAATTTTGAAGGAATGATCGGTATACAGATATCTATAACGCAATTTGAATGTGAATCAAAAATGATATTTAATTTTAAACAATTATGTAGACTGATATCAAAACTGCAGAATGAAGTTTGGTGATGTCAGTGTCACATTTTAGCAATGGTAACCATTACGTCATGGACATCAGTAGTTGGGGAGATTCACCATTTGATTAATTGTGTTTCTTCACAATGACGTGGCTCGTTCTAAGTCAAAAATAATGTTTACATCATTTGGTGAGAGCTATACTAGGTACCTCAAAACATACACACGCGGACAGTAACCGAACAAATTTGTCGATCTATATGGCGCTGAAAATACGTGATTTGTATATATTGTTCGATATATTTGAAATAGTTTTATTTGTGTCAGATCATTTTATTGTTTTGCCGCCGATTTCAACGAAACTTATATATTGTCATCTCCATGAATACCATGATATGGGGAGTCTAATGGTGTGGTTTAAAGGTGTCAAAAGTGGCGCCGCTCAAGTCAGGGATGGTGAACATATTCGTAGCGCAGATTTCAACCAATTTGATACATATTCTTATCCATGATGCGCGGAATCAGTGTGGCTCAAAGACGTTGCTGACGTTTGAGTGAGAGATGGGGATGGATGGGGACTAACATTAATACGAATGTTTTAGTCGCCGACTTCCACCAAATTTATATATCCCCATGATACGAGGAACCTAACATTTCCATGATGTGGCCCTATTCGAGTCAGTGATGGGAAGAATACTGTCCGAAGCTAGTGTAGATCGGTTGATTGGCCGTGATTCGGAAACAATAAACAATAGAGAGTCCATAGGTTTTGATAACTTTATATTTGTATAATTCACTTTCCGATAAGCACAATATATAGGTGGATGAACATAGGTGTTAGTGGTAGCAAGGTTCCCGGATAAGTGAAGTCCCCGCTACAGAGAACGGGGAGTTATTTCAACGTATGGTGTATCATGCGTCCAAATAAGGTCTGAGATACCATGATACCCTTGGATATGACGTGTATCACTCTATTGTCTTATAGAATGATACTGGCTTCATCCTCCCTAACTTATACAACGGTTGCTACCAGTCATAACCAATTAAGAATATGATCTTGTTAATTATGCGTGTGTGTTCTTACACTATATAATTGATGTCGCCCATGTATTGTGCTTATCGATATATACAATTAACCCTAGCAATTACAATCACTGGGGAAAGGAAGTTTATCCTAGATCCTGGAAACATAACAAACTCTATCTATATATACTATCTATCTTGATGTACTATCGGACAATACCTAAAATGCATGAACATACTCGTCTCACTGATTTTCACCAAACCTATATGGCCTTAGTTGCTTAAGCGACATTGAACCACATCCAATCAATCAATCAGAATGCAGGACTGGCTGACGAACTATAAAGCCTTTCCCTTTTTCAACGTAGGCATAGTGAATGTAGGCACAGTGAACGTAGGCATGGTGAACGTAGGCATAGTGAACGTAGGGTAGGCATAGTGAATGTAGGCACAGTGAACGTAGGCATAGTGAACGAACTAATTGCCTACAACCAATCCGTCATATCATTCTTCATATCATTTCCCCACAAAATGCATAATACATAAATGTATGGATGGCATGAGAAAGGGGATGGTGTATATTATGAATATTAAAGAGGTTGAAAATAATAATGACCAAGGTCCCAATTTATCGCAGACAACATGGTCCTCCTTTCGTGACATGAATTTTGAAGTGGACACCTGATCCTGGAGTGGTTTAATTGAATGAACATAGTTTTAGAACGTACCCAAACAAGCTGATTTTATTTTAATGCTTAAAGTCGAATTTAGATGTTTTTGGCAATTAACTTCCTACGAGTTGAATAGATGTCAAAATTCTTCGATTGGATTATCATCAGTTGCAGATTGCTGACTGTGTCATACTAAGTTTCGGCTCGTTACATATTGTTGACACTGTCCCACTGTAAGCGTATATGTCACGTTATAAGTTTCGTTTCGACACCTGCAAGCTGAGAGCTTGGGCCCGGTGTTACCATATAACTAAAATACCAACATAACATATCTTCCATGCAGGGGTACGAAATGGGTGCGACCCATAGGAGTACCCCTATAATATTATTCTTATATATCAGGTGTACGTATTGACACTATATAGAGCACACCAACGTTGTTAAATATATATCATGTGTATTTAAAATGATGCTATGATGAACAATTGCATACTTCAACGTATAATTTAACTGAATTGATCGACGGTGTATCTAACTTATAGTTTGTTAGACACCATAAGTACAAGGTATTAGATAAAACTGTTCATCATTAATTTTGGTACCAGTCATCGTATAAATATAACATTTATCCAAAATGCATGGGCTGTAGTACCAATGCGAACAATTTCTTACGTCATAGTTCACCCCAGTGCCAATATTAATGACAAATTCAGCACAGTGATATACGGTTAGTTGCATAACTGAACAATTGGTGCATTCTGAATATAGGCTAATGGTATGTATCAAACAAAGAACTGTACAAAAGACCATGGGTGTCTTTATCTTGTCGGGACGGTTGATGCAAGTTAAAAATGTGCTAAATTCAGTTATTCAGAATGCATAAGTGTAATATTGTGACTACACTCACGAATAATTCGTCGTGTCATCAAACAACCATTATGTGCGGCGACAGATAATTATATGCTGTGGTAGAAAAATCGTCGAAAAGAATGTTTATCAATTGTGATGTGCTCTCCTCTGATCCCCATTTCTGATTCGAAAAATATTAAAAATGCACTAGAGGGTCTCTTATATCGCGGAAATATTCATATATTTTAAAAGAGTTGGATCTGTCTAACTCTCTGTCTATTCGCGATTTTCCCCATTTTAAAAAATGTTTTTTTAAGACAAAATGATTAAACGATCAAAATATGCGTTTACGCACACAAAAGGGGCGTTGGCCGATAAAGTCTCTGCGTACGATCAAAATGTGAGCCTGTCATTATACCACACAATTATATTCATGGAGATGACTATATCATGGAGATGACTATATCATGGAGATGACTATATCATGGAGATGACTATATCATGGAGATGACTATATCATGGAGATGACTATATCATGGAGATGACTATATCATGGAGATGACTATATCATGGAGATGACTATATCATGGAGATGACTATATCATGGAGATGACTATATCATGGAGATGACTATATCATGGAGATGACTATATCATGGAGATGACTATATCATGGAGATGACTATATCATGGAGATGACTATATCGTGGAGATGACTATATCATGGAGATGACTATATCATGGAGATGACTATATCATGGAGATGACTATATCATGGAGATGACTATATCATGGAGATGACTATATCATGGAGATGACTATATCATGGAGATGACTATATCATGGAGATGACTATATCGTGGAGATGACTATATCGTGGAGATGACTATATCGTGGAGATGACTATATCGTGGAGATGACTATATCGTGGAGATGACTATATCATGGAGATGACTATATCATGGAGATGACTATATCATGGAGATGACTATATCATGGAGATGACTATATCATGGGGATGACTATATCATGGAGATGACTATATCATGGTGATGACTATATCATGGAGATGACTATATCATGGAGATGACTATATCATGGAAATGACTATATCATGGAGATGACTATATCATGGAGATGACTATATCATGGAGATGACTATATCATGGAGATGACTATATCATGGAGATGACTATATCATGGAGATGACTATATCATGGAGATGACTATATCATGGAGATGACTATATCATGGAGATGACTATATCATGGAGATGACTATATCATGGAGATGACTATATCATGGTGATGACTATATCATGGAGATGACTATATCATGGAGATGACTATATCATGGAGATGACTATATCATGGAGATGACTATATCATGGAGATGACTATATCATGGAGATGACTATATCATGGAGATGACTATATCATGGAGATGACTATATCATGGAGATGACTATATCATGGAGATGACTATATCATGGAGATGACTATATAAGGTTGGTAGAAATCGCTGCTTTGTGTGACCCACATTATGTGAGTAAAGGGGGGATGCCCTATAGCAGAAGAGTCCACAATTAGAGGTACCATGTCTTACCAACCGGAAGCTGACATAAGCTAATGATAGGTAGAGCACTCTGCTGTATAGGCAGTTTCTGATATAGTCATAAAGAGTAGGAAAATAAAAGATAGCAGAAACCCAGAGAACACATACAAATTTCGTATTATGATTTATATTTCATAATAATATTTAATTTAATCATTGTATGATCAAAGTTATGTGAAAAAGAAATAATCAAAAAAGCGAGGCCCCCTGGTCATTTCTGTAAATTTAGTACCCGTGAGGTCTCCATGTCGTTACTGTACATTTATTAACCACGAGTTTCCCAGTCCGGATCCCCCGTCTTTGTAAGATAATTGCGCTTAACATGTATATGCATATGTAAACCATAATATTTATATACTTATTAAAAGATACCAACACTGAACATTTTTTATTATCGAATTATCCACACACTATCGTGACAGGTTATTTCGTTTATTTGATCAAGGGAGGTCCCGTTGTTTGATCATCGGCAACCATAATTCCGTATTAAAATTAAATAATAGATAAACAAATCCTCATGCAAAAAGCAGCCCAGTCCAAAGGACAAACATGCAGCAAGCATCCACACATCACACGACAACATGTCCATCCTACACTTGTCATGATAATTGATATATAGGGCTGTTGTTAGTAAGTAATTAAATTACAAACTTATACATATGACATGGTGAACGCTCTTTAATATTATGTAGAGTATATAACAGTTGTGTATTGATATGGTACATCGGTTGGAATTGTGTTCAAAGTTCCCATGCATACAAATTGTTATCGTGATAGCCGACAAAAACATGGGCCATCCCACATATATACAGGTATAAATCAACCATCCATAAGTTAAATGGTTTGTTGGTTAACGGGTCCTGTTTCTAAAGTGGTGTTGACATGTGGAGCTATGTAAACATGTCATATTTACTGTGTTTGAGTGTTTATTTTTTGAGTGTTTATTTTTTGACTTATCGTACTAGCTTGATAACACAGAAGGAATCAATTGTTTGGAAAATGTTTACTAAGTCCGTTCCGAAATCATATTTTTGTACCTAAAGTTGGTCTTATAAAAAAATGTTTGGCCACAGCAGCTCATCAGGTACACCTCTGGTCTATAACAGATATAAAGCAATCTGTTATTTCATATATGGTTTCGGGAGTTGTGCACGACCTTAAGGACAGACCAGTTCTCCCGTACAGACCAAGTCCTTGGCCTGTACGCTGAAAGCCAGAAAATTGCCTGCTGATTCCTCCAATATCGAACTAGTATGAACTGTCAAAGGTATTTTATCACGCCCGATGGTAACAGTGCACTGTAAAAACGCGACGGTATTATTGTCCGAACACATAATATAGTTATAAACTGTGTTGATAGTTTATAGGTGGTCTAACCACAAAATTGCACAAAGTAAAAACCGTGTTTTGTACGGTAAAACCCCAATCAAAACAAATGACAAGAAATCCTAACATCATAATACAAATGTCAGATAAAAATATGGGACTCAGTATAAATAGTACAGACTGGTATATACAATAATATAACAGACAGGTATCAGATACAGATACATATGAAGAAATAGCATATGATAGTATTAATACCATTATCGATTCAGGCATAATACGACTAAAAGAAATATATAACAAATATAAAACTAAAGATATAGACATATCCCACTTAAACAAACTTATATCCAGAAACAAACAAGCGGTCATATTACCCACACTAAATATTGCACCCAAAGTACACAAATTAACAGAACCCCCATCTCCTGACAATCAAAGACTTTTGAAAGCGAGACCTATTTTGAACGCGCACAGTACGCTGAACACGGAACCATTCCGTATCTTAGGAGAGATGCTTGAATACTATTTAAAAGAACTCAAATTATACTTCCACTTCAATGATATTCACTACACAATATGTAAAGACACCCTGGAGGCCATTGACAGAATTAAAAGCGTTCATATCAATCCCGATGAAATTCACATTGACAATTGACACCGTCTCACGACTAATTCGTGAACACTCACCGGCCACAATCAGCATGTATAGCGGTATAATTTTTGGGTATAATTGTGTAGAGACTCATTCTGGCGTTTACACATCTGCAGAGGCAGTTTCGATGATATTATTGATGTTTTTGAATTAGCACAGCGTGAAAATGAAGAGCCAAGAAGACAACGTCTTAACTCTTTCGCTGCCAAACGCGCATAAATGCGAACTTCGTAGACGCTGCCCATCGCGCATTTTTGCGAATTTTGTATGTAGTCTAATGTATGGGATATAACTATATTCTTTCCGGCATGTTTGACAGTGTACAATGTATTTATATGTAGTAATGTTGCGCGCGAACAATTTAAAGCGACAATGTCCTCAAGGTCATGCTATTTCTGACGTTATGGAGGTACAGTCAGAGCCGGAATATTGCGTCATTGTTATTAGCACGTGGTTATCAGTCGAAAATGGCTGCTCGCAAAAGACTCAGGACTGAAGAAGTTATTGTTATTACCTGTATACTCTAATGATCGAGGGGCGCCTGTGGCGCATAAGTTACTTATACCTATTATTTGTGTGGGCAGTAGCCTCTATTATATAGGGGCGCCTGCGGCGCATATGATACTATGGGTGGCGGGATGGGGTGGTGGGTGGGTAACTAACCTCTATACTCTAATGATCGAGGGGCGCCTGCGGCGCATAAGATACGTATACATATTATTTACGTGGTCAGTAGCCTCTATATAGGGCGCCTGCGGCGCATAATATACTATGGGTGGCGGGATGGGGTGGCGGGTGGGTAACTAACCTTTCTACTCTTTCTACGGCGCATAAGATACTTAGACATATTATTTATAATACACCTTTACTGATTTTGAACAACCCTCGTCTATTGTGTCGTTTTCCAGTCGTGATAACAGGCAACTAAATTAATAATGCTGGTGAGTTGACCATGCGTACGCCCGCGTGACCCATATAATTCACATAAATCATCGTAAAACCCAATTTTCCTGATATTCAAGATGGCCGTCAAGATCACGTGACTTATAAGGGGAGGAGCAGGGTCATATGTCCCCCTGCAGGTATATATACATATGGGTATGGTTATATTATATATATCTACATGTATATTTGGAATTGTACCTATCAGGGAATATTCAAGCAACACAAGCACGAACTCAACAAAGTGCGCCATTGTATCTCATTTTGCTACAAATAGGTGGCAACTTAAATCCAAGATGGACGCCAAGGTCACGTGACCTATTTTATGTCCAACGTGGGTTCATATAGGTTACTCCCGTGTACCTTACTGTTGGACATCGTATAATTGGGTTGAAAATTAGAAAACAAACAACACACCCAAGCATACCCACGCAAACTGTCATATACAGGCAAATAGCCACTAATCCAAGATGGCCGCCAATGTCACGTGACTTTGGTGGGCGTGTCCTCGGCGGCATTCGACAGGGTATACCTATGGCTATATATATGTGAAGTTTCAACTAATTATATTAGAAACTGCTTCAGATATAATGTATTACCCATATATACCTGAAATACATGGATATATGTACAGGATGCGTGGCACTGGGGGTACGTCTGTGGTGGCGGGTGGCAGCGAAAGAGTTAAACGAATTTTGTTTATGTTTTGGTTCTATTTGGAAATTTCCCTGCCATTTCCAAAGAAATTTCTTTCCAGGCATCATTTTTCCGGCGCTGGTGGATGGTGCCGGTTTCTACATTCTCTAGGATTTTGTATTTCGCTCGTCGGTGGTGTATTTTGCTCCACGTCCTTTCCATCTGTTACTCATGATTGAAATGAACCAAACGTGTACTGTTACGCGCAGCATGTTTATGCGACCGGTGGTCAATCTATGATTGACGCCAATCACCTTGATTGGATAATCCTATACCGCGTGGCGATGTCTTCCCATCGATGTCCACCGATAGCTTAGCATTGAGCGTCACCTCGTATAAACTACATGGACTATATTATAAACCCAGCCGGTGAATACCACTCAGGGGTCGTATTCACCAGCTGAGTGTATATATAGTCCAGGTAGTTTATACGAGGCGATGCTCAATGCGAACCTTTCGGTGGACATCGATGGGAAGACATCGCCACGCGGTATATGGTTATTCAATCAAGGTGATTGGGGGACAATCATAGATTGTCCACTGGTTACGTACATAGCAGAGTAACAGTACACGTTTGGTTCAGTTAAATCATGAGTAACCGATGGAAATGATGGGGTATACACAACCGATGAACGCAACACTTTTTGAGCACATAGTGCATTGAAACACCAGAATCCTTGAAAACTAAGAGACCGAAACCATCCACCAGTGCCGGAAAGCAATTTCTTCGGAAATGGTATAGGAAATAGATCATGTGTATAGTATTTGGATTATGCTTAAATTCTATAGCGTCCAACAAACCTCCACTCATCATGTGGCGACATGGGTTTTTTTACTATGGAATTCGTTATTTTTTTTACCAACATTTGCATATTCTCATACTTTTGGTCAAAATGATTGACTGAGAGGGCAATCAGTTGGAAATTTACCGACCCTATTTGGGTGGCAGGTCGGAAATTTCCAAAATTTGGCAAGCTTGTGTCCTTATTCCTCCTCCGTGGCCAGACAAATCTGCTAATTATACGAATTTTTTCAACAGTAGTAGGGGATGTCAGGTTGGAAATTGACAACGCTTGGAAATTAAGCTTGAGGCTAGGATTTTGCGATATTCATGTGCCGATTTCAAAATGTTCTCACACCGAACTGTGGACCGTCCGGTGTACCTTGATCATCCCTCCCTATTGCCGTTTAAATAAAATTTTCATATTGGACAGAGCCGTTGTTCGCCCAGTAGATGATCTTGATACCCCAGCTAGTGACCACAGGGTGCAAATCAATTACGCAAACGTGTTTGGTCTGGTTGAAGGGGTGGTGCAGTTGAGATTATCAAGGTTCGAATGCACCCCCACACAGGAGACACTCTAGCCACGTTACTGAATTTTCTAGTGGGTTGAACCCATCCCTTATAATTAACTGAGATGTTGTCTTGGTTTTTCCTCTTCATCGCGTTGTGCCATTTCGAAAATCTCAATTATGTCACCAAAACTAATTCTGCAGATATATATACACACCGCCAGTCTGAGTCTCTTTAAAATTATACGCATAGTGTATACCGCTATGCATTCGGATTGTGGCCGGTTAGTGCTCGAGATTTAGTCATAATCCATTGACAAATACAATTGGCAAATCTGATAGATTGGGTCAATCACATCATCGATAGCGTGTGTCGTTAACGCTGTACCGAAGACACATTGTGCGTTCAGTCGCTACCAAATAAACTACCTGGTTTATAAAATAAAACCACTTGGTGAATACGGCCCCTGGGGTGGTATTCACCAAGCGAGACTATTTTATAAACAAGGTAGTTTATTTGGTAGTGGCTGAACGCAAAGGTATCTTCGTTTTAGCGCCAACGACACAGGCTGTCGCTGATGTGATTGATCCAATATATCAGATTTGTCACTTGTCAATTGACACCGGCCACAATCGGCATGTATAGCGGTATAATTTTTGGGTACAATTGTGTGGAGACTCGTGCTGGCGTTTATACACCTTCAGAATGAGCTTCAATGATATTGTTAAGGTTTTTTTAATTAGCACAGCGTGAAAATGAATAGCCAAGAATTTTGTTTGTCTTTTGGTTCTGTTTGGAATTTCCCTGCCATTTCCAAAGAAATTTCTTTCCAGGCATCATTTTTCCGGCGCTGGTGAATGGTGCCGGTTTCTTTGTTCTCTAGTATTTTGATTCTTCTCTCCACAATGCCCAAAAACGTTTTACGCTCGTCGGTGGTATATTTTGCCGCACGTCCTTTTCCTCGGTTGCTCATTGTTGAAATGAACCAAACGTGTAATGTTACGCGCAGCATGTTTATGTGACCGGTGGTCAATCTATGATTGACGCCAATCACCTTGATTGGATAATCCTATACCGCGCGGCGATGTGTTCCCATTGATGTCCACCGATGGCTTCCCTTTGAGCGTCGCCTCGTAAAACTACCTGCACTATATTATAAAACCAGCCGGTGAATACCACCCCAGATATCATGGAGATGATTATGTATAAGTTTTGTGGTAATCGGCGACTAAACAATTTCTTATCAAAATCTAAGCGCGCAAATAGGCCGCTATGCAGGGGTCATGGGTCATAATCTACCGAATAAAGACTCCCGAATGGAACCTGTTGAAGATAAAAATATGTGCGAATCACAACATGGGCGTAACCTTCTACGGTTCGATGGGTTCGGACTAACCCGACCAGGGAAGGAATAACCCGACCTGGGAAGGACAATGCTCCGGACTAACCCGACCTGTGAAGGACAATGTTCCGCCATGCGATGGGTTCGGACTAACCCGACCTGGGAAGGACTAACCCGACCTGGGAAGGACAATGTTCCTCCGACCTGGGAAGGACAATGCTCCGCCATGCGATGGGTTCGGACTAACCCGACCTGGGAAGGACAATGCTCCGCCATGCATTGTCTACATTATGCACGTTATGTCAACATACATGCCACTGTGTTATTAAAAGAATACTACTTGTGCGTTGGGCGTCATTAACTGGCTATTGTGACCAATCGCGGCCGACGCAGGGATTGTGTGTCGTGGCCAAACACGCTCAACGGCACATTTCCAGTTGATTGCATTGTGTGTGCTCAATCGTGCTCTAAGTCGGTGAGATCAGGCGAATAGTGCGTTACCAGAATAAATCTCGTCTTCGACTCGATTGATTCTGGTAAGGAACAATTCTTGTGCTCTAACCCTTACGTAAAGGTAGCACAGACATAAGTATGCTTGTCGTAAATAGTCGCATCTATCTCTTCGGAGTTACAGTTAAATCGCGTTTGTTCATTCACTGTAGGTTCAGATTTATGCGAATTTATGACCGCACGTGATCAATCGATAATTTTATGTTTGAGTCACATTGTGTCAATTTCAACTTTGCGCCTTGGTTCTTGTCTGTTAGTAAACACTCACACAAGCGCTCTCTAATTAAGTATAGTTAATTATTTAAGACTTAACTTATCAACGCTGAGCCTAAATAAGCCGCATATAATTAAAAAATACCTGCAGTTTTTTTCATTCGTGTCTGAAAAGAGATATCAAGTTTTCACTTGCGGCTTGTTGTCTCTTGTGAAAATTCGATTTTCTGTCCAAACACTCATGAGATATTTCGGTATTAAAAAAACCAAAACAAAACATTGTAGGTATTCTCTAACTTTCGATTTACAGAAGAGACAAAACAATTATTCTAAGTTCGAAACAGTTGGATGTTACTCTTATGACGCGCACGCTTAGCAGGGAATCGCGCTATTTTAAATATTAATGTCGTGACCCGAATACCCACGGTTCTGGGACTGACGAAGTAGTAGACGTTAAGAATATTTCGTACTGAACTATTGTCGTTAATCCACTGAGACAATGTTCTTGCACAACTACACGTGCAGTTGTTCGATCATGTCTTTGTAAGGCCAATGCAAGTTAATAATTCATAATGTTCGTTATCAACAAGTTTGATGCGTCCGTCACCAGGTCATAGTGTGAGCATGCGTCCGTAACCATGTCATAGTGTGAGCATGCGTCCGTCACCAGGACATAGTGTGAGCATGCGTCCGTAACCAGGTCATAGTGTGAGCATGCGTCCGTCACCAGTTCATAGTGTGAGCATGCGTCCGTCACCAGGTCATAGTGTGAGCATGCGTCCGTCACCAGGACATATTGTGAGCATGCGTCCGTCACCAGTTCATAGTGTGAGCATGCGTCCGTCACCAGGTCATAGTGTGAGCATGCGTCCGTCACCAGGTCATAGTGTGAGCATGCGTCCGTCACCAGGACATATTGTGAGTATGCGTCCGTCATCCGGTCATAGTGTGAGCATGCGTCCGCCACCAGGTCATAGTGTGAGCATGCGTCCGCCACCAGGTCATTGGAATGCGTCTGTACAACTCATTAACGTATACCAGACTGCGATAGGTATTTTCACTAATTGTGTTGAATGTTGCTGCTGGACTTGGCAGATGCGGCAATTTGATATTATGTAAATTCCAACTGACCAAATATCTAATAATAAAGTACACCGTATCGAATAGATATTTATTACATGATACTACCGTTATTCCATTCAATAAACCCATTGCATAAATTGTGAAATTAAACGTTCGTTTAATAACAGGAAATAATGCCAGGTGACCTTTTACTTCCGGTTTGTCGTCCGTTTAATTTAGTACGCTACGTCTCAAAATACTATGGTTTCCAATATTTTTCCAACAAACTATATAATGAATGAAGAGTCTTAAAAAGTTATGTCATACGCGCCATTAAATACGCCAAAGAATCATTATTTATCAGGGTCTATTTCTTTCATCGGGCGAACAACGCATAGTTTCGTGAAACGACATCGCATGTATTGTATAAGCCGATGTTAGTTTAGCGTCCCATTTGTTCATTTAAGTATGTTTTGTCGAGGTTTTCGATCATATAATAAATTGAATGTACAACTCGTCCCCAGTTTATAGCGGACTTTACCAAAACTCGTCCAGTAACTTAGGTCTGGACATCGCCAAAGGCTCGGTCCAGACCTAATTTACTGGACTCGTTTTGTAAATTCCGCTATAACCCTTTACCCAACAAACCGGCCAAATAAAGCTTCAACAGCCTAAAATATATTCGGTCTGTCTCAATAGAACCATACACATATGGATATCATTGGAACCGGCTCCTTGACCACATTGTGATAGTTACAGTTATGCCCTGTGCCAATGCATTCTCTTATATATGCGAGTCGACCATAGGTCGCCTCGCATATATAAGAGAATGCATTGGCCTTTTTTTAACACTTTTTACCATTTTTTCTTACATTCTTTAACAATTTTATAATTTTTAATGTGTTAAGCCAATGCATTCTCTTATATATGCGAGGCGACCTATGGTATATATAAGAGAATGCATTGGCACAGGGTCGACTCGCATATATAAGAGAATGCATTGGCACAGGGCCGTTCTGTTGGGTAAAGGGATAAACTGGGGACGAGTTGTAGATCCTCTATAAGGAACATTCCGCTCGTTCTATGATTTTACCGGTAGGTGGGGTATTATATCTATGATTTTACCGGTAGGTGGGGTATTATATCTATGATTTTACCGGTAGGTGGGGTATTATATCTATGATTTTACCGGTAGGTGGGGTATTATATATCAATTAGTCCCACCTCAGGAAATTCAATGAATTTAAGTGAAGCGAAGCAAAATTGGCTCACAAAAGTCACTTAAATCATGCACTGGCAATTTTATTAACTGAGAAATATAGTACCTACATAGTTGTTTTCAATGTCAGAACATCAAAAATGTTCCAATGTTATGAACTGGTGGAGTGTTGTTTGTGCGGCTGTACTGCATAGTAGAGATTCGTGGCATCATCTAATTAACATCATGTGTACCTAACGGACACATAAACTCCGTCAATAGAGCGACGTTCTTTGTTTTGATCGCTATGGTCCTCTCCGGATATATCTCTTTATATAGCTATTTGCGACGCATATTAACCACACATTATCACCAAGCTACGACCTCCTCACAGCATGAACAGCGAGCAGAGTGCAGCCATTATTTGACGCGGACAATTAACCAGAGCACTGCTTCCTGCCCATCCAGAATGCTTTTTGTTAACGACTGTTTACATTATGATTAGTTCAAGCGCACTGGTTTACAAGGCCAAGGTAAATAGTGTTAGGCAAACATATTCTCTTATATATGCGAGTCTCCCATATTATACGAGGCTCCCTATGGGAGACTCGCATATATAAGAGAATTAATTGGCACAGGCTTTTCACAAAATTTCAGGAAGCTTCATTCATGGAAGGGTTAAATCAGCTTTCCCATTCGATAAAAGATTATGGATTAAGATGCGGGTTGCGTTCTGTCTATTTATATGATTAGTTCAAGCGCACTGGTTTACAAGGCCAAGGTAAATAGTGTTAGGCAAACATATTCTCTTATATATACGAGGCTCCCTATGGGAGACTCGCATATATAAGAGAATGAATTGGCACAGGGTTTTCACAAAATTCCAGGAAGCTTCATTCATGGAAGGGTTAAATCAGCTTTCCCATTCGATAAAAGATTATGGATTAAGATGCGGGTTGCGTTCTGTCTATTTATTACGCGCGCCGCGTGTATGCTAATGTAGAGATTCTTGTTTCGCCTGGGCGCATGAGGGTTTTATTTATCGAATGGGAATTTTTGGGAGGATTAAAAGTCGAACTACGACCGGAGGCCGAGTCCGGTAAAAGGTGTAATTTAAATTTCGTGTATTGTCCTTTACATTATTATGTCAATAATGTTGGTTTTTTGTTTGTGACAAGTCGGCCGCCGGTTCGTTAATTAGGTACTGGTTGTTATTGTTATTTTAACGGAATTCTTAGTTGGTCATTCGCGAAACCAATATATTTTATATTCAATAATTACAATCATGGGTATATAATATATGATCTTGAGCGCGTTACCATTTCTGACCATGGTTTTCTTGTCATATGCTTGTCTGTAAACTAGCGACGCCTTACCGAAACGTTGATCGTCGTATGAATCTCGTCGAAGCTACAGTGAAATACGATTTAGTTATTTCATTTTAGCTTTCGTTATTTCAATATTTCAATATATTTACATACTAAGTGTGATTATCACTAAATCCAGCATTCTGATTGGTCGGCGCCCACGTGGCTAGTTGCAATTATTTCTCGGTGAAAGCGCAACAGCTCATAACTGCAGCCTCATAACATCATCGACGCGTCATAGGTTTTGGAAAGACTAACGCGTAATGTTTTGGGCGCATTTGGACTCGCACAGGATTGACTTAATAAATCATCGGGTTTCAATATAAAGATAAATTTTTCCTGTTAACTTTTGCCATTGGTGCTATAGGATATTTTGGGCTGGTTTTGTCACGATACATTTTTCGATTTAAATACATTTACAAAAGTGGCTTTTTCGCTAAATGTGTATAACTATAAGGATTAACTGTCATGTGGACTGTTTTTATGGAGATGTAACCGCGAGGTGAGTGGTCATAACTTGTATGTAAAACCCTTCGGGTTTTACACAAGTTATGACCACTCACATCGCGGTTACATCTCCATAAAAACAGTCCACATGACAGTTAATCCTTATGTAACTTGCCAAATGACGTCATAATTTTCCCTTTGAAAGCGGTTTTCTACCTATTATAAGCTGATCAACCAGGTATTGCTTTCCATGTATTGTTTAACCTGTCGTAAAAGTAAAAATGCTGCATAATTCAGCAACTTTAAGCATTAACAAGGCACATATCATAAAAAGAGTTTGTGTTTGAATACCTTAAACATTTAATTCGTGTCTGGAAAGAAATATCGAATTTTCACTCGCTGCTTACGGCCGCTCATGAAAGTTCGATAGTTATCTTAAATATTTTAAAAAGATCACATCCAAAAAGTTTGAACAACGATAACTTTATTAACCCTACCCCAAATAGGTAGGCATCTCTTATTATCGTAATGGAAGCGATGCCAATATTTGAGATATTAATTCGTGGAATCAAGCTTACTAGCATGCGTTTATTATGGCCAGAAGTACCAGGCTTTCGAAAACATACAATGGCTATTAAAACATACAATGGCTATTAAAACGCTATTAAAACATACAATGGCTATTTGCCCTCAAGTTTGGTACAAACGCGCTCATATTTCCCCTAGTATCCCATATAGTTAGAGAACCGTTCCCATTATAGGTCAACAAAATGAGTTCGCTAAATAGTCTTGATAGAGTTAAGTGTTATCCAACATAAGAATGGTGATGATCTATACCTTCTAACCAGGTAGGTTGTCAATTCTGAAATGACTTTAAATGGTCACACGAAGATCAAGTGCGGACTGTATTTTTCAAAAGAAAATGCCGATTTCTTTCACTATTTATGCAGGCATGATATGGTATATGGTTCGATGCATTGTTTGCATCAGGACGATGACATTTTCTTTGTATTTTAGAGCAATGATCGTTATTTTATCAGTGGGGGTATGTGTGGGGGAGAGGGGCATGTCTGGCAGCTATTGTTTTAAATCACCCGAATTTTGAAGGGATGATCGGTATGCATATATCAATAACGCAATTGAATGTGAATCAAAAATGATATTTAATTTTAAACAATTATGTAGTCTGATATCAAAACTGCAGAATGAAGTTTAGTTATGTCAGCGTCACATTTTAGCAATGGTACCATTACGTCATGGACATCAGTATTTGGGGAGATTCACCATTGGATTAATTGTGTTTCTTCACAATGACGTGGCTCGTTCTAAGTCAAAAATAATGTTTACATCATTTGGTGAGAGCTATACTAGGTACCTCAAAACATACACACGCGGACAGTAACCGAACAAATTTGTCGATCTATATGGCGCTGAAAATACGTGATTTGTATATATTGTTCGATAAATTTGAAAAAGTTTCATTTGTGTCAGATAATTTTATTGTTTTGCCGCCGATTTCAACGAAACTTATATATTGTCATCTCCATGAATACCATGATATGGGGAGTCTAATGGTGTGGTTTACAGATGTCAAAAGTGCCGCCGCTCAAGTCAGGGATGGTGAACATATTTGTAGCGCAGATTTCAACCAATTTTATACATATTCTTAATCATGATGCGCGGAATCAGTGTGGCTTAAAGACGTTGCTGACGTTTGGGTGAGAGATGGCGATGGATGGGGACTAACATTAATAAGAATGTTTTAATCGCCGACTTCCACCAGATATGATACGAGGAACCTAACATGTCCATGATGTGGCCCTATTAGAGTCAGTGATGGGAAGGATACCTTAAATGCATGACCATACTCGTGTCGCTGATTTTCACCAAACCTATATGGCCTTAGTTGCTTAAGCGACATTGAACCCCAACCAATCAATCAATCAGAATGCAGGACTGGCTGACGAACTATAAAGCCTTTCCTGTTTTCATAGTGAACGAAATAATTGCCTACAACCAATCCGTCATATCATTCGTCATTTCATTTCCCCACAAAATGCATAATACATAAATGTATGGATGTCATGAGAAAGGGGATGGTGTATATTATGAATATTAAAGAGGTTGAAAATAATAATGACCAAGGTCCAAATTTATCGCAGACAATATGGTCCTCCTTTCATGACATGAATTTTAAAGTGGACACCTGATCCTGGAGCGGTTTAATTGAATGAACATAGTTTTAGAACATACCTCCAAACAAGCTGATTTTATTTTATGCTTAAAGTCGAATTTAGATGTTTTTGGCAATTAACTTCCTACGAGTTGAATAGATGTCAAAATTCTTCGATTGGATTATCATCAGTTGCAGATTGCTGACTGTGTCATACTAAGTTTCGGCTCGTTACAGATTGTTGACACTGCCCCACTGTAAGCGTATATGTCACGTTATAAGTTTCGTTTCGACACCTGCAAGTTGAGAGCTTGGGCCCGGTGTTACCATATAACTAAAATACCGACATAACATATCTGCCATGCAGGGGTACGAAATGGGTGCGACCCATAGGAGTACCCCTATAATATTATTCTTATATATCAGATGTACGTATTCACACTATATAGAGCACACAAACGTTGTTAAATATATATCATGTGTATTTAAAATGATTCTATGATGAACAATTGCATACTTCAACGTATAATTTAACTGAATTGATCGACGGTGTATCTAACGTATAGTTTGTTAGACACCATAAGTACAAGGTATTAGAAAAAACTGTTCATCATTAATTTTGGTACCAGTCATCGTATAAATATAACATTTATCCAAAATGCATGGGCTGTAGTACCAATGCGAATAATTTCTTACGTCATAGTTCACCCCAGTGCCAATATTAATGACAAATTCAGCACAGTGATATACAGTTAGTTGCATAACTGAACAATTGGTGCATACTGAATATAGGTTAATGATATGTATCAAACAAAGAACTGTACAAAAGACCATTGGTGTCTTTATCTTGTCAGGACGGTTGATGCAAGGTAAAAATGTGCTAAATTCAGTTATGCAGAATGCATAAGTGTAATACTGTGACTAGAATCACGAACAATTCGTCGTGTTATTAAACAACCATTATGTGTGGCGACAGATAATTATATGCTGTGGTAGAAAAATCGGCGAAAAGAATGTTCACCAATTGTGATGTTCCCTCCTCTGATCCCCATTTCTGATTCGAAAAATATTAAAAATGCACTAGTGGGTTTCTAATATCGCGGAAATATATATATTTTTTAGAAGAATAGGATCTGTTTACTGTCTGTCTATTCGAAATTTTTCCCATTTTTTAAAATGTTTTTTAAAGACAAAATGATTAAACGATCAAAATATGCGCTTACGCACACAAAGGGGCCGTTGGCCGATAAAGTCTCTGCCTAAGATCAAAATGTGAGCCTGTCATTATACCACACAATTATATCCCTATATCCCATTACTGCAACAGCGTCATTTTAGAAGTGCTTAACATGCACCGTTATCTTCCACATACCCTTGCTATAGACATATTAGTTACCTTACGCGGCGATCCCGATAATTAATATAGCGGAATAATAGAATCTTCCAACAAGGGCGAGCACAAACCTCTCACTCAGTCTCCTGGGTGTTTTACCGATGAGTCGCCAACTACATTTGAGAAAACTTCTGTTCCTCGGCGAACTTATCCACTTGCCTGCGACTCGAGACTTTCCTTTACGAATTTTCATGAAAAACCTCTATATGCACAATTTATTCAATGTGAATACCACCGGTTATGTAAAAGACATCATCGATGTTCTAGAAGTGTACAATCTGTCTTCTTATCTTCAAGAATTCTTATCTTCTGGATCCTTCCCAAAGAAGATCATTTGGAAGCAACTCGTTAAGCGACCATAAGAGCTCACTATTGTGATGCATGGACTTCAGCAGTGGGTGCCAATGGTCGCTCTTCTAATCTTCTCCTCATTCATAACCAGCTTCTCGCAGTCTGGAGTGTGTGGCGTCTTCTTGATGCCCATCCTAACAGGAGTTTGGAACTGAAAAATCTTGCTAGACTTCTTAATAGATTGTTGTTCGAAAACAATGCCCGATGCATGCTGTGTGGCCACACATATATATAACAATGAAATTGGACATATTACTGACTCGTGCAGATCTGTCACCATGTACAGACTCCGATATAATTACTGGTGTGTGCTTATCGATAGCTTCGACATCCAACTATTTAGTTACCTGGATGCTCTCCCAAACGACCATTTAAATGCGCTGTTACTTGGCAGTACCCAGCTTGGTTGTCATATCCCGACTGAGTCATGGGAGCAGCTCATCATCGCATCTGCTGCATTTCTGTATGTTGGTTGTCAACTAATTCGCCCCGGAAGTTAAAAGATGACATTCACATGACATTTGATGCAATATGCCTCTCATGTGGACAATTTTCAATTATTATCTGGCCTCCTTGCCACCCGCATCTACAATGTTTTCTCATATACTCGTTTTTACCTTGCTATTCGTACAATGTACACATCTTTCCAATTTATGTATACAATGTCCTTCCTTGTAAATAGATGCTGGTGTATAGTCCACTTACAATGGTCTCGTTACCACATATTTTCTGTAACTGATATGTATATATGCTCTTCATACTTGGAGGTCAATAAACAATAATAATACGGGGCGATCCCGATAATTGATATAGCGGACATACATACATTCGCGAATATATTTCAGATTTGATGTTATGTACGTGTATAAGATCATACGGAATATCCTCTTTATATGCCTCAATCCACCCACATAATGTCATGTTGTCAGCTTTTCCACCAAAACTGTTACAGGTAATGGACATTTCATACGTCTCCTCTCGTGATCTTCAGATATGATATCATGGATGTACGATAATGCACTTTTGAAACAAATCTAATTTACAGAAGTTCTTGGTACCGGAAAACGTTGAAATTTTAACATTGTTCCATAAAAGTGAAGTAAATGAGATTATAATAACCAATTGTTCGATGGTTCTTGAATATTGTATCACAATACTCGCTTGTACCAAATTTCACAAATAAATTCCGGACAGATTTTGAGAAAATCCATTTAGAAATAATAGGACATTTTGGCCAAACGTGCATCTAACCCATAAACCAGCTTGTTAGTTTACATCGCGGTTATCTATAAACACTTTGTCAAGAATATTCGACTTGTAGCCTCTGTCATACCGTTGCATTGTCCACCTGAATGGTGCATATTGTCCACCTGAGTGGTGAATATGTGTACCACTCAGTGGGATGCATTATAATTTGCCTCCTCTCTCAGGTCCGGATGTCGTTTAGCATCGTAATTGGCAACGCATCTCTGTTATCTTGTATACGCCCATTGTCGACTGTGGAGGTTTAAGATAAAACCAACCCCTTGTTGAACCGCATTGGTCCTGGACCTCGTCAGTAGGACATCATTATTTAACTTACATATGACCACCCACTGTCGGGGGAACTACTCCTAGAGATTTGGTTCTCTACCGAGTTTCGTGAGCATGTTTGGCGACGATCCCGATTTTATATCGAGCAATCGCGGCATAAAACATAACAATCAACAGCATTAGAACAGTGTTTCGTGGGTTTCATGGAGCTACTGTGAAATTATAGTCACTGGCCATCAGTGTGTGTAACAAAAAGTTAAAAACTAACCCCGAAATTCACAGAAATTGACTTTTAATTTCCCGATTCCGATTCTCTGCTGAGGACTCCGATTCTCTATCGAAGACTCCGATTCTCCACCGAGCGCTTGGTTCCCTGCGAATAACTCGATTCTCTGCCTTAGGTAAATCATTATATGCCGTCCGCAAACTGTGTTCGGTAGACAATATAAATGAAGCTCGGTAGAGAACGAGGAGTAGTTCCCCGACAGTGTGACAACACACACGGGACCACATGGGAGACCATCCACACGATACCACATGGGAGACCATCCACACGGGACCACATGGGAGACCATCCACACGGGACCACATGGGAGATCACCCACACGGGACCACATGGGAGATCACCCACACGGGACCACATGGAACACCACCCACACGGGACCACATGGGACACCACCCACACGGGACCACATGGGACACCACCCACACGGGACCACATGGTAGACCACCCACACGGGACCACACGGGATACTACCAACACGGGACCACATGGGACACCACCCACACGGGACCACATGGGACGCCACCCACACGGGACCACATGGGACACCACCCACACGGGACCACATGGGAGATCACCCACACGGGACCACATGGGAGATCACCCACACGGGACCACATGGGACACCGCCCACACGGGACCACAGGGGACACCACCCACACGGGACCACATGGGACACCACCCACACGGGACCACATGGGACACCACCACACGGGACCACATGGGAAACCATCCACATGAGACCACATGGGACACCACCCACACGGGACCACATGGGAGATCACCCACACGGGACCACATGGGAGATCACCCACACTGGACCACATGGGACACCACCCACACGGGACCACATGGGACACCACCCACACGGGACCACATGGGACACCACCCACACGGGACCACATGGGACACCACCCACACGGGACCACATGGGACACCACCCACACGGGACCACATGGGACACCATCCAAAGGGTCCACACGGGAGACTACCCACACGGGACCACATGGGACACCACCCACACGGGACCACATGGGAGATTACCCACACGGGACCACAGGGGAGACCACCCACACGGGACCACATGGGACACCACCCACACGGGACCACATGGGAGATCACCCACACGGGACCACATGGGACACCACCCACACGGGACCACATGGAAGATCACCCACACGGGACCACATGGGACACCACCCACACGGGACCACATGGGACACCACCCACACGGGACCACATGGGACACCACCCACACGGGATCACATGGGACACCACCCACATGGGACCACATGGGGCAACACCCACACGGGACCACACGGGAGACCATCCACACGGGACAACATGGGAGATCACCCACACGGGACCACATGGGAGATCACCCACATGGGACACCACCCACACGGGACCACATGGGAGATCACCCACACGGGACCACATGGGACACCACCCACACGGGACCACATTGGACACCACCCACACGGGACAACATGGGACACCACCCACACGGGACCACATGGGGCACCATCCACACGGGACCGCATGGGACACCACCCACACGGGACCACATGGGAGACCATCCACACGGGACCACATGGGAGACCACCCACACGGGACCACATGGTAGACCACCCACACGGGACCACATGGGAGACCACCCACACGGGACCACATGAGAGACCACCCACACGGGACCACATGTGATATCACCCACACGGGACCACATGGGAGACCACCCACACGGGACCACACGGGAGACTACCCACACGGGATCACATGGGACACCACCCACACGGGACCACATGGGACACCACCCACACGGGACAACATGGGACACCACCCACACGGGACCACATGGGACACCACCCACACGGGACCACATGGGAAACCATACACACGAGACCACATGGGACACCACCCACACGGGACCACATGGGAGATCACCCACACGGGACCACATGGGACACCACCCACACAGGACCACATGGGACACCACCCACACGGGACCACATGGGAGACCACCCACACGGGACCACATGGGACACCACCCACACGGGACCACATGGGAGATCACAAACACGGGACCACATGGGACACCACCCACACGGGACCACATGGGACACCACCCACACGGGACCACATGGGACACCACCCACACGGGACCACATGGGGCAACACCCACACGGGACCACACGGGAGACCATCCACACGGGACCACATGGGAGACTACCCACACGGGACCACATGGGACACCACCCACACGGGACCACATGGGACAACACCCACACGGGACCACATGGGACACCACGCACACGGGACCACATGGGACACCACCCACACGGGACCACATGGGAGATCACCCACACGGGACCACATGGGACACCACCCACACGGGACCACATGGGAGATCACCCACACGGGACCACATGGGACACCACACACACGGGACCACATTGGACACCACCCACACGGGACCACATGGGACACCACCCACACGGGACCACATGGAAGATCACCCACACGGGACCACATGGGACACCACCCACACGGGACCACATGGGACACCACCCACACGGGACCACATAGGTCACCACCCACACGGGACCACATGGGAGACCACCCACACGGGACCACATGGGACACCACCCACACGGGAACACATGGGAGATCACAAACACGGGACCACATGGGACACCACCCACACGGGACCACATGGGACAACACCCACACGGGACCACATGGGACACCACGCACACGGGACCACATGGGACACCACCCATACGGGACCACACGGGAGACTACCCACACGGGACCACATGGGAAACCACCCACACGGGACCACATGGGACAACACCCACACGGGACCACATGGGACACCACGCACACGGGACCACATGGGACACCACCCACACGGGACCACATAGGACACCACCCACACGGGACCACATGGGACACCACCCACAAGGGACCACATGGGGCAACACCCACACGGGACCACACGGGAGACCATCCACACGGGACCACATGGGAGATCACCTACACGGGACCACATGGGACACCACCCACACGGGACCACATGGGAGATCACCCACACGGGACCACATGGGACACCACCCACACGGGACAACATGGGAGATCACCCAGACGGGACCACATGGGAGATCACCCACACGGGACCACATGGGACACCACCCACACGGGACCACATGGGAGATCACCCACACGGGACCACATGGGACACCACACACACGGGACCACATTGGACACCACCCACACGGGACCACATGGGACACCACCCACACGGGACCACATGGGACACCACCCACACGGGACCACATTGGAGACCACCCACACGGGACCACATGGGGCAACACCCACACGGGACAACACGGGAGATCATCCACACGGGACCACATGGGAGATCACCCACACGGGATCACATGGGAGATCACCCACACGGGACCACATGGGAGATTACCCACACGGGACAACATGGGACACCACCCACACGGGACTACATGGGAGATCACCCACACGGGACCACATGGGACACCACACATACGGGACCACATGGTAGACCACCCACATGGGACCACATGGGGCAACACCCACACGGGACCACACGGGAGACCATCCACACGGGACCACATGGGAGATCACCCACACGGGACCACATGGGAGATCACCCACACGGGACCACATGGGACACCACCCACACGGGACCACATGAGAGATCACCCACACGGGACCACATGGGACACCACCCACACGGGACCACATGGGACACCACCCACACGGGACCACATGGGACACTACCCACACGGGACCACATGGGACACCACCCACACGGGACCACATGGGGCACCATCCACACGGGACCACATGGGACACCACCCACACGGGACCACATGGGGCACCATCCTCACGGGACCACATGGGAGATCACCCTCACGGGACCACATGGGGGATAACAAAAATAAACTCGCATTGGTCCTTAGGGAGACCACTCACACGGGACCACATGGGAGATCACCCACACGGGACCACATGGGAGATCACCCACACGGGACCACATGTGATATCACCCACACGGGACCACATGGGAGATCACCCACACGAGACCACATGTGTTACCAGCCACACGGACCACATGGGAGACCACACACACGGGACCACATGGGAGACCATCCACACGGGACCACATGGGACACCATCCACACGGGACCACCCACACTGGACACCACCCACACGGGATCACATGGGAGACCACCCACACGGGACCACATGGGACACCACCCACTCGGGACCACATGGGAGACCACCCACACGGGACCACATGTGATACCACCCACAAGGGACCATATTGGACCACATGGGAGACCACCCACACGGGCCCACATGGGAGACCACCCACACGGGACCACATGTGATACCACCCACACGGGATCACAGGGGACCACACGGGACCACATGGGACACCACCCACACGGGACCACATGGGAGACCACCCACACGGGACCACATGTCGGACCACCCACACGGGACCACAGGGGACCACACGGGACCACATGTGACACCACCCACACGGGACCACATGTGATACCACCCATACGGGACCACAGGGGACCACACGGGACCACATGGGACACCACCCACACGGGACCACATGGGAGACCACCCACACGGGACCACCTGTGGGACCACCCACACGGGACCACATGTGACGCCACCCACACGGGACCACAGGGGACCACACGGGACCACACGGGACACTACCCACACGGGAACACATGTGATACCACCCTCACGGGACCACAGGGGACCACACGGGACCACATGGGACACCACCCACACGGGACCACATGGGAGACCACCCACACGGGACCACATGGGAGACCACCCACACGGGACCACATGGGACTCCAGCCACACGGGACCACACGGGACCACACGGGCCCACAAGGGACACCACCCACACGGGACCACATGTGATACCACCCACACGGGACCACATGGAACCACACGGAACCACATGGGACACCACCCACACGGGACCACATGTGATACCACCCACACGGGACCACATGTGATACCACCCACACGGGACCACAGGGGACCACACGGGACCACATGGGACACCAACCACACGGGACCACATGGGAGACCACCCACACGGGACCACATGGGAGACCACCCACACGGGACACCAGCCACACGGGACCACACGGGACCACACGGGCCCACATGGGACACCACCCACACGGGACCACATGGGAGACCACCCACACGGGACCACATGGGAGACCACCCACACGGGACCACATGGGGCACCACCGACACGGGACCACATGGGGGACCACCCACACGGGACAACATGGGGCACCACCCACACGGGACCACATGGGGGACCACCCACACGGGACCACATGGGACACCACCCACACGGGACAACATGGGACACCACCCACACGGGACCACATGGGACACCACCCATCCGGGACCACACGGGACCACACGGGACCACATGGGACACCACCCACACGGGACCACACGGGACCACACGGGACCACACGGGACCACACGGGACCACATGGGACACCATCCACACGGGACCACACGGGACCACACGGGACCACATGGGACACCACCCACACGGGACCACACGGGACCTCATGGGACACCACCCACACGGGACCACACGGGATCACACGGGATCACATGGGACACCACCCACACGGGACCACACGGGACCACATGGGACACCATCCACACGGGACCACATGGGACACCACCCACACGGGACCACATGGGACCCCACCCACACGGGACCACATGGGACACCACCCACACGTGACCACATGGAACACCATCCACACGGGACCACATGGGACACCACCCACACGTGACCACATGGAACACCATCCACACGGACCACATGGGGACCACAAAAATAAACTCGCATTACATTACTTCCTGCAACATCGTCTATTTTAATTCATCAGCCGCTGAAGAAAATTTACATCGAATAAAGTCGACTGCGTCATCGTTATGTTGTGAATATGGGTGCTGATATGGTCCAAATTATCATTCTGATATTTAATTAGTATCTATGGGTGCTGATATGGTCCAATTATCATTATGATATTTAATTAGTATCTATGGGTGCTGATATGGTCCAAATTATCATTCTGATATTTAATTAGTATCTATGGGTGCTGATATGGTCCAAATCATCGTTCTGATATTTAATTAGTATCTATGGGTGCTGATATGGTCCAAATTATCATTCTGATATTTAATAGTATCTATGGGTGCTGATATGGTCCAATTATCATTCTGATATTTAATTAGTATCTATGGGTGCTGATATGGTTCAATTATCATTCTGATATTTAACTAGTATCTATGGGTGCTGATATGGTCCAAATTATCATTCTGATATTTAATTTACTTTTGGAATATGGGTGCTGATATGGTCCAAATTATCATTCTGATATTTAATTAGTATCTATGAGTGCTGATATGGTTTAATTATCATTCTGATATTTAACTAGTATCTATGGGTGCTGATATGGTCCAAATTATCATTCTGATATTTAATTTACTTTTGGAATATGGGTGCTGATATGGTCCAAATTATCATTCTGATATTTAATTAGTATCTATGGGTGCTGATATGGTCCAATTTATCATTATGATATTTAATAGTATCTATGGGTGCTGATATGGTCCAAATTATCATTCTGATATTTAATTTACTTTTGGAATATGGGTGCTGATATGATCCAAATGATCATTATGATATTTAATTAGTATCTATGGGTGCTGATATGGTCCAAATTATCATTCTGATATTTAATAGTATCTATGGGTGCTGATATGGTCCAATTATCATTCTGATATTTAATTAGTATCTATGGGTGCTGATATGGTTCAATTATCATTCTGATATTTAACTAGTATCTATGGGTGCTGATATGGTCCAAATTATCATTCTGATATTTAATTTACTTTTGGAATATGGGTGCTGATATGGTCCAAATTATCATTCTGATATTTAATTAGTATCTATGAGTGCTGATATGGTTTAATTATCATTCTGATATTTAACTAGTATCTATGGGTGCTGATATGGTCCAAATTATCATTCTGATATTTAATTTACTTTTGGAATATGGGTGCTGATATGGTCCAAATTATCATTCTGATATTTAATTAGTATCTATGGGTGCTGATATGGTCCAATTTATCATTATGATATTTAATAGTATCTATGGGTGCTGATATGGTCCAAATTATCATTCTGATATTTAATTTACTTTTGGAATATGGGTGCTGATATGATCCAAATGATCATTATGATATTTAATTAGTATCTATGGGTTTTGATATGGTCCAATTATCATTCTGATATTTAATTAGTATCTATGGGTGCTGATATGGTCCAATTATCATTCTGATATTTAATTAGTATCTATGGGTGCTGATATGGTCCAATTATCATTCTGATATTTAATTAGTATCTATGGGTGCTGATATGGTCCAATTATCATTCTGATATTTAATTCGTATCTATGGGTGCTGATATGGTCCAATTATCATTCTGTTATTTAATAATATCTACGGAAACCATAGAATTGAACTGGAAAGAAGTAAACCTCGCACAACGCGTATATGTTATGTAGCTGACTTCAGAAAAAAATCAACTCTTCATTGCGTGTATTTTAATTGCATAACTAACTCCGGGTGTTATGACCATGTTTCACCACAGTGTTGTGAATACGTGAATACGAAGACGTGCTTTCGTGGATCTTCAGTCCGGAATATGTGTATTTCTTAGAATCATTTCAACATAAATAGAGGATCTCACATGAGTTTCTATTTTATACGGAATTTATCAACCGAGTTCACTAAATTCGATTTTAGCCGAGGTTTACCGAGGCTCAAATAGAATTTATTGGACGAGGTTGATAAATTACGTATACAATAGGACGAGTGTGAGCTACTTTTTATCACATGATCAAATAAACGCGAAGCAATGCGAAATATCCATCGAAAACAACGATAAAAACCGCAGCGATCGCAAGTCATTTGAAGAACGATGTGACGTCATCGCACGCGCTGATATTAAACATGTCTCTTATCGATAATTATGAAACTGCTTTTATGGGCAAATTATGTGATAAAATATGTTATCATGTTTAAAATGGTACGGCGCGAATTTAAATACGAGTATGCAAGATAGGCACAATAGAGTGTCTGTTAATACTGTAGTAACTTATAATAGTGCCAATGGTAGTATATGGGCTGGGAAAAGTTTCCGTCAGCACCATGCACTGCGTTTTTTCTTTTACCACAAACTTAGTTTGTTTTATGTCAACTAAACACTTAATAAATGTTAATCGATAATATCGATTTTTTATTATATAGAGTTCATAGGTTTTTGTTTACAGCATTGAGATTAACTTAGAACAAAATTCGAGAGAAACAGCGAGTTTGATCTAGAAATTTCGAAACATGTGAGCGTTCGACGTTTGGCGCCATTTTCAATCACCAAATTTTCAATAGATAAATGACATATCTAAAGTATCAGGGTATCTTTATTTTCAAGTTAACCCTTTTTGGTACGGTTATATTGCTGTAGATCTGTATACAGTTCGACACGCATATGAGTGTAAACGGTTGATATAGAAATGCACACAGAAAGAAAACGGTATTCGTTCGTCTGAGCAAAAATCGTATCCGTTATACGTCATGGTCAACACCGAGGCATGGCGACAGGCAAATCTGATTTGATTAATTATTACTCGGGCTTGGCGAATGTGCTTAATCTTGCTTTGTCAATTCAACCCATGTATTTCACACTGTGTAAGCGAGAACCTGTGTGCTGGTACATGTGACGTACTTAAAGTAAAGTTTTTACTGTATACAGTATATCTTATTAATATTTGTTCTTCTTGGAGTTTGGTAATACCTTAGTGCATTGAGTGAACAACAGGGCGACCGCATGCAAAAGCATAACATATAACCATTATCAACTGGTGTAAGAATAAACTGCTTTGGTCATCTGATAATTGATTCATTTTTTTGTCTGGCCTAAACTGACACGACTCATAGTGAATTGTCAATTACCAGAGTACTGATGAGCGCGCGTTCACTACCAGCAATCTTGTTGTGATCTCAGCAATCTGCGACACGTGACTTCACATACATATGTATACAGATCTACAGCAATGTAAATAAGCCCTGAGATTGACATTGTGCCATATACATAAAAATTGTTGGGAAGAGTTACATTGTCTATGTGTTGGATAAATCCGCTATCAATGAAAAATTAGATTTGCAGTATGGTGCTGTTGTTTATTTCGATCGGTGTGGTCACCAGAAGTTTTGGGACATATTTATAACATTTTGGATATTATTGCGTAAACTGAAACGCGGCCATTTTCGGATAGGTTCTATCCCTCCCGCTAATGACGGACATACATGCAGTAACTGTGATTCTTCGGTTCAAGCTACCATTATTTGTTGATATAAGCTATACGTATAGGCAGGACAATTTTGTGAATGTCATATATTTACACACTAAGTGTTGTCATCACTAAATCCAGCATTCTGATTGGTCGGCGCCCACGTGGCTAGTTGCAGTTATTTCTCGGTGAAGGCGAAACGCCTCATAACACCAAGCTAATAACACCATCGATACGTCATTAGGTTTGGAAAGACGAACGCGTAATGCTTTGGGCGCATTTTGACTCGCGCAGGATTGATTTAATACATCATCGGGTTTCAACATGAAGAGAAATTGTTCCTATTAACTTTTGCCAAGGGTGCTATTGGGTATTTTGGGCTGATCTTGTCACGATACACTTTTCGATTTAAATATATTTACAAAAGTGGCTTTTTCGCTAAATGTATATAAATATAAGGATTAACTGTCATGTGGACTATTTTTATGGAGATGTAACGGTGAGGTAAGTGGACATAACTTGTATGTAAAACCCTTCGGGTTTTACACAAGTTATGTCCACTTACATCACCGTTACATCTCCATAAAAACAGTCCACATGACAGTTAATCCTTATATAATGCTAATATTTGTTTCAGGACGAAGCAATGCGAAGAAAATCGACCACTTCACGTTTCACGAAAGTGCAAGGAACTGGAACGAAGCCTTATACGTGTGCGAGCATCAAAATGTGGCGCAAGAAGAAAGACTTTTACCGATAGGTGGCAAAAAGGACCAAGAAGCTTTGGCGTATCTGGCCATCGCAGAGGCCGGCTGGAGTAACGAAACGTTCGTACACATCTATCTATATATTTATAAAAAAGCCAAGTGTTTGTCTGTGAGTCTGTGTGTGTCTGTAACTATGTCACGCTTTTTGATGCGTTTAGAAATATATCACCCTAATGTCCGATTCTACCCAAATGTTAACCATGTCCTGCAGCACATCTTAGCAAGAATAGGACACGCAAAATTTCAAGCCAATCTGTTCAGGACAGCCTGAGACGTAACGCGTTTGCGAAAGGTTACCAAGGCGATATTTTCTCTGATATAATGCGTTTCTCCGAAGGCGAATGTGGTATCAGCGTCGTCCGTCATTATAAAACACCAAAGCCAAATTCTGGACAAACTCCGGGCACCATTTGCCGGCCTTCTTCATATCGTTATCAGCGGCGAAGCTATTTTCCTACAAGTCGTTTTGGCACCCGTCATGTAGGTTATACTATAAGTTACACGTCCCGGTTTGTTGAGGGCCAATACGGTGTGCTATGCTCCGGCTGTTTCGCCAGGGTATCATATGGTGAACACGTGGGCTTGGAAAACCGAAGACCAATAGCATGTCCATGGACGTCGCTAGATTATCTCCGTTGCGGGTTGTCCACCTTCAAATCTCTAACGACTCACCTTCTTGGCTTGAACCAGACCAAAGTCCCATGTCCGCGAAATACCATTAATCCATTTAAGGAGTAGGGTCATCTAAAATGTTGATGGGTCATGTTTGTCTGCTTTGATGTTGGTGTGTTCTGCTATATATATGATGATTGTAGGGCAAACCGATGTTGTTAAGAAATTGTACCGCTATTAGTTCAAAATTGTCATTTTCTCGGTGTTGGCTAATCTGGAGGAAACAAATAAAGCCAATGTTGTCATACAACGTCCAAGAACAAATATACTTTAATATATTCCAACAATAGATGCGCTGGTGCTTGTGAAAGTACAGAATAGCCATCTCGACAATGGTCGGTTTATATCAACCAAGAAACCCGTTATTAAATGATGTTATAACAAATATTTATACACATAATGGCTTTTATCGATCCTTTTAGCAAAACACCACAAAATGACAACTAGAAAACACAACGGTACCTGTTCTTAATAGCTTCAGTTTTTGCCACCAGCATCATAGCAGTTGGACAGGACCCCACCAATATCATTGTAAATTAGCAGGACCACTTGATAAGGGACGAGTACCGAATGCAAAATATCGTATCAAGATTTAAATGCAAACAAATCGAGTACGCCCAATAATAATTACACCGCCCAATTAGAATTACACCGCCCAATGAGAATTACAACGCCCAATAAGAATTACACCGCCCAATGAGAATTACACCGCCCAATGGGAATTACACCATAAGAATTACACCGCCAAACGAAAATTACACTGCCCAGTGAGAATTACACCGCCCAATAAGAATTACACCGCCCAATAATAATTACACCGCCAAATAAGAATTACACCGCCCAATAAGAATTACACCGCCCAATTAGAATTACATCACCCAATAATAATTACACCACCCAATAAGAATTACACCGCCCAATAAGAATTACACTGCCCAATTAGAATTACATCACCCAATAATAATTACACCACCCACCACGAATTATCACCCAATAAGAATTACACCACCCACCACGAATTATCACCCAATAAGAATTACACCACCCAATAAGAATTACACCACACAATAAGAATTACACCGCCCAATAAGAATTACACCAACAAATAAGAATTACACCAACAAATAAGAATTACACCATTCAATAAGAATCAGACCACCCAATAAGAATTACACCAACAAATAAGAATTACACCGCCCAATAATAATTACATCACCCAATAAGAATTACACCATTCAATAAGAATTACATCACCCAATAAGAATTACATCACCCAATAAGAATTACACCATTCAATAAGAATTACATCATCCAATAAGAATTACACCAATCAATAAGAATTACACCATCCAATAAGAATTACATCATCCAATAAGAATTACACCATTCAATAAGAATTACACCACCCAATAAGAATTACATCATCCAATAAGAATTACACCATCCAATAAGAATTACATCATCCAATAAGAATTACACCATTCAATAAGAATTATACCACCCAATAAGAATTACATCATCCAATAAGAATTACATCATCCAATAAGAATTACATCATCCAATAAGAATTACACCATTCAATAAGAATTACACATCCAATAAGAATTACACCATTCAATAAGAATTACACCACCCAATAAGAATTACACCACCCAATAAGAATTACACCATCCAATCAGAATTACACCACCCAATAAGAATTACATCATCCAATAAGAATTACATCATCCAATAAGAATTACACCATTCAATAAGAATTACACCACCCAATAAGAATTACATCATCCAATAATAATTACACCATCCAATCAGATGTACACCACCCAATAAGAATTACACCACCCAATAAGAATTACATCATCCAATAAGAATTACACCATTCAATAAGAATTACACCATCCAATAAGAATTACACCATTCAATAAGAATTACACCACCCAATAAGAATTACATCATCCAATAAGAATTACACCATCCAATCAGAATTACACCATTCAATAAGAATTACACCATCCAATAAGAATTACACCATTCAATAAGAATTACACCACCCATTAAGAATTACATCATCCAATAAGAATTACACCATCCAATTAGAATTACACCACCCAATAAGAATTACATCATCCAATAAGAATTACACCATTCAATAAGAATTACACCATTCAATAAGAATTACACCATTCAATAAAAATTACACCACCCAATAAGAATTACACCACCCAATAAGAATTACACCACCCAATAAGAATTACACCATTCAATAAGAATTACACCATTCAATAAGAATTACACCATTCAATAAGAATTACACCATTCAATAAGAATTACACCATTCAATAAGAATTACACCATTCAATAAGAATTACACCATTCAATAAGAATTACACCGCCCAATAAGAATTACACCATTCAATAAGAATTACACCACCCAATAATAATTACACCATTCAATAATAATTACACCATTCAATAAGAATTACACCATTCAATAAGAATTACATCATCCAATAAGAATTACACCATCCAATAAGAATTACACCACCCAATAAGAATTACACCATTCAAGAAGAATTACACCAACAAATAAGAATTACACCAACAAATAAGAATTACAACACCCAATAAGAATTACACCAACAAATAAGAATTACACCACCCAATAAGAATTACACCATTCAATAATAATTACACCATTCAATAAGAATTACACCATTCAATAAGAATTACACCATTCAATAAGAATTACACCGCCCAATAAGAATTACACCATTCAATAAGAATTACACCACCCAATAAGAATTACACCATTCAATAATAATTACACCATTCAATAAGAATTACACCATTCAATAAAAATTACATCATCCAATAAGAATTACACCATCCAATAAGAATTACACCACCCAATAAGAATTACACCATTCAATAAGAATTACACCAACAAATAAGAATTACACCAACAAATAAGAATTACAACACCCAATAAGAATTACACCAACAAATAAGAATTACACCACCCAATAAGAATTACACCATTCAATAAGAATTACACCACCCAATAAGAATTACACCATTCAATAATAATTACACCACCCAATAAGAATTACACCATTCAATAAGAATTACACCACCCAATAAGAATTACATCATCCAATAAGAATTACACCATCCAATAAGAATTACACCACCCAATAAGAATTACATCATCCAATAAGAATTACACCATTCAATAAGAATTACATCATCCAATAAGAATTACACCATCCAATAAGAATTACATCATCCAATAAGAATTACACCATCCAATAAGAATTACACCACCCAATAAGAATTACATCATCCAATAAGAATTACACCACCCAATAAGAATTACATCATCCAATAAGAATTACACCATCCAATAAGAATTACACCATCCAATAAGAATTACACCACCCAATATAAATTACATCATCCAATAAGAATTACACCATCCAATAAGAATTACACCACCCAATAAGTATTACACCACCCAATAAGAATTACACCATTTAATAAGAATTACACCAACAAATAAGAATTACACCACCCAATAAGAATTACAACACCCAATAATAATTACATCACCCAATAAGAATCACATCACCCAATAAGAATTACACCGCCCAATAATAATTACACCACCCAATAAGAATTACACATCCCAATAAGAATTACACCGCCCAATAAGAATTACACCGCCCAATAAGAATTACACCGTCCAATAAGAATTACACCATTCAATAAGAATTACACCATTCAATAAGAATTACATCACCCAATAAGAATTACAACACCCAATAATAATTACATCACCCAATCAGAATTACACCACCCAATAAGAATTACACCACCCAATAATAATTACATCACCCAATAAGAATTACATCACCCAATCAGAATTACACCACCCAATAAGAATTACACCACCCAATAATAATTACATCACCCAATAAGAATTACACCACCCAATAATAATTACATCACCCAATAAGAATTACATCACCCAATCAGAATTACACCACCCAATAAGAATTACACCACCCAATAATAATTACATCACCCAATAAGAATTACACCACCCAATAAGAATTACATCACCCAATAAGAATTACACCACCCAATAAGAATTACACCATCCAATAAGAATTACATCACCCAATCAGAATTACACCACCCAATAAGAATTACACCACCCAATGTTGTTCTCAACTGAAACGGTATATTCCTCGCAGTATTTCACTCTCGATTCAGTGGAATTTTCGTCCAAAGCATTCAGCCGTATTACAGAATAAATCGGAATCTGTGAGTATGGTCAAGTTTCGCGTCATCGTAAAATCAGTTTCTTTGTTGTACAACTTGACCATACAGACATTTATGCCGTGTATTTATTTCTTAATTGCACCCACTTAATGTCCTATAGTATTTTGCCATTAGTTTTCAAAAAACCTATTCGAATAGAATAGTTATGTCAGGGCGAAGTGAACGTTGGTCGTAAGAATTTTGCGGCGGCAGCATATGACATCGTGGTAACGACAATTATGCAAATCGCTTCTAGTAGATATATTGGAAAAAAACGGTGAAGCAGAGATAATTGTTATGTGACTTGTCAGAAACGGTTGTTATAATTATGCCAGACGGAACGACTTGGTGGCAAACGACATGATTACACAGATTAAATTAGGATAATAGTGCAATTATGTAACACTAGATTGTCGATGTTGACGATGACATATCCATTAATCTTTGTCACTGAACATTTGACTCCACTCTTATCTCCACTGTTTAAATGTGCCATGTTCAATTTGATACCATAATACCAAAATCTGTACATATTCTATACCATAACACCAAAATATGTACGTGTTCTATACCATAATACCAAAATTTGTACATATTCTATACCATAATACCAAAATATGTACGTCATCTATACCATAATACCAACATATGTACGTCTTCTATACCATAATACCAAAATATGTACTTCTTCTATACCATAATACCAAAATAAGTACGTCCTCTATACCATAACACCAATATATGTACGTTTTCTATAAAATAATACAAAAAAAGTACATATTCTATACCATAATGCCACCATTGCGAGTTGAATATTAGCGCTCTTTATATTGAGTTCGTTCGTTATGTGTCTCTGTTATATTATGTCTAGGAATCCACACACTGTCGCGAAAGGGTTTTACTGTTTGTGTGATTTCAGAGGTATCATTGTTAAAGCGACACTGATGTATGGGACAATACAAACATGTCCCGTATACTGTCAATGTTAGTGCAATTCTTAATTATCGCCCGGATTCGACACATTGTGTTAATACATACATATTTATCGTCCGGATTCGACACATTGTGTTAATACATACATATTTATCGCCCGGATTCGACACATTGTGTTAATACATACATATTTATCACCAGGATTCGACACATTGTGTTAATACATACATATTTATCGCCCGGATTCGACACATTGTGTTAATACATACATATTTATCGCCAGGATACGACACATTGTGTTAATACATACATATTTATCGCCCGGATTCGACACATTGTGTTAATACATACATATTTATCGCCCGGATTCGACACATTGTGTTAATACATACATATTTATCGCCCTGATTCGATACATTGTGTTAATACATACATATTTATCACCAGGATTCGACACATTGTGTTAATACATACATATTTATCGCCCGGATTCGACACATTGTGTTAATACATACATATTTATCGCCCTGATTCGATACATTGTGTTAATACATACATATTTATCGCCAGGATACGACACATTGTGTTAATACATACATATTTATCGCCCGGATTCGACACATTGTGTTAATACATACATATTTATCGCCCGGATTCGACACATTGTGTTAATACATACATATTTATCGCCCTGATTCGATACATTGTGTTAATACATACATATTTATCACCAGGATTCGACACATTGTGTTAATACATACATATTTATCGCCCGGATTCGACACATTGTGTTAATACATACATATTTATCGCCCGGATTCGACACATGGTGTTAATACATACATATGTATCGCCCGGATTCGACACATTGTGTTAATACATACATATTTATCGCCCGAATTCGACACATTGTGTTAATACATACATATTTATCGCCCGGATTCGACACATTGTGTTAATACATACATATAAGACGTGTCTTTGAATTACCTTACGAGCTTCATAACACAGAAGGAATCAATTTGTTTGGAAACAATTGTGGGTTTAATTAGAATGTTGGGCCTTTGAAACAAATGATGGCTTCGTGTCGTCAGGTGCACTTCTGTTCCGTTAACAAATATAAAGCAATATGCTATGATTATATTCGTGAAGTTTCGGGAGCAAAGCCCACGACCCAATGGACATACCAGTTCTCCCGTGTAGACCAGTTCTCCGTATAGACCAGTACTCCCGTATAGAATAAGTCCTTGGCATATTCCCTGAATGCCTAAAAATAAAAGGCATATAGATTCATTCAATACCAAACTTTTCCATATTGGTGTTGCCTGTAAGCTGAATATTTAAATGTTAAATAGCTCCGCCCTTCCAATTTGGAGGTACCATTAAACACTCGTGATTAAATAATCGTGCTGTAATACCATGTTGGAATTATCCCAAGGTGGACATCCCCCCAACGGAGACCCTATAGCCACATCCCTGTGTGTGCTGGTTACACACTAACCATAATCACATAATATTCATAGTTCTATCTATATCACTCCTTCTCTCTCTCTCTATCTCCCATCTCTCTCCCTCTCTCTCGCCCTCGCTCTCTCCTTCTCTCTCTACCCCTCTCTCTCTATGTCTCTCTTTTCTGTGTCTCACTCTCTCTCTATCCCTCTCTATCTCCATCTCTCTCCATTTCTATGTATCTGTCTCCATCTCTCCATCCCATCTTTCTCCCTTTATCGTCCTCTAACGCTCGGGCTCTCTCTCTCTCTCTCTCTCTCTCTCTCTCTCTCTCTCTGCCACATCAGTGAAAAGGCGAATTTCTCCCCGGTGTAATTATGATCACATCTTGATCGTCTGAGGTTGCGAGCAATTATATGTTTTGACTTTATGTTTATGTAGATGGATATATGTTCTTAAAACCATGTACTTGGTAGATTAATTAAAATGAAGATAAATATGTACAAAAATGTTTTAGAATATCTAGAATATTACACACTGACATTGTCTTTTGCTCGAGTCGCTCGGATTAGCCAAAGTCCGCAAAAAGTGACAGTTTGAGAAAAAATAACGGTCATTTTGTTTTTAACAACACCACTTTGCCCCTACACCATCTTGATCTTCAACACAAGATGTGGTGTAGTAAGGTATATTTTTCATAACTCAAACTAGGTATAAACAACAGATAACCGATATGACACCATGCAAGCCGCGGGGACTTCACTAGTCGGAATTCTGGATCGAAGTTATGTTTTCTAAAACAGCTTCTAGTATATATCTAAGTCGGCCATGTACATGCTCCAAACCCGTTGTCACTTCTGTTGAGAATACCATGCACCTTACCGGTTGAGGCACCGGGATCCAACCCGTAAGAGGGTCCCGAATACACGTTGATGACTGGGACATCGGGGTTTCCGCGTGGGAGTTCGTGCGCCTTGCTGACTGGGCCATCGAGGTCCCCTCCATTTAGTACCATGTGCCTTACTTACTGAGTCATCGGGACGGGAACTTAAAATATTGCCAAGCATAGTGTGTGTAGAGGAGACATTGCAACATAGCCTGTGTGTTTTGTGTCCAGCAGTATTGCGTGAACGATTATTTTGACAAATATGTTTTAAGCCGTTTTTTTGCTCTTATCCTCATTTGACTTTTCCAAAAGGCCTCTGGTCTACCTGCCGGCATCTCACTTTGACTTGTTTTTGTCATTCTGGTGTGCCAGGTTTGGTGTTCACTACGTCTCGGACAACGTGTTACCTGGTCAGACACCCACTTAGCAAATATTGCTTACACATAAAAACAGCTTATAGTATATATCTAAGTCGGCCATGTACATGCTCCAAACCCGTGGTCACTTCTGTTTGGACCTCGTAGACAGCGTACGCACAGACAGGTTTATATGGATAAGAATAATTTATTCTCATGGCACATGAAGGTTGCTTATGTAGATTAAAATACAATTTACACACACAAATCGGTATTGAGTATATACACTATGTAAAATTTATGGCGGCTTTCATACTTACATATCCCAATACTGTTGCAATAGCTTAGTCAGCGGGAACCACCAACAACAAAGCAAATCAGTATTACAACCGTTGTTATATAATGAGTATTACCGCTTGGTCAGGGGTGATGCATATTCATTTAATTGAAATAAATGTTATTCCACTTTCAGTTTCTGGATCGGAATGTCTGCTCCCGATGAGGTTATTAATGACTACTTCCAGTGGACCAGCTGCGGACACGAAAACTTCAATAAAATGGATTCTTCTGAGAAAGAATGCTGTTTCGACGAGCGATGTGCATATTTCGATACGAATGACAACGGAACACACAGAGCTAACTGCAATGATGTGAGGAAATTTGTCTGCGCTTACACAAAGAGTGAGTGCGAAAATTTAGAAAGGAATTTATACTGTGATTGTCTTTTAGGGTGCATTTACATTGCTGTAAATATGTATACAGTTCTACACGCATACCAGTGTAAACGGGTTGATATAGAAATGCACACAGAAAGAAAACGGTATCCGTTCGTGTGAGCAAAAATCTTTTCCGTTATATGTCACGGTCAACACCGAGGCATTGCGACAGGCAAATCTGATTTATTAATTGTTACTCGGGATTTGCGAATGTGCACACTTAATCTGTCTTTGTCATTTCAACTCATGCATTTCACACTGTGTAAGCGAGAACCTGTGTGGTGACCAGGGTTGGGGTAATCGTAATCAGTAATGAGTAATCGTTTTCAAAGTAATCGATTACACAATTTGGAGTAATCGCCTGTAATCAGTAATCATGACCTTTTTTATTACAAGTAATCGTTCTTATAATCGATTACTTCTAAATGTACCTGTTATCATGATTAAATGTTGATTACTTTTACTAAAATATCCACATATATGGCTTACCATGGCTATTTGGATACGCATAGTCTCACTGTACGACTGTGGAGTGTGCACAGATACAAACACCATATCAGAAAGTTAGTACAATTTTTTCATGTGTTATGTTAGTGGTTCACTTTGTACGTTCTTGCAGTGGACACAGATAACAATACACAATTTCTGAAATGTTAAATACAGCATGTATGGCAATAAACTTATGGTACAGACAATGAACTGTTCTACTATGAATAAAATAAGCTAGCCAACTTCAATTCGGATTAAATATTATTGGGACTGCTGCAAACAATGGCTGTAAAGTCACACTGGTACAATGGGGCTAATTGACTGAACCTAATTAGCTGGTGTGTCATTTACTGCACTCACTCATGGAGTTAAGCCTCAATTGATCATCAGCATATCAATGGATGATTATCAGATAACGTTTAATGTTATTTTCATTGTGTTGGGTATTGAATCTAACAAAAACAAAAAATTGAATCTAACAATGCATGTAAGAAAATTAAAAATATATATTAAATATATATTTACATAAATAAATATACATAAAACATAATATATTCCCAATAAGTTGCTGCACAACTTCTTGGTGAAACCACTCCTATACATGTAATGTAAAAGTTTATGTGGTTATTGCTTGCTTCTTTCTACTGTTTCAGTCGTTTCTTGTTTCCATGTTGTGCAGTGATGTTTTTATTCAATCAAACTTGATATTTTGATTTGATTTATTTCATTATTTATTCCTATGCGATCAAATTGTTGGAAAATAACAATTGTAATCAGATGTATTCGAAAAGTAATCAATTACATTTACTAAAGTAATTGTTATCGTAATCGAATACATTGCAAAAAATGTAATCAGTAATCGTAATCGTAATCATGTAAACCAAAAGTAATTGTAATCGTAATAGCCCCAACCCCGGTGGTGACAAAGCACTTAAAGTAAAGTGTATATCCTATTAATTTGTTCTTCTTGGAGTTTGTTAATACCTTAGTACACTCAGTGAACAACAGGGCGACCGCAAAAGCATGGCATAATCATTATCAACTGGTGTAAGACTACACTGCTTTGGTCTGCTAATTCATTTTTTTTTAGTCTGGCCTAAACTGACACGACTCATAGTGAATGATCAATTACCAGAGTACCGATGAGCGCGCGTTCACTATCAGTAATCATGTTGTGATCACAGCAATATGTGACACGTGACTTCACATATATCTGTATACAGATCAACAGCAATGTAAAGGAACTTATGGAAGGGAATAGCGCTGGTTGTTGGGAACACTGAGCGAACCGCGAAGTTTACGCTAAATGTGATCCAACATACAGCCACAGGGTTCTACTCCTCAATAATACACACTGAAACTACATTCATTTATTATATTTATATAGCTTTTATTTTATTTATTTATATGAACTCAACTATTTATCATTTTGAAATATGTCTGAAGTTTGGATATTATACAAGGATTTACTGTAATATGTTGGTCCAATATTTTGCATGTGATTTATCGATCGATGGGTCTATGGCCGTGCATCGACCATTAGTGTAAGCTGACCAATCTCCGAACAATGAAACACACATGGGCTATGTAGATTGGTAGATAATGCTACGACTATCTACTCTGGCTACGCGCATAGGATCACATTCCACCAACATAAAACGTGGGAATTGAAGTTATAACAGGGAGCATTGAACAATCGATCAGGTAATATAATGCTAATTAAATACACGTTCATTACTTGCGCCAGTCTGTGCTGGACGCAAGTAATGTTTTCGGTCCGGATCTCTGTTTATTTGTCTGTTTATTTGTCTGTCCTTCCGCGAATATGTTACGTCATACCGGAAGTACAGAATGTAAAGATTGCACATGCGCTAATATGAAATGGTTGCAACAATTGTAATTTGAATCCACATATATACTTAATTTGCATTGTTATCTGGTTTTATTTTGGTAATAAATCGTTCATAAATGAAAAATATTGAATTATTTCTTTCTGGAAACCGATAAAGACACCATGACGTCACGACGCACATCGGGACATCACAGGGCGCGCAAAACACCAGACACGATTGCATCGATGTCCATACAGCTGAGACCCGTATTGCACGGGCAGGCTAAACCATTCTAACTGCCAACAACTTCGTGTTCTATTATTATAAATATATATATACTGCATGAAAAATAAAAGTGGGCAATAGTACTGTCCATTAGAAGCCTATTTTATGTAACTTAAAACTCGGGAAATGTGTTGAGATCATGTCTAGAAGATGCGCGCGGAATCGTTTTATTTTTTATGGCAGAGACAGTGAGGTGCGAACATATTTCTGGAAACTTTCTTTGAAGTTCAAAACATTTTCGAAAGATCATGGTACATATAAATCATGTCCGGCCAAACAGTCGAGCGCGTGGTTCAATTGGGAAACAATTGCACTGAAAAATGTGAATGTTGAAACATATGAATTATTAAATGCCTTATCAATTAACTGCGAAAACGAGCTTTCTCATTCTCAACGCGAATGCTGGACGTTTCGGCACCTGGACGTTTCGGCACCCTTGTTTGTGATTCGGCACCTGGACGATTCGGCACACGATTGTTCGGCACTTCGGACGCTTCGGCACCTGATAATTTTCGGACCAACGAAACTACGGTTGATGCATAGAAATGCATTCTTTATTTCAATAAAATGCTATAATGGAACTTTTACTTTAAACACATCTTAATGTAGCTATAAAGATAATATACATAGGGATCTGGGCACAAGTTACAAAAACTTACAATTTGCCCCTCAAATGATAACAATGTTGGTGAACATAACTATCACTAATCATACACACCTCGTGGTATAAACGGTCGGCGTATTAGTATAACAAGCAGTTATTTAGTATTATATGAATGTATCTACGTTTTTCAAAATTACACGATGTATATGTATATTCTTAAAGACATGCGCCTATTGATCGAATTTGAAAACGTATACCAATTTTAATAAAACCCAGAGACGGTGGCTTAAATCCAGGGAGGCGTTCTTCGTTATATTGTTAGTAAAGATAACACTACCTGATTACAAAACAAATTCGGCAGTGACTGCTGACATAACAAATAAGCACTTAATCGCTTACTGATCTAGACTTAATTTTCGATGGTTGATCTTTCTCAACATCGAGACTTTCATGCATTACTTCTGGGTGTTTTAATCATATGTTGCGAACCAAATTGATGCAGAAGTATAATAAATAGAGTAACCAATTAGTTCCGAGAATCACGTTAAATTGACGTCCCTCGCCTCTCGAGAATTATTTAACATAATTCTCGGAACCAATTGATTACTCTCTATATAAATCATTATTACAATAACAATATCTTATATGGTTCTAATAACTGTTGGTCTCAGTATATCGTCACTGATATAAAATGTTTGCCACTTAATGTGTGCGGTCTCATATTACAAAGCTATATACTAGAATTTGTTTATTATGCATATATTATATATTAGTTGGATTTGATTGTGTTATTGGGGATTTGGAAGTATCATTTAGCACCGGCGGACCCACGAATTTATGAACAAGTCATAAATGGCTGAACCACGAACATTTATACCAACGCATTTAAAGTCATTCACAGTATTTGTTTTTGTTCCTGTTTTTATTAATTCATCCCGCAGTTACCCTGATGCTACTATTAACTTCATGGGTTGCATTTTACCATTCATTGTCTTCCCAATACGATAGGAAGGCTGAATTTATTATGCCTTTCCGTTTGGGGTTTCGATGAAGACTTGAAATAGATCATTCCAGTGTATGATTTTATAATTGAATTGGAGAATCCATTCAGTATTGGATGGGTTAACGTAGCGTATTTCAAGATGCACAATGGTTACTCGTATATCGACATGTCGCCGTTCTACCAAGAGCATGATGCTGCGACGTCGATGTGAAACTTATGTTGGCCAATTCGCTACATCAAATTATGTAGCTCTCTGAACAGACAGCATTGTCTGTTCGCGATATATGAGAAGGTCATCAATACTGATATTGCCAAGATACTCACATACTGCACGAGGGGGAGATGCTTGAAATCCAGACACTTCTATCAAAGAGTCTGGTGGTGTGGTTTAGATTTGAAAAATTCTGTTTGGTCAATTCGCTACGTCATACTGTCATAGTTCTCTGAACAGATAGCCCTGTCTGTTCCTGATATATAAAAGGTCCATCAATACCTGATATACTCACATACTGCACCGAGTGAGGCGCTTGAAGTCCATACCCTAATATCAAGGGGTTTTGGTGTCGTGTCGATGTGAGAATAAAATTGGTCGATAGCTCCTACTTCATAACATGATAGCTCTCTAAATATATAAGAGGGACATCAATAACGATATATATTGCTACAAGATTCCACTACAGAAATAGTGCATCGGTTTCCCTACCCACGGTAGAGCAAGTCGAAATTTATATACCAGGTTGGGGCATGACGAACATGTAAAGTTGATTGGCGTTTATTGTCTCTTGGCCTGTCGGTATTCATATTGATAAATGCCGCTGCTGCATGTTCGATGCTGCCAACATCAAAGATAATAATATATATTAAAAGAAAAGAAACAGAAACAAGTGTCTAAACGTCTTCGATGAAGTGCCGAAACATCAAAGCAGCTGGGCCGAAACAACCAAGTACTGAAAACCCAGGTGCCGAAACGTCCATAAAACCAGGTGCCGAAATGTCTATGTGCCGAAACGTCCTGCACCTCTCAACACAATAGACATTTTGATGATATGTTCCCGAAAACTGTATAGATCAGTCGCTAAGGGCATGCTCACGTTGACACACTGTTAATCAAAGACTAGCCAATGGTCGCGTGTCTTTTATTTATTTGTGTCGGTATTTGTAATTTACTTTGATGTTTTTTGCCGCTGAAGTGCAATGGCATACACACTTGATATCATTCTAGTCAAACTAGTAATTTATCCCAATTGGTATATAATATATAATAGCATCATCGGCAACCAATCATCTTCACACCCTTCATATGAACGATGTTTATATTGTTCTATAAATATGCCAAACAACTCCTACGTATTACTAAGACTATCATTAGTGTAATAGATCAACTTGAGATGTTATGTCCGCAAACACAAATATTTCAGCGATGGATGAACTGAGATTTGATGTCTAAATTAGTTTTTATCGATCTCTCAAACGAGGGCCCAGCACCCGTGGTTCAAACTGTTGTCGGTGAGACACCACAACACATGCCAAATGTGTGATGGGCACAAATATAGGCAGCTCCAGTGAGTGCATTCTAGTTAATAATGTATTTAACAAAAGATGAAGGTCCCGCTTCGAGATTGGATGATAAAAAGGTACTCAATTCGACGGTCCCCATATCATCAGATTCCAACAACAACATTTTTTGAAATGCCGCTTCAGTAATGAGAATCGATTATAATAACGCTAACCACAGTCAACTATAGTATAAAATTGCCCAAAACCTGTTATTTATCAACGTTTTGTTGAACGAAATTTTGCCGGTTTGTCAAATATCCGGAACTTTTTTTGTGTCGGATATTAACAAACCGGAAAAATTTCGTTGAACAAAACGTTGATAAATAACAGGTTTTGGGCAATTTTAGAGTTATCGATCTTCACCCGGAATTTGGTCAGATAAGTTCTTCTCGTCGACTGTTTGCTTGCCACTTAAAATTAAAATAATATATTTCAAACATCGATATTTGATAATTCCTAGCTTTGATGGTGGGTTCCTCGACTCGAATCAAATATAGTTTACCCCCGAAGCCAAGGAAATAGTATTATGCGAGAAGTTAATTCGGATTGAGAACCTTTAAGTAACTTCTGTCAGCCGATTTCTCGATAATCGTTGACTGATTACCAGGGGAAATTTCATGATTGTAAATCGGCTCACAAACGTCGCCTAAATTATCCCATCTCGGCTCACAAACTTCGCATAAATCAACCCATCTCGAGCGTGGAACTTCACATATTGTGAAATAGTTCTTTAAGAAACAGGTATTCAATAAAGAAATATAATACCCGCATTTTGCTTTAATATTATAAAGCTTCTCAGGTTTTGTAATGGTGGAATCATAAAGCGCCCATCCCTGTGACTCCCGCGCCGATAGCCATGCATGGGACTGTGTTTGGAAACTAGCAAACAGCTGATCCGCCGCGTATTGCGCTAAAGTTGTTAATAATATGGTACCCCTGATCCCCAAGAATTAACTACACTTCACCCCACTCATTTTCTCCATTATTGTGTCCCTCAACTTTGCAAGTAATGTTAACATAGGAATTGAATGGACGTTGTAGAAACCGGTCAAGATGGGGCCAAAAATGTCGCCGTTTTAAAAGACGAGACAGTTTGATACAAGTTATAGAGAGAAAATCTTTTCAAATGCGTATATATTTGTGAAAGATAAAACATAATTAGAAAAACTCCCCCATTCAAGATGATAGCCAAAATGACCACGAGCTCATATAGGCATATTCCTGACTAAAGTGGGCAGGACCTTTTAAATTATATTCATATTTCATGTCAGTTTCTACTATCTACGAATCCATTATGATATAGTATAGGTTATAAAAACCTATTTTTTCAAAAGTTTTCACAACAAACCATACATCACATGATATTATTTAATTAATTTGGGCGAATATATGTACGTACTTTGCTAAATAACATTTGAAAAGCGATATAGTTTAACAATTGTAAATTTATAATTGTAAGTTTTTGTGGCAATTTTGGCGACCATCTTTAATCAAAATGATCAATTTCAAGCATACGTGACCATATATATAAATGTGTACACTTTAAAAAAATAATATGCTACCCATTTCTATCAAACCTTAATCAAGAACCACGAGAAGCAAGTTATTTTGTGAAATTACATAGTGAGTTAGTTATATTGGGTAGCGAGAGTAGCGATTCATGGCATGATCTACTGGTGGGGGGGATCATACGGTTGTTATGAGACAAAGCATCTGCAAAAATTGTTTAATTAATTTAGAAAAACTTGTCAGTGCTATATAATACACATGAGAACATATTTCCTCTTCGTATTTGATTGTAAATATTATTACTATATTGTAACAACATTAGCAAACAAGATGATCTCGCACACGCTCTTTCGTTCACCAAGGCTATCAATAACTTGCACACATCCTTTCACTCAGCACCTGCCCTCTCACTCATCATGGCACGTCAATAAATATACTCGCTTCTGGTATGAGTCCCGCAAATATGTAAGATATAGATTTAGTCAAAGAGCTAATTGATCCAATGTTTATAAGATATTAATTGCATATAGCCCTTTGCTAAGTATAATGGAGTCTTGATTATTGTAGGAATAAGTTTATACCCTTTCCTATAGTGGATCAAATCGACACTTATTACTATGGCCATTGCTTGTGAGTTTGAGAGATAAAGTTTCGGTGGAACGATAATTTTATACATCATGGAGTGTTTGCTTCCGGCGTTTTTCTTAGAACTTCTACGATTATGAACCAGTTTTTCTCGAAAGAGGGTACTTTCATTTGGCATTGCGCCAACAATTACTCATGTAAATATCTAGATTGCAGTTCTGATAGAAATGATGTTAGTGATCATATGAGGATTAAAGTTAGTTGTGTATATGTATTGTATCCATTGCCAAAAGAGATTTGTCATAGAGTTATCGCTCATTGACAGGGATCCAAGAAGTTCAATCTTTCTTGTGGGTGCCAAGGAGATACCATTTGATATGCACCAAAGAGTAACATCATTTATTAAGTGTACATGCCACCCACGACCTTACATATGACGTCACCCAACAGTTTACGCATAGACTAAAAATAGGATAGGCGTTGCACTGATGGTTATCAATCTGTAACGCTACTGGGTGTCGCCATTGCTTTGGCCCTCAAGCGTTATAGAGGAGCGGCCAAACGCCAAAAGTGGTCAGATACCCGTACCCTCGGTAGAACAAGTTGAAACCAACCTTTTCTGGAAGGTAAATATATATCATTTATGAAAATGATTCTTGGCCTTGCCGGAATTGGTGGCAGCTATGTATGGTAAGACTATTTGTGGAGGTACCCTACCGAAAAATTAGCCTGTTTTCAGCGGTTGGCCAGCTATACACAATTGGTTAAAAGTTAAGCACATCACCAAAAAACAGAACGTTTTATTTGTTATTATGTGGTAAATGGTGATACTAGATTGGAACGTTCTTATTTTTTCTGGTTTGTTTGAGATTTCACGACGTCATGGTAGATAATGTAACGTTATGCGTCAAAAAATCATGACGATTCGGAGAAACTGTCGCCCGTCAACTCTGTACAAAACTAGCTCGCTGGATTAAGCTTATCTTGTCATATATGTTTGGAATGAATGGAGTATTTTCTACCCGAAGGTATTAATTGTATTACCCTATCCCTACAAATATTGTAATTAATTGGAAAAAACTTACCCCTCCCCCAATGTCATAAAATGCTGAGTATAGCCATCGCCTGGGATTGGATCCCAGAATGATAGAATGGTGCGTAGTATTTCCTTTTATTTCGTGTAGAACACACATAACAAATGTAAAATTCGAATTTCCAACCATATTCACCATTAGAAGAGTATCAAAATCCAAGATGGCGTCCAATATGGCATTCAGTTTTTATTTTAAGACTCTGTGGAGCGACATACGAAAAATCCCGAAAAGGAACGTCCCCAGTGGTAAAATCTATATTATTGTAGTGACAACATAGAATAACATTTCATATCAAACATTAATTTGACCATTAATACATCTTTTCAATTGGTAAGCTAATAGGTAGAACTGTATCCCTCCATCAAATGTCATAAAATTCGAAATAAAGTTATCGACTGGGATTGGAACCAAGAGTGATATCATTATGTGCAGTATGTTGTTTTATTTAATGTACAACACACATACGAAGTGACAGGTATGAATTTCCATCCATATTCACTATTAGAAGAGTATGATACAACAAAATGGCGTCCAATTTTAATTTTAACATTTTTTTCTGATAAAGCTTTGAGGTGATTGTCTCAAATTAACTTCCATAAACTGTCGATCAGCTCCATAAGGGCGGGTAAGCCGTGTCTTTCCATTGGTTTGGTGGTATCCTACATCAGGTGACAAATGTCACACCATTAGCTATGACACAGGTGTGACGCCAGGATTAATACTAGATGGAAATTTGAATTTGTTGAATGTTTAGGTTGTTTTGTTTAACACTTATCAGGAACTTTATATAAAATATTTGGAGAAAGACAAACCTACCAAAAATAAAAAACACTTAGTGAAATTCCGAGAATGACTTAAATAGTTTAATTTGCCCAATCATGTATCGTGTATTGATCTCCAATGCACACTTGACTATTGTTTGACACATTTGATGTCATTTTGGGACGTTAAGTAAGTAAAGAATTAACAATATGTAGACAACTGGTAATAATTGAGGATGGTCATTGGCCGTTACAAATAATCATGCACTCTATGCGGTACGAAGTGATGTTGTAATGTTCAATACTAACATATTGCTATCATTAATATATTGTGATAGTCTTGAATGTGCAGTCCTCCTTAACATGTCCTTTTGAATTTTCACCAACATTTTCAGAGAGCCTTGCAACAGTTTTGGCCACATGAAACATTAAATAACAGAATCACCATCTGTTGTTTTATGCAGTAACGCAAAAAACAAAAATGGCATACATTTTGAAATCCAGTAAATAAGATATCTTATCGATCTCTGGTTTTGCAAAAGTTGGATATGAGTCCACGAGCAATCAAAGTTCACACATCATAGTAACTACCTATTAACGATACACGAAATTCATTATCGCACACACAAAATGCTCTTTAAAGACATAACATGGGACCACAATGTCCATATAATGCAATCAGCGTATAATGGTTTATAAATAGGCGTTATAGTGATCGAGAGGTTTGTATAATCGTTCGAGTTTCGGCTCAGCGTCAAACAAGAAAGCAACACCGCATACCTATGAATATAAGTTGTTCTCGCCATATGTTGCTTGATGTGCATGTTTTTCCGTACATTAATATTTCAGTCCCGACTAATTTGTGAGTTAAATGGTTGTGAATGTCAATCGGATTCATATATGTTACAAACAGAAGATATTGAGTTTCCGGGCAAAATTAATCTTCTATATCTCCGGCGGATATCATATCTGTATTAGTTCTTAGGGACATGGGTCCTGACTATACATGTATAGCAATCTCTCATGCTAATACATTTTATTGATACATAGGTCATAGTGCGATAATCTCCATTGAACATGCACATTGGTGTTGAATTTATGATTGCCGTTAGATTCTAATCATAATCACGCAACTCACAAGCAAACCAGAATGTCACTAAAACGTTTGTTTTATCCACGGTTCTTTTGAGTCTGCATGGTGGCATTTGAAATGGATAAAATGGTAAGTAATGAAAATCTGTAGGCTATTAACACAATTGAAATGGCGACAGGCATAAGGCAATTCACAATAAACACTAGTCATTAGTCTTGATATATAGATATCCAAATTGTGTTTACGGTTTGGTCTATGGCGACTAGGCCATATCACAATATACATTGTATTCTTATGGGTGGCGAAAAGACAGCGCCGATCTTACCACGGAAGCAATATGCTCAGTCCAAACATAAGCCACCTACACCCAAACTGGCAGATATTCGAAAGTTATTTTCACTTAACATGGACCTCATATCAGTGTTACTGATCGGGATCTATAACACCTTCGTCGTCGATCTAGTGTTTTATGGGGATACAAGTAACTGAGTGTAAGTCAGTGTGATGTAATCAACTAAACATCACTGGTGTATAGTGTTGTGTTCTTGTTCACCCAGAATAGTCATTTTTGTTTCTCAAGAAAACCTGGACATGCCATGCTCAAGTGCCCATTGCTGTGAATGCATAGAATCACATTGTATGACTCATATTCAAAGAAAATATGGGAATAATAATTGTATTTCTCAGATCCATCTGTCTCTATAAACATGTCGTCACTGGAGTCATGTTTAACCTTTAGTCTCTGAACGTTAATTGAATGGTAAGCCATCAGAGCCATGTAATTTTCATGATTGATAAAAGCAAATGTTGCTCATCTTTATGAAGATAACATATATGTTAATGTTATTCTATTCCAAAATAGTATTATTGAAAAGTTAACGTATCGACTATCGGCACCAGAGCAAACAAACCATTTGAACGGTTGTTGAAAACAACTGGCACTTCAACAACAAATCGAGCGCAAAGCATCACAAAAGGAAGTCTTTTTTCTGGCTGTTGTACATGTACTTCTTCACAAAATTGAAATGACATCTATATTATGGGATGCCATCTTGTATTTTGAGATCCATCTAAAAGCGAGTGTGGTTCTAACATAATTATGTCGCACTAAACGATACGATACGATTGATTTGCATAAACACCAATATGCTAACAATACAATTCATAATAAAACAATAAACAATTAATAATAAAAACAAATACATGTGAACACTAAATGACATCTACAACTGCGCATTTGTTGTTTTATTCTTGGTTAGGATTCTCAATTTCTCAGAGATACCTTTGTGCGCATTGTTTTAACTTTCGATATGAGGAATGTTGAGTTTTGTGTTTATTATTTCGCAAATTAAAAGATATGTTGATAACAGAACTACTACTTCATATGACTATTGTAATGAAATGAATGTGATGAATCGACACAATATATATACAACTGGAGACGTCATTTGTCCTGATTTCCCGTATTTGTTTTCACGAAGTGTTATAAATTCGAGACATGACAAAGCTCATCTGATTTTTTTTTCTATAGTTGACCACCACATTTTGGTCTCCGTCATCACGCAAACAATAAATTGCCATGTAATAATGGAAACATACACATAAGTAATACCATATGAGACGTTTATTTGCCCACATATCGTACTAGTTGTTTACAAAGTGTTGACATTAAACTTAAATGCCATATTGGCGGCCATTATGGCGCAATAGTGGGTGTGACTTCAAACTTTTTGTTTCTTTATCGTATTCAGCACACATGAAATCCAAAATGTATGCTCATTTCTTTTTGGTCTGTACTACAATCCACAATGGCCCATTTGTGTGGAAGTTTGTGACTGTAGGGGTGATAAAGTTTTTGTCTAATTATTTCATCAATTGATAATAAAGATCAATGCTGAATCTAATGTTTGATATGAAATATTCTATGTAGTCAGTACAATTATATATAATATACCACTGGGGACATTTCTTTTCTGAATTTGTCGTATGTCCGTTCACTAAGTCTTGAATTTAAAATTGGCCGCCATATTGAACGCCATCTTCGATTATGATACTCGTTCAATAACAAATTTGGATGGCAATTTCTCTGGCCAATTTGCATGTGTATTCTACATTTAATAAAACAAAATACTGCGCATTATGCGCTCATTCGTGGTTCCAATCCCAAGCGACCACTTTAGTTCGAATTTTATGACATTGAACGGCGGAATAAATTTTTTACTTTTATTTTTCCAATTGATAAGATGTATTATTGGTGAAACTAATGTGTTATATGAAATACTTTTCTATATAGTCATTAAAATAATATATATTCTACCACTTGGGACGTTCCTTTTCAGGAATTTTCGTATGTCGCTTCACTAATTCTTAAAATAAAAACTGAATGCCATTTTGGACGCCATCTTGGAGTTTGATACTTATCTAATAGTGAATATGGATGGAAATTTGAATTTTACACTTGTTATGTGTGTTCTACACTAAGTAAAAGGAAATACTACGCACTATTCTATCATTCTGGGATCCAATCCCCGGCGATGGCTATACTTAGCATTTTATGACATTCGGGGAGGGGTTAAGTTTTTGCCTATTATTGCTAAATGTGTAATGTCAGGAAAATAAACTTAATACCCCCGGGTAGAAAATACTCCATTCTTTCCAAACATATATGACAAGATAAGCTCAATCCAGCGTGCTAGTTTTGTACGAGTTGACGGTCGACAGTTTCTCTGAATCGTCATGATGTTTTGACGCATAACGTTACATTCTCCACCATGACGTCGTGAAATCTCAAACAAACCAGCAAAAATAACAATGTTCCGATCTAATATCACCATTTACCCCATAATAACTAATAGAACAGTCTGTTTTTGGTGATGTGCTGAACTTTTAACCAATTGTGTATAGCTGGCCAACCGCTGAAAACAGGCTAATTTTTCTGTAGGTACCTTCACAAATAGTCTTACCATACATAGCTGCCACCAATTCCGGCAAGGCCAAGAATCATTTTCATAAATGATATATATTTACCTTTCAGAAAAAGTTGGTTTCAACTTGTTCTACCGAGGGTAGGGGTATCTCGAAAACTAAGGCCCTTTTTGGATTTGGCCGCTCCTCTATTAAGGTAGTTCAGAAAAGTAGGGGGAGATAATTTTACGTTATATTTACATCGAGTTCGCGTAGGTTGGGGAGAGATATTCGTAATAAAAGTAATTTATACTAACTTTGTAACATTGTGCATTTTAGATGACATTAACGGAATGCCTAAAAATGAGATTTTGTTCAAGATAGGTTTTCCTGAAATTGAAAGTGCCCGCAATTCGATGTTGTTTACGGCATATTGAAAAACTAACAAACTGTCTTGTGACAAGTTGTGCATTTTGCGTTGAAGTTTATTTACTCTGATTTCTTACGTGTAGTGTTGATTTAGTTTTGTAATTTTCCTCGATCAGCTAGTGCAAGTATTGGAGGGATCTGATTTCTTACGTGTAGTGGGGATTTAGTTTTGTAATTTTCCTCGATCAGCTGGTGCAAGTATTGGAGGATACTGCTTCACAGAATGCGAAGTGATTTTTCTTATAAACGTACACACGTACGTTGCTGCAATTAATCAATGGATATATATGTGTCAGGTCCTCCACAGGTCCTCCCGGGGTCCGGGAACTTTTAAACTTTTATTATATTATATATTACAATTTCATCCTGGAAAAACAGACATGCCAGACATATCATGTCTATTTATATAAATGAATAATCAATTAGTAGTTATTTGAGTTCCATATTTGGGTGACAGTAGGGGGTTTCATCTAATGAGTTCAACAAAAATGTGTGTTTGTGGTCTTATTATATGAATTAACCTAAACATGAATGCAAAGGGTTTCTCTGTCCACTATGATATTAAAATATATGCCAACGAAGAATAGTTAAATGTATAGGCTATTTTGAAACTGAGCGATATAGTCCATACATAAATAAAATGGTTAATGATTATGGTACAATTTGTAAAATATACTAGTAGGATAACATACTTATAGTCCATTTACATTAGATAATTACAGTTACTGAAGCTTAATGGGATATTGAAATGCTATTGGGAGCCAGAGGATACTTTTTCAGACTGGATGGAACAGTCCCGGGGACACACAATGTGCATATGAACATGTGTGTTGCCTTAGTGTGGATAAGTACCATGTGGCATGTGATAGAGAGACAATGTTTGTAATTTATAATTAATTTAATGATGAACTTATAAATATTAATCATTTGTGGCTCTTTCCTTGACAGTCAATGAGACATCAGCTAGTTTTTTATCCAGGATTTTCGCACAAGTAATGAAGTGTAGTTCAATACCTTCTTTATCTTGAACACATCATTGCATTCTGCATCTCATCCTGTCTCTCTGGATTATTTTCGGCTCACGCATGTTGCACACGTAACTTTCTGACCCACCAATAGTATGAAGGTGTTGTCACTGACATATATGTCCACTTCCTGAAATGATACAGAATTTGAAGCATTTAATTTTAATTTATAAATAATTTACAGGTTACTGGTATGAATTATTTTATATTAGGATATTTCCCATGCAGCACCACACCACTCACTAGTACCTACACTGGCAAACCATGTAATATTCAGTTATTCACACCTCTTTATGATAGCAGTAATAAATTATCATACAAAACATAATGCTATTGCTATAATATAATAATAAATAACGCTAATGATATTATATTTCAACACAGCTGACCAGTACGTGTATAAAGTATAATTAATGCCAACTCAGTCTCAATTTCATTTATTAACATTATGCATTATGAATGTGATTATATCATCTAATGATCAAAAGACTATATGAAAAATATGTTATCAACAAATGTTATATATTACATAAAGGGGACATGAAACAATTCAAACTATGAAAAGTATAATCACTACAATTATAATCTAGGAGTAGGACATGTAAACTGCCCAATTGGTTAATTGTTTTGACTATTCATTTCTAAATTAGTGTTGTAGTACACCTGATCACACCTGGCAGTGGCATGGGCATTCTTGACATCTGACAGCTGTCATTGAAATATTTCTTCCATAAAACAAGTTTGGATCGGTACCCCGTATACATGATATTCAAATTACCAATGCAACCAGGGTTGGTGAGATCTATTAAATTAATTAAACTGTCGGCGTATTAGTATAACCACAATATATATGCCAGTATAATTATTAACTAACTGCTTTCCCATCGACAGCAAACGTCGTTCAAACAGCGAGTCTCGAAACATAAGATCCAATCAAGGTTGCAGAAAATGATACTACCAGTAATAACATTTGGCACACAATTTGGCAACAGTAAATGTTGGTCCAATGCGGACCCTGATGCCGCACATCGCACATCCATTCATGGTAGGGTTAACTTATCTCCCTTTATATATTGCAGCCAAATGTTATTGGGAAACAATAGGGAACCAGAAATTCGACATCGACGTGACGCACGAACTAAATGTTTCAACATATGACGAGGCCGAAGTCTACTGCAAAAACACAGAAATAAATGGGACATCTGGTTGCAAAGGGTTTACATACGATCTAACGACGGGGAATTACTCTTTCTATTTTACCAAGGAGTATTACTTCTGGGATGATCCTGAAGGCACCTACACAACGTTAAACAACCACACGTTCTACAGTCTCATTTGTTTTAAAGGTAATTATTACCCCTGCTATAATGGACTGACCGCTGCCATCACGTACACAGAATGTGAGAAAATTTATTTAAGGCATCTGCACAACGTCCGATAACTACACGTTCTGCAGTCTCATTTGTTTTGAAGGTAATTATTACCCCTGCTACACTGGCGTGACCGCTGCCATCACATACACATACTACGAGGAATTCACTATTTTATTCTATCTAAGACCTTTGTCGGTTACAATTCATTCTGCATCATTCTGAGATACCGAACTGTACATATTAGATGTGATTTGAAAATTGGCTAAATCAATTCAGAAATGAATTGTAACTGACTAAACACTTAAATAAAACATGTCAGATTTAATTACGAAAGTATACGTGATGGAAGCGGTCAGATAAGCGATGGGACTGAACTCTGCATTACATATTGATGCCGGATAATTTGGTTGAGACTTACCAATAATTGACAAGATCCCATTTAAACGGCCATCGCCAATGTGACCAGTTTTATGTTTCGTGGGGGTAATATGTTCATGTAAAATAAAACGAGAATACATAGCAATGTTCATACATAGCAATTAATGCATTCAGTCTGTAATGTGATCATAACCTGACCTCACGTGTAGTAATTAATGCATTCACCCTGTAATGAGATCATATCCTCGTCTCACGTATAATCACCACAACATATAATTTAGCTGTTACGTTCCAGAGCAAACCCATTCGTTTTGTGAAACCTTTTTTTTGGTCTGCGGTTTGTTGTTCGCCAGATCTTGAGAGACCCACCGAATTAATCGGAACCTACACACAAGTCACGTTCACTTTTGTTGGCAAAGATGATTATCAATGAAATCGCGATATTTGCGAACTATCGATGCTTTTCTACAACAAAACTAATAGACTTAATGACTTAGTTACTGATAGACTTAGTGACTCAGTGACTTCGTGACTTAGTGACTTAGTGACTTCGTGACTGATAGACTTAGTGACTTAGTGACATAGTGACTGATAGATTTAGTGACTTAGTGACTTGTAGGCTTATTGACTTAGTTTCTTAGTGACTTAGTGACTTAGTGACTTATATACTTATTGACGTATATTTTTAGTGTCTTAGCGACTTAGTGACAGTGACTTAGTGACGTGTATGTTTAGTGACTTACTGATTTAGTGTCTTCGTGACTTAGTGACTTAATGTTAGTGGCTTAGTGACTTAGTGACATAGTATCTTGTTGACCTAGTGACTTAGTGACTTAAAGTCAAAGACTTAGTGACTCAGTGACTTAGTAAATTATAGTGTGTCACTTGATGTACTTAGTAACATAGTGTATTAGTAACTTAGTGACTTATAGACTTAGTGACTTAGTGACATATATATATATATACGTAGTGCCTTAGTAACTTAGTGACTCAGTGAGTTAATGACTTAGTGGTTACGATTGTTGTACAAACTGAACAAATTGATACCCTATCCCTTGTGACAACGTGCACATAATTTGACGACGTACATATAGCACCCGAAACATATGACGGAGTACCCTAAATGTAGTCGTAAAACTATTCTTGAGTTTTTCGAAACATTTCTAATGGGAACAAACATGCGAATTAGTACCGGATTAATAAGGTATTTGATACACAATTTCCAGAAATGTTTGGCCAACTTGAGAGGTGTACTGTATTTAAAATATAAGCTGAGCTATCATCGTAATTAAACAGGCATGGGTTTTTCGACAGAAATTATAGCTGTAATCAAGTGTCTGTACTTTGCTTTATACCCATTATTTAGCACACACACAGCGCTTAATTTTACCAATTTGTGTTACTCAAATTTACCATTTTTAACACAAAAACGGACCATGACCTGGTGGAGCTATGTTAGAGCTGAGAGAATCATTTTGCTACAGTGCAGACCCCCATACAACCAGATAAATCGTGTACCGCTGCATAATGTCGGCATAGAACCGAACCACGAACCACCTTTAATGACATTTCAGATACAATTTCAGAAAACTTACTATAAGGAGACCGCCTGACTCGTGTGATAACTTCTGTCTACCAGCTACTATCAAGGACTGGATCAATCTGTAGGATGAATAAAGACTAATTCCAAAACATTCGATTTAAAAACAAAGATATTTACTTACTTGTCTTATTTTTAAACATAAATTTCCCAAACTGTAACATTCTACTTCTATTATTCCGCCCATTGCGAGATTAAGGAGTATGGGATGTCAAATTTAGAAAATCTCTAAAATCTATTATATATTTTGAGACATACGGAATATATACAAATTTCGTACTTATGGGTTCCAATGGACGGGGGAGATTTTCGTCTGGTCAGTTTGTCCGCCCAAGGTGACCTTGACTTTGAAACGGGTACCCACAAATTACCTTGGGTGATATATCGGTAGTCAGCGGTGATATCGATGTGAAACTTGTTATGTATGGTCAACTCGGGACGGGAAATATTTTTGTCGGGTTATTTTGTCCACCCAACATGACCTTGACACGGGTACCCGCAAATGACCTTGGGCGATATTTCGGGCATCAGCGGTGGCAGCGACGTACGGGTTACCTTAAAAAACAAAAATTAATGGATCGACCAAAGCCATGGGACCAATCCCGCCAGTGGAGGGATAATCTGCTAGTCTACTCTATATTTTAAGAATTTCCCTATATATATGTATGTCCTTTATAGACAAACTGCTCGACCGATTGAGCCCAAACTTCCTATCTAAGGGTAAAAAGTCACAGGAAGTGTCATCGGACTATTCGCGAGCACATGCGACCACTCCTTCACCCTTCAACTGTCACCGTAATGGGCATTGGTGGGTTAAATACTTGCCGACATTTTAGAGTTACTTCGCCTACATCATACAGAAACATGTGATGGCAGAATTCGCGTTTATTGTCGCGCATCTTAAAAACATCGAGACGAAATTTCGTACTTTGGGCTTCCAAGGGACGGGGGGAGATTTTCGTCGGGTCAGTTTGTCTGCCCGAGGTGACCTTGACCTTGAAACGGGTACCCACAAATTACCTTGGGCGATATCTCGGTCATCAGCGGTGACATCGATGTGAAATGTCTTATGTATGGTCAACTCGGGACGGGGAATATGTCGTGCCTGTACGGGGTTACCTTAAAACACAAAAATTAATGGATCGACCAAAGTCATGGTACCAATCCCGCCAGTGGCGTGCTAATCTGCTAGTATGTATATATATATATATATATATATATATATATATATATATATATATATCAAATAAACACATTTTAGCTGTATCCATGTGTACCTACCTGCAAAACAAGCTAGATAATAAAACATCATAATTGATACATTTGACACCCGAAGCCATCAACGTATCCCTATTTTACGACTTGGCCCAATAAAATTGGCCCAATAAAACATCTCATGGATATCTTACAACAAGGCATATCACAACACATGGATTATCTTGATTACATTAGTCTGTCTGACAGAGACAACCGACCACCAATCTGATTGAATTTGGTGACTATGAAAGCATGCATGTCCACTAGACTCTAGACACTCTTTACAACAATCTGATACACACTTGTGATCATAGCCCTCTGACTGGTTGACTCTTTCCAATCGCTGTTGACACATTTGGAAATCGAGATTCCATATAACTTAATTATCAAATTAGAAAATAATGAGGAGATGACCTTAAACAAAAGTCATTTGGCTTGTTGTCAAATCTTCTCTTCCCATGATTTCTATCGTTCGTTCAGTTATTTCATCTCATAACTGCTTTTTTGTGCCATAATTTCCATTTATATTTTTGGAGAGAATAAATACTGTTTACACTAACCACCAATATTCCGTGACCCCAATCATGCACACTAGAACTATTATTTCTGTTGCAGCATATATTGAAAGCGCTCAACTGGAACCTGACTTCGTTTCTACATTTCCAACGTGGCCTAACGTGACTTGGTGTCCTTACCATACCAGTGAGTACGATACACAGGAATCCAGTAGTTCCCACACATGAGTTTGGAAATATACCAGCCTTTTTTATTTGAATTGACAAACTAAAATGGTGAAATTGAAGTTTCTCTTCAATTGGATGCGTAATTGACATAATGTTTCCCCCAATGCGTAATTGTTGCTCACAAAGAACTTATTTGACTTTTTGAAAATATATTGGGGGAACTGTACTTTGTTTAACCTATATTTTGATTGAATGATAGTAAATACCTCTTGTTTAGATAAAGTTTAATAGTTTTAATCGAACAATGAAGACACATGTAATATAATGCGCTACATCTTAAATACACAACATGCACGCGCACGCTGCTATTGGAGGTTAAGATTGTAAAAACAGCAAAATTTCAAACTTGGGTCACTAATAGCTACCGCCTGTTAGCTGATTCGTTTGAACCCAGACATTCCCATCTGTCGAAAATAGTTTAGATCATTCGTAATTCGTACGGTAACTTCTAACTTGCAGCACGGGCGACAACCATATTAATTATATTCGGCTTATCGACAAATGTCGAGACCGCATACATACCGCGAGGTGCTTTTAATGCCAAGAATATTTCTATAGCAACTCAACTTTGAAGGTTTACGTTTTACAATCTAAACGTCGCAAATATTGGTACATCACATAATACGCAAATTAATGCTTCATGTTTTCAGCAACATCGACATCTACAACAACGACCATAAACACTGCAACAACCGTTACCACGGACAATGCAACGGAAACCACAAGCACAACATTAAGGACAACAACAACGACGAGAGCAACAACAACAACCACCACAACTACTACGACAACAATAACGACACAAACAACGAGCACAACAACAACGATGACGACACAAACCACAACTACATCGACTACAACAACCACACCAGCAACCACTACAACAACAACAAGTACAACGACGACAACAACGACAACAACTACAACAACACCAACAACGACACCAACTACGACCACAACAACAACGACCACAACAAAGACAACAACGATCACAACAACGAAAACGACAACAACCACGACAACAACCACAACTACTACAACCACAACGAGCACAACAACAACAACTACTACTACAACGACAACAACCACGACAACAACCACAACAACAACAACAACCACTAAAACAACCACAAGTACTACAACCACAAGGACGTCAACAATAACGACAACAACCACACCAGCAACCACTACAACAACAACAAGTACAACGACGACAACAACGACAAAAACTACAACAACACCAACAACGACTACAACTACGACCACAACAACAACGACCGCAACAAAGACGACAACAACTACAACAACAACGACCACAACAACTACTAGTACAACAACGAAGACAACAACAACCACGACAGCAACCACAACTACTACAACCACAACGAGCACAACAACAACTACTACTACAACGACAACAACCACGACAACAACCACAACAACAACCACTAAAACAACCACAAGTACTACAACCACAAGGACGTCAACAATAACGACAACAACAACAACGACAACAACAATTACAACAACCACGACGAGCACTGAGAGGACACAAACGACAACTATTACAACGGCAAAAACCACGACCATCACAACAGCAACCACCACAACAAGAACGTCGACTACCACAACCACCAACCCTACAACGACTACAACGACGACAGCAACTAAAACAGCCACGACTACAACAACAACTCTTATCACCACAAATATAACAAGCACTACAACAAACATCACGACAACAACATCAACCACGACAAATGCAACCACAGCCACGACATCAGGAACAACCATAACAACAAAAACAACCACATCAACCATATCAACAACCACGACAGCCACAACGATATCAGCATCCATAACAACAACGGCCACATCAACACCAAACCAGGCAACCACAGCAACAACACCAGCAGTTACAGCAACCACAACAACAAACATCACAACCACGATCACAGCAACTACGGCAACAACCACTATTATCACACATTATACAACGATGACAACCACATCCGATACCACCTCAACAGCGACCACAACAACAATACCATCGATGACGAGTAAATTCGCTACCACATCAACAGCGACCACAACAACAATAACATCGATGACAACCACATCCGCTACCACCCCAACAGCGACCATAACAACAATACCATCGATGACGACTAAATCCGCTACCACCTCAACAGCGACCACAACAATAATAACATCGATGACGACTATGATATCAACAACACAAAACTCGCTGTCAACCACTGTCACAACTACAACAACTACTCCGACTGCTACAACAACTACTCCGATTTCTACAACAGCCACACACCATGTGGCGACCAACGACACGACAATGTCACGTGGACAAAGGCCGAAGATCGTCGTTCCCTGTCGCTGTGTTGATCCGCGGGTGGAATATACAGATAACGTGATTGCCAACAAAATTGAAGCATTGAAAAGGGAATTAAAAGTAAACAAGTCGAACCTCAACAAGTCTTGGAGAAAGTTGAACAGCGCAACGGACTATCGCGTGAGCTCCACGACGATAGGGTCTCTCGGGGTCACGGTCATGGCGGCTGTATCGGTGCTCTTTGTTTTTCTCGATCTAAAGACACTGCTTGCGCGATGTTTTTAAAATAGTTTTATGTCCTAAATTCATGCATGTAATACTCAATTCTGAAAGTGTTTTTTTCTAAGAAAATATATCCTATGTTGCTGATCCAGATTGTCGGTTTTCTGAAAAGGCGAGGTCACGTTGAATCCTCTGAATGGCTAAGTCGAGTGCAGCTTGCGTGCTCGATGTTATTGTTGTCGAATTCGTCTAATAAGTTTTCTTAAGAACGGCTACTGTTTTTTAATAGCATTGACAGTTTTCGAAAGGTGAAACTGTTTTAGCCCTGATCGGTTCAATTGTGGATTCCAGCGCAGACAGTCTGTTATTAAATCATGTGGGGCCGTCATTTAATTAGCCATGATTAAGGTGAGTTCAGAAAGAACTTCTACAAATTTTTTCTTGAACACATATTGAGTCGCATGGACATGACCGGATGGACACATATTGAGTCACATGGACATGACCGGACTAAGAACTATGGCGTGAGCTCCGCGGCGATATGGTCCCTCGGGGTCAAGGTCATGGCGGTATTGTCGGTGTAATTTGTTTTTCTCGATCTACAGACACTGCTTGCGCGATGTTGTAATAGGTTTTACATCATATATGCATGCAACATTCTTGGTACTTATCGATGGGGTTAGCATCAAACAGTTTAAACACTGAGCAAAAGTGCATTTCAACTTTATCAACATAGTCCTTAGTTTTGTTTCGATATATCATCATATTTCTGTGTTGAATCGTTGAGTATCAGATTGACCATTGTGGATTAACTCAGGATTTTCCTAGCGATTTTATTTTATTGATCGCGTTCCTCCTCATAGCCGGCTAGTTTCTTCTTCATTCGCTTCATCTGATATTTTAGTTCTCGATTCCCATTCATCGGTCACCTTGGACCATCTTGTTGCCGGGCTAAGTCGAGTGTAGCTTGCGTGCTCGATATGTCGTCGATTATTGTCGAATTCGTCAACGAAGTTTTCTTAAGAACTGCTACTATTGTTTGAATTGAATAGATTTGACAGTTTCCGAAAGGTCAAGCTGTTTAGCCAGCCTATTCTCCCAAAATTCCGCACATTATCTGCTACAATAAGACTCGTTTCAGGTTGATAGTCTGCGCTTAGAATTGCCTAATTTTGAGACGATAATGTGCTGAATATTATAGCATTTTAGTCACATTATCGACTACAAATGAGGCGATTCTACCGCATATTATGCGCGGACAATGACACAAATAAGCCAAATCACGACTGTCCAGGTGTACACTCTTTAACATATGTTTAACAACTGTGGTCCGTGCCATAAAGCGAAATAACGGATATTGTCCATTGTATGCTTATTTCAGAATAACATAATCACATTATGTACATTTGTTCACATTATAGGTCGATTATGTGCGTATTTTAGCGAGGACATGATGGTTTAGCCCTGACATGTGAATTCTAGCGCAGGCAGTTTATTGTTCAATGGTGTGGGGCCGTCGTTGAATTAGCCTTGATTGGAGTTCAGAAAGGACTTTCACAAGTTTTTCTTGGACACATATTGAGTCACATGCACATGACCGAACTACGGACTATCGCATGAGCTCCTCGACGATAGGGTCCCTCGGAGTCACGATCATGTCGGTGTTCTTTGTTCTTAGATATGTTTTATACAAGCCCGAGTATAGTGTGCCTGTCATTTGCAGAATGAGGCCATCAGGGGGGGGGTGATTTAGTGACGATATCCCGCACTAAATTCACCCTTTCGGGACCTCATTCTCCTTAGGCCTCATTTTCTCTAGAACGTTTCTTTATTATCAAGTTAAATATTAGACAATTTGGTGTTATTTATTTTTTAGTTTAGTTTCTCTACACTGACAATATATTCGGTTTTTGTTGGTATTGATCAATACCAAATCTGATTCCCTTGGTTTTGATCAAAACCAAATCTTAATCCCTTGGTTTTGAGGACATGTTCAATACCATATATTAGTTTTGACTGATAGTCTTCAGGAGTTATCGTTACTGTTTCCGTTTAGCACATGGCCAGGCTGACAATCGCCATTTAATTTCGAAGCGACTGAAACACATTCTAGTGTTAAAATCACAGCAAATAACTTAGACTGGTTCAATGGGTGATCATAGATATGTTTCCCGATGGCCGGACAATCTTATCTTCGGGAATCTTGACATGTATGTATCTACAAACTTTTAATTATAGGATGCTTTCAGTTTCGACTTCAACTTTACACGAAATCTTCACACGTATTTTGTATCAGCACACAAGCTCATGTATGCTGGGCACCAACACGATAGAGAAGTGACTGAACATTTCAAACTCAACAAATAAGATTATGCATTTGTCAATGGATAAGACATAACAAATTTTCATCAAAAAGACCTCAAGTTGAAAAAGAAATTTCTCAGTATATTTGATAAAAATTTGTCATGCTGTTTGAAATTGGTCATGTCCACAGCAATTTATCAGGTTTAGAACTTTAGGTCATGTGTATGGAATGGCATGTACTTTTACATTTATTCCTTATTTGCGCTTAAGCCTAAATCTCTTGCGCATAAATGCAAATTATTTTTGCTTAAATGCAAATCATTTACGCTTAAGCACAAAAGGATAATAATTTTCATATTTATGCTTAAGTGCAAATAAGAAGTAAATATTAAAACCATGTCCGATATTGTATGGGAGTTCAAATTCAGATTTAATAGCCAATTACGCTTAAGCGTAATGCATTAAGCCATAATGCTTGAGCGTAATTCAGATTTCTATTATGTTTTTCAAAGCATAATCTATTACGCTTAAGCGTAAAGCCATTACGCTTAAGTGTAATGTCGTTATACTTAAGCGTAATGTCATTACGCTTAAGCGCAATTCATATTCCATATGTGAAAACTCCCCTGAAGCTGAACTTGATGCAGCCAATTCCTGATGCTATTAACTTTTGACAAATATCTAGCTTAGATGATATCATTATATGTAAGGTAATAAGGCTATGAAAATCTATTATGCTTAAGTGTAATGGCAGTGCGCTTGAGTGTACTTTTCAATTTTCAGTGCTTTATGACTAATTGGATTCTCTCTATATTAAATCTATTTTGAGCCCTGAATATGCTTAAGCATAATTAGCTATTAAATGTGAATTTGGCCTCCCATACCAATATGGGTGAACTCAAATCAATCTTTATTTAGACCGATCTGTCTAAATTTGTTGGCCAATCAGTCTAAACAGATTGAATGTTGACAATTTGCCAATATATATGACATAAAATTTTCATTAAAAAAAATCGCAAAGTTGAAAAAGACATTTGACAGTTTATTTGATAAAAAGTTGTCATTCCGTTTGCAAATTATCATGATTCTTGGCAATTTATCAAGTCTAGGTGAATAGGTGTATGGGAGGCCATGCACAAATTACTTACACTTTAGAAGCGAAAAATTATGCATCATATTTATGCTCAAGCGCAAATAATGTACAAATGTTAAAATTGCATCAAATATGGGTGAACCACCGAATGTTCTTTATTAGACCGATCGGTCTAAACAGTCTAGACCAATCGGTCTAAATTCTTCCTGTCAGTACCTTCTCTGACACCGGTCTAACTAAATTGTAAGAGAAGGAACTCCCAAATGTAGGTGTGTGAGAGGAAAGCATTTTCACATGTATTCCTTATTTGCGCAAAAGTGCAAATTATCTACAAATGAGCACAAATCATTATCATTTATTCTTTAGCACAAATGGATCACTGTATGATGTTATATGTATATGAACATGACTGCATCGTTCAATAAATGGACCCGATATTTACGACCTATTTTAATCATGTAACCAAATTGCAAAACAAAAATTATGAAATTAGCACATGCTGCAAGCCCACTTAGCCTCCATTTTGTCTACTTAATGCCCACGGACGCAAACAGGTAAGGTCATATAGGCAGAAAATTACGGCATACAAACTGATTACCGGTATAATTTTCCTAAAAAAAAAGTGATGAAATAAATTACCTCGAACATTATAGGCAGCATTTAGATTCCCTCATGGTCTGTTGGCAGACATATATTCTTAAAATATTTGTCTCCACATTGAGATTAATGACCACTATCCATGCGGTTCTACCAGTGTCTACTGTTAACACAATGAAGTCACATTGAATGTCATTTCAATGCCGTTGCCGAAAATAACCATCAGTGCAAAACGCAGTGGAGTTCATCGTAAATGGAATGATGCCTTTGTGATTTTTAGACAACCACGATTCAATCGTAAGTGGAAATATTTCCATCGTAGGAAGTAACTGGTACCGTAGTGAAACTGCGCAAGCTCACGTCAATATCACAAGTCAAAAAATAATATCAAGCACTGATTGATTTCAGATGCGAAATCGTGGCATATCCTTGACTACCTCCACTTGTGATGTACGTAAAAATGATACCGGTAGCTGGAATGATAGTAGGGTAGTCAATCGCATGCTTATATAATGAACAACCCATGATATCATCATCTACCGGTATGACAACATCGCAATCCATTATTTTTGTCAGGCCCGACTCCTCCACGTACGATTGAATCGGTGTCGTCTGAACGTTTCACCAGCGGAACGCACAGACATATTTGTGCCGGCCTGACATGCCTGTCAACCGATATGATGGCCAGATATATTGTCATAATAATCAGATATAATAGCAATTTTTTTACCTGTCTTGTTGACTTATAAAATAAATTAAGAATTTCCGTGCGAGAAATTTTATGTTAGAGTACAAACATGTAGTCGGTCATGTCACTTAGAGGCTTGTTACATGAGCCGGGACAACTCGGTTAGCCGAGACAACCCGGTCTGCCGGGACAAATCATCATGCTGTTATGTGAGCCGAGACAACTCGGTTAGCTAGGACAACTCGGTTGACGTTCACACAACTAGTTATTCATCTAGCTGTCTTTGAATCACGCATCACGACGTCGGTCCATATTGTCAGCAGTGACTTAGCACGCCCATAACTGAGTGGCTTTGGTAGTGATTAAAGTTCACTCACACGATGCGAGCATTTTATTGGCTAACGTAACGTCATATCAAGTTACAATGAATGGTGTTACGTTCCAGACTTTCATCCCGGCTAGTTAGGATGACTCGCTGTTACGCAAGCCAAGCTGTCCCGGCTAACCTAGTTGTCCTGGTTAGGCAGGATGGGACAACTCGGTTTGCCGAGTTGCCCCGGCTCATGTAACAGCACACCATTATTTTAGTGAGAAAGACCGAGGCACCCGGCCGACCGGGTTGTCCCGGCTAACCGAGTTGTCCCGGCTCATGTAACAAGCCCCTAAATACATAGGCCTACAGTGCACTCAAAGAATTCTTGGAAAAATGACCACATCATGCTTGATTCTAGTTCACAATTACGCATTCGTCAATATTTAACACATTTACAATGATTTTTCAAAAGCAAATTCTTGATGAAAATATAACAATTAAACAGTGATTTATTTACAAACATCAATTTCAATGGAAAACTACATTACTTCCGAATGGACACTCGGAACTATGATCAGATCGTTCAATGAAAATGTCCGTTGTGCTGTGGAAGTGGAAGATAACATTATTGGCGCAAACAATAATTGCATTGAAATCACACCAAATTTTATTGTAATCGACCCACTCTACCCACTGTCAGTTCATAATCCAGTTAATCTACATTACTTCATGGTTGGGAAATCATCAGACAAAAATAATATAATTGTTCTTGCAAAGAGTTGATATTTCTCAATCCAGTCGGCTGTGGGGGGGGATTTTTCCAGGGCACGTATGCCGGGGTGGGTGTGTTGTCGATGGGACCAACAAATTGTTCCCGCAACTCAAAAAAAATTTCCTTCATGTTTTTTGACTGTTTTTGCAATGAGTTTGGCTTAAAGGTACTCAATCCGATCAGACGCTCCTAAATTACAATTTATTTGGCTTCGGGATTATTAAGTGATTTAAACAGAAAACTCGAGTGGTAATAATTTACCACTCAATTGTTTCTGTTTAAACTCTAGTTTCTGGCCCAGAAACAATTTAAATATCTAACTTGAAAAATCTATATCTGATCACGCTGAGCTTTGACAGGTAGGTTCCTTGACTCGATTCAAATATATTTTAACCCCGAAGCCAAAGAAATAGTAATTTAGGAGCATCTGATCGGATTGAGTACCTTTAAAACACCTTAGAATAAGAGAAATAATGTATTTCTAACTGCTAAACTGGCTGCAGGCAGTTATCGTGTTGTATTTTGTTGCAAAATGACACATTCCTATTTACATGTTATGTTAACATCCATGAATGCACAGAAATTCATATACAGCTGTTTACAGTGAATTCCCCCCCCCCCCACCCTCGCAAATCTCTGTTTTAGTGTTAAAAGGGGGGTTGGGTGTCCAAAAATGGTTGGAAAAAATTGCCGAAAAAAGGGAAAAAAAATTGGATGTGGGGGTTAGTGAGTCCCAACTAGGGTCGAAAAGTAAAAATCAGCATACGTGCCTGAATTTTGTTCCGACCTCCCCCCTTATCCAGTTAGGATTCTCTCTTAACCAAAATATGGTAATACATACCAAATAAGGAATTTACTATGATATTATTGTGAGTTGTAAGTTGTAGACGCACCAAACGCAAATCTAAATATAAGGAAACGACGCATTATCGTGACTCTGCTTATAAACATTCACTGCTCTTTTTGCTCGACTTGCATTTTCTCTGACACAAAGCGTGTTTTGTGAATAATATAACATTCATATAATAATTATGCTATACTATATAATTGTATCTTCTTGAGGAAATTATCATAATTTGATAAATGTTATTTCTAAACTATAACCTAAATGAAGGCCGCCCGCCCCGAAGTCATGAAGAATGTGATTACTCACACCCCCACACATGCTGGGTATTTCACCTGTCATCAAACCATGCTATTAACATGCCTGCAATAATGTTTTCTTTGTTTGAAATCCTATATGTCGTGGCAGGTACATTGGAAAGATTTATATCCAGAACAATATGTGATATTTTAAGTAAATCTATAGATGTACATGTCATTTCATATACTAGTGTATGTCCAAGCCTTGAAATAGTGTGCCTGTCATTTGCAGAATGAGGTCCCCAGAAGGTGAATTTAGTGATGCTACCCCGCACAGTGGGCTAGCATCACCAAATTCACCCTCTGGAGAGCTCATGCTGCTTACACCTCAGCAGAAGGAAGCCGGTGGACCTGGGGACCTCATTCTGCAAATGACAGACACTATTTTAAGGCTTGTGGGTATTATTTTATAAGACCTGTATGTTATATTTTATAGAGGACGGTCAGATAGAAGTCATACTGTGGAAGTAAATTGACTGGAAGACATACACTAGACCAAAGTTGGAACTTGGATGTATTCAATTTACAACTGTAAGTTTTTATATAGATACTAATAACTTAGAAGATGTATAATCTGATTTGACGCCCCCTAAATTACTATTTCTTCAGCTTCGGGTTTAAATAATATTTTATTTGAGTTGAGGAACCTATCCCTCAAAGCTCTGAGTTATCAAATCTGTTAATTTATCCACCTAGATTATTTGTCAGCCTACCAAACATTCCACTGACTTCTTCTAGAATGCAGATGTATGCAGATATACAAGATATTGAGAGGTCTCGCAAGGTCATCGCAAATCAGTTTCAGAAGATAACATGATGTAAAGTAATGTTGGATGACTATTGGCTTTTGGTGTAAATTTCCGTTGTTGTTCATGTTGTAACTGGATGATCCGGGGACAATCAGATCGGATTGTGCATCTGTAACAAAAAGCCTTATGTTGTATGTTTGTTGAATTTATGTCTAAATTCCCTACCAATGGAAAAGAGTCCAAACAAATAATCTCTAGCAGATTGGGTGCTTCTAAGTTAAGTGTCAAGGTATGGAATAAGACTAAATAAAATAATACCTGTGAAGGGTAACTGGAGATAAAAACAACAGGGGTAATTGGGGGGGGGTGCATAATCGCCGCATTTTGCACTTTAATTCACACAATACTGATGACACTACATTAACCATAGCCAGGATGGCCTTATAAATGGCCTTATAAACATCCAATGACCTGATGTTCTTTTAAAGACAAATTAAAGTGATGTGAAACAATCTAGTGAGGTGTTCACAGACCTGCTGATGGAATAATAAATAATCATGCCAAAATAATTTATACAAATAGTCAGAAAACTACGTCATTGTTATAAACAAATTAAACTCAGTGACTAGTATTGGGACAATCATTTCAGTAATGTTTATACTCAATAAGGTGCCCTGAATAAAGTAGTAAATGTTCACATTTGTGCATTGTGTTCTCTGAAATGCTACAGTGGATATGGTTGGAATTTTAGTTCTTAATCTCAGGTTTTTGCTACATAATTCCAGTGGGGATAGTGTTTGGATACTAACTGATTGTTTATATGCACCCATATATGCCTGTTTAAAAAAGGGGATGTATTATGCTGCATGTCTGTCTGTTAGTTCGCTTTTGGATTCCAGATGTCAGATGATAACTTTTGATAGTCTCAACTGAGTTGAATGAAATTTGAAATGTGTGTGTTTTAATTGTACAAAATACAGGTCAAGTTTGAGTTTTGGATCAGCACGTCAATTTCACCAGAGTTAAAGGCCTTTTGTTGGAATTGCCATGGGCATATTTTGCCATGCCCTAACAATGCTTTTAATATTCAATGAAATAAGTCTGCAATATATGTCTTTAAATCTGACTTTTCCTAAACATAGTATTTTATGCATTTCTTTTCAGAGTATGTTTGTTCACTGGCATTGGAAACTTTATTACCAGAATGTGCACAGCATACAGAGGAGGCATGTGTGTTATCTGTGCAGATATTTGTCAACTTTTCATACATAAATATTGTACCAAAATATACAAGTGTGGTGCAGCCTGTGGGAAGTTAGTAACATGCTATGCTGTCAAGTGCTGCTATATTCATCAGATGCCAATATAAAGGAGTTTGCTGATCTTTAAATTTATACTGCATGACAGGTGTAAAAACAGATGAGCTGTCATTCTTGGGAATGTTCAATATAAGAAGGGTGTGATGAACTATATATTAAGTGTTAATTCATTGCAATTGTTGCAATGGTGAGGTGTGCACAGACATCAGGAATATACACTGCTGTGGAAGAATGGCTAGGATGACAATTATTCCTGCTGGATAAGTTTGAATTAAAGTTTAATTTCCAAAATCTCACTGTGTCTTCATTGATGTTTATCTTAAAACTTCATTCAACATAGAATGCAACCAATTATGTTATTTGGACAATTTAATTACTTCATCTTCGACTCTTAATTTTGGGTTACTTATGATATGATTCATGAATGGGGTGGCCCTCACATGTGCAGGCAAATTACATGCCTCAATTTAAGGTTACTGACAGTAATTAAATGGTAGAATAGTCCTCAGGAGTTTGTGATTTCAGGAAATTTTACATGTAATTTGCCACATCTTGCAACATCTTGTGGAATTTAGTTCTATGCCAGCATGCACTCTTTTGACTGTTTGAGGACCAACTGTTTCTATCATAATAATTTCAGGACTGTGTGAACAGTAAATAAGTGATAACCATAAAAAAAAAATTACATGGTCACCATTTATTTTCTGTTTACTTGGCAACCATAATTATTATGGTAGAAACCGTCACAAATTTTTCGTATATTTCGTATAATATAAGATTTGACCAGTTGACAAAAAGAACCAATATGCATGTACATGTATGTTTGTGGGAGGGTATGAAAGCCGTAATATATAAATTTGATAGCCTGTAGTATGCAAGTGATCAGCTAAATTTTATAATTAGCCCTTTAATATATAAATGGATTGGTAATTATAATGAAAATCAATTTATGACTCGAGTCATAAATTAATTTTCATTATAATTTTACATGTCGAACTTGGAAAACCAAATTCATTCATGTGTTGCATATATTTTGTTGAGTATGGATATGGTACAATAAATGGGTGGATTTAGTATACAGTACTCCTTAAAGGTTGCATAAGTATGTTGTATGGCACATTTATCAATAAATTGTGCAAAAAAGGAACTATATATATAAAACCAGTTTGGGTTTTGATCAAAACCAGTTGGCGCTTGGTATTTGGTTTTGATCAAAACCTAATTTGGTTACATATATGGGACAAAAGTTCAAAACCAATTTTGGTTTTGATCAAAACCAGTTAGAGCTTGGTATTTGGTTTTGATCAAAACCTAATTTGGTTACATATATGGGACAAAAGTTCAAAACCAATTTTGGTATTGATCAAAACCAAATATTCATACAATTTGATCAAAACCAAAATTGGGTTTTGAAATTGTTGCTCAAAATCAAAAATTTGCTTTGATCAAAACCAAAATTGGGTTTTGAAATTGTTGCTCAAAACCAAAAATTTGCTTTGATCAAAACCAAAATTGGGTTTTGAAATTGTTGCTCAAAACCAAAAATTTGCTTTGATCAAAACCAAAAATTGGTTTTATATAAAACCAATTTGGGTATTTATCAAAACCAGTTGGCGCTTGGTGTTTGGTTTTGATCAAAACCTAATTTGGTTACATATATGGGACAAAGTTCAAAACCAAATTTGTTTTTTTTTTAAACCAAAACGTTTAAGAGTGTATATCCCCAACTTTCATAATCGCGGTTCCCAATGGTTGCCCATCACAATATTCACCATTTGAGAACTTCAATCTGAGTCTATGTCTCCCATATCAGATGAGGCCATGCACAATATTCACCATTTGGGAACTTCAATCTGAGTCTATGTCTCCCATATCAGATGAGGCCATGCAGAATGAGGTACTCATATGCTGGATAGCGTCACTAAATTCGCCATATGTGGACCTCATTATGCACATGACATACAGACTAAACTCAGGCTTGGTTGTATGTCCTAAATTCATGTTTGCTGAAATGTCTGATATTTAGAAATGAAATATCTCAAAATTAATTTACTTTGTAATACTCAATTCTGAACGTGTTTTGATTTGTTTAAAGAAAATGTATCCTGTGTTGCTGATCCAGTAAACACTTTATTGGACTAAACAAGTTGGGGATTATAATTATATAGTTCCACGCAGATAAAGACGCGAATTGCTAATATCCGACCGCGGACTGTCTATATCCCCAACTTTCATAATCGAGGTTCCCAATGGTTGTCCATCACAATATTCACCATTTGGGAACTTCAATCTGAGTCTATGTCTCCCATATCAGATGAGGCCATGCAGAATGAGGTACTCATATGCTGGATAGCGTCACTAAATTCGCCATATGTGGACCTCATTATGCACATGACATACAGACTAAACTCAGGCTTGGTTGTATGTCCTAAATTCATGTTTGCTGAAATGTCTGATATTTAGAAATGAAATATCTCAAAATTAATTTACTTTGTAATACTCAATTCTGAACGTGTTTTGATTTGTTTAAAGAAAATGTATCCTGTGTTGCTGATCCAGTAAACACTTTATTGGACTAAACAAGTTGGGGATTATAATTATATAGTTCCACGCAGATAAAGACGCGAATTGCTAATATCCGACTGCGGACTGGCTATATACACCTTGCACATGGAAAGACATATGCATGTATACATATTGTCGTCTTAGAAAGAAAAAACACAATTCATAAAAGTAAAGTGACTCTTGTTATACGCCCATTTGAACAAACGGTCGTATTATGTAAATGGGTTGTCTGTCCGTCGTCCGTCTGCTTTTGGTTTCCGGATAACTTAGATTGAATCGAGTGAACTGAACCAAATTTGGTATGTTAGTTTACCACACCAAAATACACGATTTTGACTGAGACATGCCCCTTTATCAACTTAGATTTTACCTGATTTGCGGTTTCCGGATGATAACTTTAGATTGAATCAAGTGAACTGAACCAAATTTGGTATAATGTCAAGCATCAAATACAATATATAACGTGGGGTATACCATTGTTTTTATTTATACATAGTAGTATAGTTGTATGGAGAATTGAACTTCAAATAAGATATATAACGTGGGGTATAACATTATTTTTATTTATACATAGTAGTATGAAGAGTCGAACTTCGGTGAAGGTTGCTTCAACTTGCATGAGATAGCAATCAGGAATAAATAAGGCAATGGGCTGAGATGAACTCGTAAGATTTATAAAATATATGCCGGAAATGAAGAAAGCTCTATTACCGATTTATGGATCGAGTTACTGGTTACCGATTTTTATTGGCGCATTAATTTCTAGCTATTTTTCTGTGTTTTTATTTGTATTATCAGTGTAGTGGTTAGTAAATATCTGAAACATTTAATGAAGAATTTGTTAAACAATACATAGGTGATAGATCGTTCACATTCGCTAGTTTATTTATCATAACAGTTTCAATCTAAAACAACGAACTACGTTTTATCGCGGAACTAATTTTTGGGAGCAAAGTGTGATTTTGTCTCATTTATTATTCATCAGCATTGATCAACAAGGTAGTTTTTTGGTTTTGGTTGACTTTCAAAATAATTAATTCTTTAAAAACTTTCGACCCTCCTCCACACCGCCGCCACCTTTTACAGAACATTTAGAAAACACACCTTTAATATTAAAACATGAATTTTATTTGGCTATTTGCCGCTAACTCCAGCTTTCTGCTGTCATACCTAATTTTCAACTTTTAGGAGAGTTAGTTGCGCGCTCTTATCGCCCACTTCTATTCCATTCAGTTCTAATGGGCTACTACCAGTTCACAATCATATTGAATATGTTATCATGTTTGTTATGGTGGCGGATTGCCGTCCACCTTGTTTGGTTTGACTCCGCTTATGCTTGAATGTTAAGCAACAACCTCAGTATCGTTTTTTAAAGAATAAACGGAGTCCATATGGCATTATCTTGTTTAGTTATTTCCTCCAGTAACAAAGTCCATAAAAAAGTATTCGATGGATGTATATGCTACACTCCCCAGATCGATGACCAGATCGTGCTATAATATTCGAGGTCATATGTGACCCGCCATATAAAATCCAGTCGCAAGTCGGGATTGTTTTACTCTGTGCCAATGCATTATCTTATATATGCGAGTCGACCATAGGTCGCCTCGCATATATAAGAAAATGCATTGGCCTAACAATTTTTTACAATTTTAATAATTTTGTCTTGTATTCTTTAACAATTTTATAATTTCACCCATACAGAGCCCCAGACAAACATGAGCAGACGACACTCTTCTATATGCTTCTATATGTGTGTGGGGCTCCCTGCAGGGTATTGGATGTTTTTTATGTTATGTCCTAAAAATTGTAAGAAACATTTATTTTTAAAAAATTATAAAAAATTGTTAGGCCAATGCATTCTCTTATATATGCGAGGCGACCTATGGTCGACTCGTATATATAAGAGAATGCATTGGCACAGGGTAAAAAAAATCCCGACTTACGACTGGATTGGATATGGCGGGTCACATATGGACATGACGGATTACGGACTATCGCGTGAGCTACAGGGCGATAGGGTCCCTCGGGGTCACGGTCATGTGACTCATGTCGGTTTTGTTGGTGCTGTTTGTTTTTCTCTATTTACAGACACCGCTTGCGAGATGTCTTTAAATAGGATTATGTCCTATATGTATGCATGTAATACTCAATTCTGTGTTTTTTTTCTAAGAAAATAGATCCTATGTTGCTATTCCAGATTGTCGGTTTTCTGAAAAGGCGAGGTCTTGCGTGCTAGATATTTCGTCAAATGTTGTCGAATTCGTCGACGAAGTTTGTTTTATAAATTGTACTGTTGTTTGAATAGAGTTGACAGTTTCCGATCGGTTCAATTGTGGATTCGACCGCAGACAGGTTATTGTTCAATCCTATGGTTGCCGTCATTGAATTAGCCTTGATCAGGTCTGGCAATTCCCAATTATAGCTACTATACCTATATTTACCTATTGTTATCCTTATCCCATTTTCCACTCTTCTGATTGGCGGAGGTTGCCTCATATGGCGGCTACTTGTTACCCTCGAGGGTAACATTTCGGCAGTTATTGACCGTTCAGCTGTTACCAGTAAACACAGAACTACGAAGAACTCAACGCGCAGATATTACATCACAGCTCTCTAATAATTTCCGAAAACACGCATTTTATAAACCCCACTGTTTCGTAACAACCGAGAACTGTGGTGTTTGCTAATTTGCATAATTGTTTTCTTTAATTTGCAATTAAAGCACGCTATGTGTAAATGGTGTTATCACGGACATAACTCCCTTATAAGGTGTAATGTTCCTATTGGACCTTTGTATATCAATAATGAATACCGTGGAACAAATAGATAAACCTTATTAAGCAGTTGGTATGTACGGTAGACAATTGCACACACGATGTACATACGTCACAAATAGTTTCTGTACTTAGCTCTAACTATCAAATAGCCACTCTTTACTATTTATTTATCAATCGATAATTGTCTTCCGTTATACATACCCCGACTTCACAGGAATACCCGTATGTTGCGTAACAGTTTGTAACGGTTGTCAATTTATTTTGCCCCCCCCCCTGTTTCACATTTTATCGTTCTCGAAATTAACTACTCGAAAGGCTATTTGCGTTTTTACACTAATTTAAAACGACACCGAACCATGGCTACCCTACTTCGAAATTGCTTTACTTCTCCTTCCGTGAACCGATTTTCACCATGCAACCAGCAAACTAACCGGACAATAGCACCGCAAATGATGGGTGTATCAATTGATCCAAAATGTGAACGTTTTATTTTCTAAAAAGCGAGGATTCCAACATAAAATTAACTCTTCGAGCTGGATTAATGAATATTATATACTTAGGCATGCCATTACGAAGGTTCGTGTGTACTCCTTTGTCAGATAACAAAACAGTTGTCACCCTTGTTTTCGTGAGACACGGGGATTTGTCGCCGCTCTCGACCTGGACTGGTGGCCATCGGGTGACATTCCAGGTCTCGAGCTGGTGACAAATCCCCGTGTCTAACTCAATCGCGGGCGACAACTGTATATTGTTGCTCCATTTGACTATCGTAAAACAATATTTTACCAATTGGAATGGCGCGTAAACATTACCGCGAGCTGTTATAACTAAGGGTGAGGGGTATTGTTTTGTAGCAACTTATGAAACCACGGCCGGTGTCATCTCGCTTGCATCAGCTTGTGGAATATCCGACAAGCATAGCTAAGCACGTGCATCTGTTTAGAAATATGGTATGCTATGTGATATGGGACTCGCATCCATCCATATATGATCTACTATTCTTGTATTTTGGTAACCATTGGACTATTTTGTTAATTATACATGAAAATGACAAACTATATTAACTTACTACGAATAATCAAATAAGGTCATTGTATATTTTAACGATTGTGTGTTGGATTGAGTTATCTCTCTTCAACCAGATTCATCCATCACAAATAGCCATAATTATGTCGCTACAATAGCTACATGTATATACATAATTATATGCAAATGGACAGAGCGAAATTTATTTACTATGTATATACAAATTTGTAAATTAACATGTACATGTAATGAATTGTGTTGAAGAATAAACTATGTTTAAACTAATGAAGGCAATTCGGACAAGCGTCTCACAACTCATACCTAGGGTTCCGGTATCGGTCATCGGTGGTGTCAATGTGATGTGCGACCCATTAGAATATTCAAACATCATTCCAGTGGATCCATATTGGAAAACGGCAGGTGGAGTCCACCCAAAGCAATAGCACATGCTAACCAATGTTATTATACTCACCAGGTGGGTCCGACTAATAAACGACCCACGTTTCACAGCTGTTGGAGAAATTGGATTAGACCGATCCATCCACGGCAACACGCCATAAGCTCGTTGTGATCAAGATTTGGCTTTCACCAGATTGCTGTACACGCCAAGGCAACAAGATTGATGAAGAAATATCTAGGCAATGGGCGGATATTAGGTCAACTTCTAAAAATGCCCACATCGGGGTATATACTCATTATACTGTACACACAACTTCGTGACCTATTAATTATGTAAACCCAAATTTAGCGACGCGAGGGGTTTTGACTCTTATAGTCTAGTACTCTTCCACACACGATTGACTATCAACTTTAATTCTTAAAAAATAAAACAGTGTTGAGTGTAGTATTTCTGGATATGAATTAAAATCCGATAGTAGAAAATATAGTTCCAAATGCTCTCTATCAGAGAGCCGAACCACACACAAGTACGCCACTCCGCGAAACAGTCATGATATATCAGTGAAATTCTGGAACGGATCGGCGGAGTGATACGCCGTGGAATCGTCCATTCCAATCTCGACATCCACGACAAACAACTTTATTATATCTATTGACGTGTTATATTGTATTTTTTCATCGTTGGATCTTCGCTTATATCATATAATGTTAGTTATTTATATATATATTACATGCATTTATTACATAATTATGACACCCCACAAAAATCCAACAGTTCACGATTATCGGATGGCAAGGAGTAAATTGAGTATGTTGTCACTGTAACCTGGTGGAGAGGAGATTTCCCAATAGCATTTAAAATGTTGTGATTTCGAGCAGAACCGGAAAATGTTGTGACTTCGAGCAGAACCGGACGCTTGCGATCTATATTATCCACATGCGCCCTGGGTAAACGATTGAGTTCGCTGTTTGAGTATACACGGGTGAAACGACCGCCACCCCTGGACATTGAATCAGTTGTGCCATGAACAAGGAGAATATATATATTTCTCCGCCATCTGCGGATCGAGTGAGTATATGATATACTTTAACCCTTTCTAATCTAAATACTCATTGATGGGTAGTTCCCGTAGGAAATGTTCAGAATAATACGATCAACATAGTTCGTTTGTTGAACTTATCATCTGAACATTTCCCCCACTGAAAATTACTTCTTCTGCTCTTGTGGTATCTGTTTTGTCTGTATGTCGTCTGCTTATATATCAAGAAGACCACTCGAAATTCACCATAGTCCATTCAAATATGTGACCCGCCATATCAAATCCAGTCGTAAGTCGGGATTTCTAATACTGTGTAAATACATAATATATAAATAAAAATGTAAAAATTCGAAAATTATGATTTGTTTAAACACATTTGTATATAGTTCTACTCTGTCGACATAAAGTAGCATAAAGTGAAGTTTGTGTCTATTAATGTGCTTTTGTAATTTGGACATATAGTGATCTATATTCATTCATAATTTAGCTAATTTATTTGTCATTAAATGTGATTATCTCTGATCATATCATGCTGACATTCAACATCCTATAACTTTGGACCGCAACAACACCTTACGTCTGCGACCTATCGGAAACTCTTATCACACTCTGTAGCATGCAACACATAACTCAGATAAAATATTTTTCCACTTACGACTAGTTTTGATATGACGGGTCAAATATACACTGTGATATCTGGGTGCATGGGAGAATCCATTTAGTAAATAACGGGTTAATATTTGCTCTCACAATTGTGTTGGTTTGATTTATCAGGGTTAGCCGTCGCACAGTCTCCAGGAATAACTTGTTTAAAAATTAATTAATATCATTAATAACGAACCGAAGCCGGACGCTTTGGGTCGTAAAATTATAGACTATATATGGTGTTGTGGCGTCACCAATTATTATCTAATACGACACTGCTGTTTTGAATTTTTGCGAGCTCTTTTGTCGCACAGTAGATCGGTGAGCTTAAAGCATTAATGTCGTAATCTGAAATAAACGGGTGCTACTTTCAATTGCCGGCGTTCCAACATGAGGGGAGCTACTATCGGAATTATGCATAGTGAAGTTCATTCGTAGCCGCAGTTTAAATTTTATTGAGAACATAATTATAACATATTATGGACTGTCAAATATTTGCATTGGAGTGCCTTAAAATATAAATGTCACGTGCAATGGGAAAATATCAATCACTCTGGCTGGACTGGAGACAATACTGGAATCGAAATCGAAATTCGTGATGCAAGCAAACGTTATTATATCGCGTTTAAATTATGCTAATATTACATAGTACATACGTGAATCTGATAATCATCAGATATCATTCTATTGTCATGAATCGACAAGAAACACATACGTATGAACAAAGCAGAAGATACATTCGGGTTATCGCAAATTCGGTCGATGATGAAAGCTACATGATGAAGTTGTTCGTCGAGTTTCGATGAAATCGACATGATGACATTTTATGAATGAAATGAACATGATGAAATCGACAAGCTTCTTCGTATAGTACAATTGATCCACTTAAAGTGGACGTTACTGTTTTTGGTTACTATTGTGTAGTTCAAGCACGAAATTTGGTATATCTATTCTGCAAATTAGGACCCCCTCCCTCGTATCAAATCACTATACATTTAACTGTCACAGATAAAGCATGGTGTCGTCCTAACTCGCCATACACTATACAGTTTTGGGCCTTAGTGCATGTACTATTTTTCTTATTGACCAGGGGTTTCAAAATTTCAACTGTATTATTTCATTGACTTGTAAGATTCGAAGCACCATATATCACTGCCACAATTTGATACTGGTAACTCCATTGTGTATCCTGTTTCCGCCGCATACTTTTTTCGCTTCCTTCGTTTGGATTTTTCTCTTGCTTCGGTTACTTCGTAGCTAAGCAATCGAACTAATCTCAATTATTTCAGTTCCTTCGCTACGAAGGAAGCGAAAAAATTAAACGAAGCAAGCGAAGAAATCAAAAAACGAAAGAGAAAAAAAACATCATTGTTATTTCGCTTGCTTCGTTTGTTTGTTTTTTTCGCTTCCTTTGGTTCCTTCGTGCGACAATTTGTTGTGTTTTCGCTTTCGGCGGGTCCTTTGGATACTTCACGAAGCATGCGAAGGGACCACCGAAAGCGAAAAAACCAAACGAAGCAAGCGAAATAACAATGTTTTTTTTCGCTTTCGTCATTTGATTTTTTCGCTTTCCTCGTTTGATTTTTTGGCGAAGGAACCGGATTAATTCAGATTATTTCGCTTGCTTCGCCGTGAATCAAACGAAGAAGTGACAAAAGTATATGGCGGAGACGGGACACCATGCAGGCATAGTATGGTGTCAAAGAGACTTAACATGAGGTCTATTGGAATATCAAGTTTGCTCACTGTGTTCAAAAAGTCCATACATTGATATCTCCGCAAAACCGGCCGTTATATTAGATAGAAGAGGTCCAATCTTTCCAATTCTTTCTCTCAAGCTGCAAAACAGAGTTAAGCCCCCCCCCCCCCCCCCGCTACGCGATGTCTGAACGCTGTCGGTATGTGTGGTTTCTTAATTAAATCAAATATTTTTTATTGAAGTATTTTGTCAGTTACAATTCATTCTGGCTTGATCTAGACAATTTTCAAATGAATATAGACAGTTCAGTTTCTCAGAGTAATGCAGAATGAATTGTTACCCGCCATATCAAATCCAGTCGTAAGTCGGGATTTATAATAATGTGTAAACACATAATTTATAAAAACAATGTAAAAATTCGAAAATTATAAAAAAAATTGGACACATTTGTATATAGTTCTACTCTGTCGACATAAAGTAGCATAAAGTGCAGTTTGTGTCTGTTAATGTGCTTTTTAATTTGTATATATAGTGATCTATATTCATTCAGAATTTAGCTAATTTATTTGTCATTAAATGCGATTATCTCTGATTATATCATGCTGACATTCAAAATCCTATAACTTTGGACCGAAACAACACATTAAGTCTGCGACCTATGTAAAGCTCTTATCACACTCTGTAGCATGCAACACATAACTCAAATAAAATATTTTTCGACTTACGATGGTTTTGATATGCCGGGTCACAATTGTAACCTACTAAAGTCTCAAATAAATAAATAAATACGACAATTCTTCACATTACGCATAGGTGCGGGCAGCAGTAAGTCCTGTGCAGGGGACTGGACTCTGCATGGAGCTTGCATGTGACTGTGAATTATCGTAGAAGAACACTGGCATTTTCGTACAAAATATCATAAGTTTTGTTTCTGATGTGTTGACAATCATGTTCCATGTCTCGGCATAATCGTGAAATGCTTGGAATCCCCTGATGCATGTCGTTTGGCAATTTGTCTGATCAATACAGTGTTAGATCTTTACTCACTATGCATATTATATGTCGGCTCAATGGAAATTATCTTCGTGCATTGATTCTTTTTCTGTACTATAGCATCATTGGTGAGTAGTTATCCCATAATGGGCTACAGGCTATACTGTTTGTCTGATCATCATGATTTTTTAAATTTATGTGATTATTGACATGCTGAGGTGTTTTAAGCCAAACTCATTGCAAAAACAGTCAAAAAGACTTGCAGGAAAAAAAAATTGAGTTGCGGAAAAAAAAATTGTTGGTTCCATCGAACACCCACCCACCCCGCCATACGTGCCCGGAAAAATTCCCCGCCTTCCACGTCCATCATTTATCGACGCTCATATGTGGCCATTTGTATGGCGCTGTTCAGGGCTATTCGTTTAATTCGCGGTGTGTTCGTATTGAACACTAGTATACTGGAACTCCGGGCGTGTAACATTGGTTTGAACAAATGTCGCGTACAAATTATGCTTGAAATCCCTCATAGTGTTATTTCATATACTTCCTATTTTAGAACCATGACCATTCGTCAATTCAAACACATTTCCATTGCAAAGCATACAATGCTACAAGAGCTAATTTTTCAACAAGGTTCGACTGGGATGGACTATGTGATACGCACTTTTAGTAAATATACTAATCAATACAATTGACTTTGAAATCACGTCACTTGTTATTAACTTGGTCAACGACTTAATGCGTGCGCAGACTCAAGCGGTTTCTTCCAATAACCACCCCATCATGCCGACTCAACTGCACAAATCGAAGCAACACATGTCCATCACCGACTAAACAGGCAACCGTCTTGTATATACACCTAGAGGTATATCGACTATAGTACTTTTGTGTTACTATATTGTTATGTTTATACACAATCATATGGTTTTCTTATTTGCTATATACTGACATACACGTACTTCTCTTCGTGTGACTATGTTGTCACGACAGAAGAATAAATTATCGTATCTAATGTATTGTGCATGCAGGTGAAACTGTTTAATTGTTTATATCCCTATTGCTGTGGAAATATTGAAATGAGTCATGGCATAAAATGCTTTGATGAATAATAGATTCAACCAAAACAATATCGTTCCACCAGAGCGATCAAGGAGGACACTTGTATTCAGCGTGGAGATTTATCCACTCTTCCTATCTGTTATCCGATAGCATCAATTCCCAGGAGCGTTTTGGTCGCACATGGCGGTCCGTTGTTGAATACTCACTGTGTTTGCTAAAACAAACCTCTCCCCACTTCGAAACACGCAAGTGTGCTCAATGGCGCGTTGATATTGACAGGATTTATTTGATAAAAAACCTTACTGATTTTGTATTTCGTTTATATGACAATCGTGTGTCCTGTTTTCGTTGTTGAACACTAAGATTTTACGAATGCGCAGAAATTAATATTTTGCTATCACTGATTTGGGACTTGGTACTGACTATGGTAAGTCACATTATCCTGCTTTCGTGTTAAAGCCTAGCCACCGGGAAGGACTTAATTGTTCTACTTAAACGTATCTACAGGGCCACTGAACTCGGTCACATGATGGGTAACGAAACACTCATAACAAATCGCTAATTCTCGCTTCCGATGCTTATTTCTCGAAAACAACAAATATTCGTGTTGTGCCATATTAGCGAAAGAAGAACTATATATTTATTGTGTCCATTGAACAAAACCGCTTGCGAGTAAATGACGAAAACATTTTTGGGGATTCGACCCGTTTTGCGTAAATAATCACCGTCGGGCTTTTGGATCATAATGTCGAAGGAGATACGAAACTTTTGCATAATATATATCCTCTGTATAAAATACTGTCTAATGTTATAATACTGTTTGGCTTTTAATGTTGGATTCAGGTTTCCAGACCTCAAGTTACAACAAAAACATGCAAGAAGTAATTTATAATAGCTGCTGGCTCTGTTCCGATGAAAGAACACTAACTATTTCAACACCGGGCCGATGTATACCGATGTATACCGATGTATACCGATGATGTATACCGATGTATACCGATGTATACCGATGTATACCGATGTATACCGATGATGTATACCGATGTATACCGATGTATACCGATGATGTATACCGATGTATACCGATGTATACCGATGATGTATACCGATGTATACCGATGTATACCGATGTATACCGATGATGTATACCGATGTATACCGATGTATACCGATGATGTATACCGATGTATACCGATGTATACCGATGATGTATACCGATGTATACCGATGTATACCGATGATGTATACCGATGTATACCGATGTATACCGATGTATACCGATGTATACCGATGTATACCGATGTATACCGATGTATACCGATGTATACCGATGTATACCGATGTATACCGATGTATACAGATGATGTATACCGATGTATACCGATGTATACCGATGTATACCGATGTATACCGATGTATACCGATGTATACCGATGTATACCGATGTATACCGATGTATACCGATGATGTATACCGATGTATACCGATGTATACCGATGATGTATACCGATGTATACCGATGTATACCGATGATGTATAACGATGTATACCGATGTATACCGATGTATACCGATGTATACCGATGTATACCGATGTATACCGATGTATACCGATGTATACCGATGTATACCGATGTATACCGATGTATACCGATGATGTATACCGATGTATACCGATGTATACCGATGATGTATACCGATGTATACCGATGTATACCGATGTATACCGATGATGTATACCGATGTATACCGATGTATACCGATGTATACCGATGTATACCGATGATGTATACCGATGTATACCGATGTATACCGATGATGTATACCGATGTATACCGATGTATACCGATGATGTATACCGATGTATACCGATGTATACCGATGTATACCGATGATGTATACCGATGTATACCGATGTATACCGATGATGTATACCGATGTATACCGATGTATACCGATGATGTATACCGATGTATACCGATGTATACCGATGATGTATACCGATGTATACCGATGTATACCGATGTATACCGATGTATACCGATGTATACCGATGTATACCGATGTATACCGATGTATACCGATGTATACCGATGTATACCGATGATGTATACCGATGTATACCGATGTATACCGATGATGTATACCGATGATGTATACCGATGATGTATACCGATGTATACCGATGTATACCGATGTATACCGATGTATACGGATACCATTTTGTTCAGAAACAATGCGATAATTAATGTTGCCAATCTAACTATATCGTCGAAACATGAAATAACCGTTCACGAAAACCTGTATAGGCATAAAAGCGCCTTTTGGGTCTTGGTATTCTCGTTAACATCAAAAAGACGATACCGGGTTTCGCAAAAAATTGCCCAGAACCTGATTATATTTATAAATAAAGAAAAAACTTCGGAAATTTTCTAGCTGTGCAATCATTGATGGAATTATAAAGCATATGTGAACTAGAGCTTTATAATTCCATCAATGATTGCACAGCTAGAAAATTTCCGAAGTTATATAGCTTCCATGTATCGATCCGCGAGAATCAATCGTGAAATTATTCAGTATAATGTCATACAGTAGCTGTGATCACACTTCGCGATGGTCTGACGGTAAAACATTTTAAAGACGCAGACAATCCACATAGAGAAAATGAAAAAAACTAGACATATTTTGTTCTTATATTCATTGCCCCAATTTAAAATGTTTGCGATTCTAGTCATTGTTTATAACAATCCCTGAATTTGATGAAATTGAATGTCGTTTACTCACAAAACTCATAATAAAATGTCAGCATCAGATTATCGCAACTTGAACATAACAAATACTCAATCTAAGAACTTTTTGACATTCAGATATTAAGTTAAAAAAACACCCAAAGGTCATTTGTTGAACTTATTATCTGAATATTTTGTACAAAATAATATCCTTCTGAACTAGTATTAGATTTTCATCTGTCTGTCTGTCGTCGGCTCAGAGGAAATTTTGCAAACTCCTGTTCAATATGAAAACTAGTACATGTACTAAGGCCCAAACTGTATAGTGTATGGCGAGTTAGGACAACACCATGCTTTGTCTGTGAAAGTTAAATGTAGAGTGAGTTGATATTGGTTCCGACTTATTTACGAGGGAGGGGGTCCTAATTTGAAAACAGATATACCCAAAAAAGGGATTCTATATACATTAAGGTTATAATCACATTACATGGATTATATATACATTAAGGTTATAATCACAGTACAGGGATCATATATACATATATATATCGTCATGTTCTGTCCATGTAAGTACAAACTTTAACCCTCAGACCCATCGCGAATTAAGGTCTCAAGTCTCAAGTTTGTGATTGAAAAGTATATACTTCAAAAATGCTTTATAGTATTTGTAATACAATTATCAAATGAACAAACGGACTAAAGATACATTATACTAAAGATACAATATAACTACGTGGTATGTGCCGTTCTCTTTGTTCTTTTCTATCTCATGAAATGTGACAATGCATTGGTTATTTCTAAGGGGGAGTAGAACCAAATTTACCCCCCGACTGAGACTCAAAAGTTAATAGTTCAGCATAAACACAAACCAGAAAGTTTAAAATCAACAACTCAATAACATCGATGTTACAGTTGCTCGAAGAAATGCGTGAGTAAAATGGGTTATTAATACAAATTTATTTAAAAACTGAATATTGTTATAATAACTTCACCTAACAGGCAGGGAAAATAGAACACAATTATATATCAAACTTTGACTCTCAAAAACACCTGGTCATAGAGAAACAAAAGGCCATTTGAACTGATAATCAGGATAAACAATGAGATCGAGACAAGCCTATTAACTTGGACTCGAAGCCCAGTTAACTAAAGTGAGGTTCGAATTCTGCAACAGTTTTAATACTTCCTGTAACATTGGGCTCGTAAAGTTGAGCTCATTCTGCACAAGTATGCCTAACTCGATAAAAACATTGCAAATTAACGACTATAACAAATGCAATTATATACGCAATTTAGGGACCCCATAGCGAATTATGTTCTGGAACATCAAACTTAAAATCACAACAAAGATATACAACTTTCAATTGAAGACGACAGTCATTGTGTAAATCATAAAGCGTTCGTTTCATTTGTGACCAAAAATCATAGTTGAACAAAACTATTACCGCAAAACAAAGATACCAAACACGAACAACTATTTTCTGAAAATTGTTTCATATAATTGTCTGTCCACCACTGGCACCCAGTGTACAATGCTTCGAATGTCGACAATGTTCTCCTTGGATAGAATATATTTTAATTCCATCACTGGAGCTTCGGACAAACTTGTATCTGCTGTGTACGTAAACTTGCTCCGTTTGGTGTCGGGGATGATATATACAAACGAAAATGTAGCATCACTAACACGCACGTTGAACGAACACGTAACTTGTTCGTTTGCTGCATTCAGTACATGTTTCACTTATGTGAAAAGAACTAAACTAAAATTCAATAAAACTGACGCCTTTTAATAATTAAAGTCAGACCTCTTCACCTGCAAAAAAGCGCATTCAACGGTCTGACAAAACTCAATGCGCAAACTAGGACAACTGGGCTGAAGATTTCCGAGATATTGAATATTTTCATATTATGGACGAGCATACATTGTCCACCCCATGATATCGCGTTGCCATCCCTACCAGCAATATGTTGGTCCCACATAGCATTATTATTATTTTTATTGACAGAGCAATGGCTATCAGGTTAAATATTGTCAACTTCTTTTCGCAAGAAAAATTTAGATATGTTCGCTTTTAGTAGCGAAATCCTTGAAAGCGTGAGGTGCCTGTTAGAAATTCCAAAACTATGGGGTAAAACATTCCCAGAGTTAGAACATTTTGGTATGGTCCGGTTCAAGGGAATGCAATTGGAAATTATTCGGTGGTGAAGCACCACCCCTCCTCGACAAAAATCACACACGTCCCATTATTTTTAAATATAGTCTTCTGATAACGTTTCTGCCGTAAATGTAACAAAAATCAATCACAATAAAACTAAAAATTGGAATGTGAATTTGGGTAATATCAAGAATGTGAAGACGGACGTTTGGATGACCCATCAACCCATTATAATATAGCTTTATATATAATTACAACACGCCAATCAGCCCTCGACCAACGGAAGTTATCCAATGAGGTCCGGTGACCGACCTTTATTTACTGTAAAGATCTTTAAGTCGTCGCATGTTCTATCAAACGGTCTGTCGTGATTACAATCGGCATATGCATAGTATTCGCGGAGCACACCTTGATTGACAAATTATGCACTCCAGATCATTCAAATCAATGATTTGTCCGCCGATATGAGTAATACTAATATGGGCTGTGATACCATGTTTTATCATAACAAGAAACTACAGGGACGTAGCGACATTGAATACATGGGTGACACATCTTTCTATACATATACACGTTAGTAATTAAATCAGAACAGTTTGTAATACCGAGTACGCCATACTAAAACTTCAGAGAAGGGGTTGGTATTAGGACGAGCATGGGCATTTGCTTTGTCCGCGAAATCCCGTAGTTACTATCGCGAACACTAGCATATTTAGTAGCCTCTACCCCCACAAAAACAATGAACAAATGTAATTAACGACAGACCATTTTACAGCGCAGACAACATCTAAAGATGTGTAAAATAAGTAAAGGTCGGTAATCTGACCCCATTGGATAACTTACATGCACATTGGTCGAACGTGCTGCTTGTGATATTATAAATCCGGCTTCGAATGTATGGAGTAAATAAATCCGATACTTAGGAGTAATGCACAAATGAATAGAATAGTGGTGTGCTCTTTAATTAATCCACGATTAACACAAAAGCTATAGAGACACCATTATAAGACATATCATTTAACAATGTGTTGATATCAACTGTGGAGTATTAATTTGTATTCACCGGACCAAGTTTGTAAAACTGACCACAAATTTAATTGGTGAGAGAAACTCGTCACTGATTGTAAATTTCTCGGACTGATTGGGTGTTATAAATATGTTGTAAGCACGACGTCCGGTTTAAAAGCGAAATTAACACCAGGTTGTAATAAATTAAAGCGATTTATTTCACTTATAAATCGGACGCCGTACTTATAACGTATATGAAAATCTTAGACAAAACCATGCGTGCTTTAATGTCGTATCCCGATAACATCACACCGAGCCATCGATAGATTGCAATCACGTCAGGGCAGGAGTGTATAATCTCCAGTATCACACCTATTGATATGTTTAATCACATAACATGCGTTTAATCAAGCATTTTTAGTTGACTAACATTTGCGAAGAAAACATTTCAGACCACTAATTAACAAGTGTGAAAATATAATGAAACAAAGTTATTTTCTTCCGATACCATTTCTTCCAAATTTCAGAATCCGCCATTCGTCAAATGTTTACACATAACGATTTTGTGTGATGCAATTGGTCAATGAGATACAACATTATAGCACGGAGAAAGTTTTGCACACATGGACATACAACACAATTACACAGCATGTATCGTGGGGGCTGTGGGGCGAATACACGGTTTATGGGCATCAAACGAAAGAAAATTTCGCGGCGATTTCAACGATACCGATATCTCATTTTCCCGCCAAAATGGAATTACAACATTATAGTTCTCAGATGCCTCGCACAAATTTCAATCTCTTACTTTTCACCAATTTTCACGCTGGTGGATTTTATTGATAGCGCCAACAAATTTAACCCAATTTCACCAGTAAGAAGCATCAGAGCTTTATTAAGAGCATTTGTCCATCCGGTATCATAGGCACAAATTGAGAAACATATTCCTGCATGGTTTCAGAATATATCTTGAAATTTTGCGCAACTATCCACTCTCTGTGTCTTCAAATGCAATATTGGTAACCCTCGGACAACAGACGAGGCATGATAACGCCCGCACAGTAATATCAAATAGCTATATTCATATGGAAAAAAGCCGAGAACGCCTACGGGCAATGAACAATTATATCATCGGACAATATTGCAGGGATAGTCCTACATATGGAACAGGATATCTTTACGATCTATTATTTATTTACAATAGAAACAAGGAACGACTTCCCCCTTACATACACAAATAATTTTTGTCATGTCAGTATTAGAGCTGTGGGAATCCAGTTGTATTATACTGCAATCCAAACCTAATTGTGTCCAGAAAAACACGTGTTATGGAGCACAACCGGTACCGATAAAAGATTTCGGGGCACTGAATATTGTTCTTTTTTCGGCAAGGGGGGATGATCAAAGTTTTAATTTCCAATTACACCTGGCATATATCAATTTTTTTAATTTTAAATACTCAATTTGTACCCCACTAGTTGTAATTATCCACCTAATCCCTCGATCTAAAACGACATAATTATATTATGCTATAAAGAATGGCGGAAAGTTAAACTATGGGTGCAATCTCAACACATGCTCGGGCTGTTGTGCCCCTTATATCATCACGAACCTACGGTACATTTGACTCATCACCACATATCCGAGTTAGAATTGTTGCACATTCGTTCACATATAAATTCCAGAACATTTTATTCAATAACAAAATTACCACAGGTCGTTTGTTGAATTTGGTATCTGAACATTTCCCACCAATGATAAATTCAACTCATTTAATTTCCTCAAGAATATAATCTAAAATGCATCCAAGGAACATAAAGTTAAACCTATCGCTCAAAAGAACTAAAATATGTAAACCATTATTCATAAAGATCAGGACTGCCATAGCAGAAAGAAATTAAGTGACTGAAAATTTCACCGCACCCTACAACACCGACAAGTCAGAAATATATAGACGTCCTAAAAAAAGAGAGATCATGGTGACGAATATATTGTCTACACCGTCAAAGATATCTGCGGAAGCCTTAAACAAAAGCCAATTAAGTCAAAGCTGGGGGAAAAGTTGTTCAATGTTCCTGAACCTATATGTGTCGGATCCCGGAATTCAAATTTCTGTAGGCAAATCTTGACCATGCGAAGGAATTATATTTTAGATAACTAGATTTTAAACACAAATAAATAAATCATTATATAATATCCTTTTCTGTCGAAAATCGACCCTATACCAGTAATAGATTGTTAAAATGCATAAGTTAAAAGGTACTGTACGTTATTTTCAACAAACAACAACGGCCTATTATCGATAATATATACATGTAGAACAAAACATTTGTTCATGTTCAACTGTCATAATGCTCGGTTAGTGACAGGTGGATATCTCTCATGTGACTTGGTCTCTATGGCATCACATGTGGGGATAAGTATATACACAGTACTGTGATGATACAGGGCCCAGTTGGGGCCATTTCAGGAACGATAACTCTATCCGACCTATATGCAGTACTCCCGTCTAGACAGTTTGACCTATATTCTCCGCCCACGTATTGCATCATGGTATATTTGTATACCGGTTGGACATGTCCAAAAAAATTCAAAAACTTCAAAAACTTCAAAAATTTCAAAAACTTCAAAAACTTCAAAAACTTCAAAAATTTCAAAAATTTCAAAAACTTCAAAAATTTCAAAAATTTCAAAAACTTCAAAAATTTCAAAAAAATTCAAAAACTTCAAAAATTTCACAAATTTCAAAAAACTTCAAAAATTAAACAAAATTCAGTAAACAATATGGCTTGTTACCATTCATCGGAAAGCTATGGGGGTACGGTGGTGAGCGCCACCGAAAAAAGCAAGTGAGCGAGGGAAAAAAGAGAAAAATAACATGACAAGTGGTACATAGTACAATTTATTATATTAACTATTCACTGTCACTTTCGTCCGAATTGTCATCACTTTCGTCAGATGTGTCATTTGTTTCGTCCATGAACTTTTCTAGCAATGGTCTGTACTTTAATATTGACATTTTCACTGCATCACGATCTTCAAAACCATTCTTCATATATTTCTCCACTTTATCCATGACACTGTTGTGCAGAGTACCATTGCGCAGCCACATATTCTTTATTATTGTCCAAGCATAAACATTCATAAATAGCCTCATGCCTTCAGTTTTAAGATCTGTACTTTTAAGGTCCTTGTCAGCTTGTACTTTTGCCTCTTTTTCTGTCGAGCCATTTTCCATATACGTTTCCACGTTATCACTCCATGCTCCTTGTGCTTTATCTCTTCTCTCATCACACAAACTTTTGAAGTATTCATCTTCAATCGATTTAATTTTCTTATTCTGACTATCATCTGTGTCCTCAGTTAATTTTCGTTTTAACTTATTTTCTTGACACCAGTTTTTTACGTGTCTATGGACATCATGCTGATCTTCGAACAAAAGCCCACAGTCATTGCAAGGGTACGACATGTCTTCTCGAATGCCTATGTTTTTATGGTTTTCTTTATTAATTTCATTGATCTCACCAGGTGTCCTTATGTCCTTAGTATAGCCATTATGTTGACCCTGGAGCACAATATAATTATATGTCATGCACTCCCGTTGACCAGGGAGATCTCTGTCATCATATTTCATCTCATTCCGTTGATCCGGGCTATTGTTGTCATCACATTTCACCACATTCTGTTCATCTGGGTGCTCGCTGTCCTTATGGAGATTATATTTCATGCCATTCCATTCACCCATATGTTGGTTCGTGTCCTCTTTTAGCACATTCTGTCGCAGCTGTAATGTGTCCGGGGTTGCGGCTTTTAAATCCACCAGTAGGTAACCGTACGGTTCACTCGTCGCTTCCGTAAACTCTCGCATCATACGTTGAGGGCATTCAGGATACATCTGTCTTGATAATGTTGAAATTAAACCCTTGTCAATTGGATTATTGAACAATACCAAATATTGACAATTTCGTCGTTGCGTCGGATCTTTGTTGTAGTAGAAATTCTGGTTCAAACTTATCAAAGATAAGTTCAAATGGTGACTTCCTTCGGAATGTAAATCATTAACTCTCTGGTCTTTTGATGAAGTTTGCATCAAGTCATCGAGTACAACTAGATTTTTATACTTGGGGTTGATAAGAGAATCCAAGTTTGCTGGTATTCCCCGTATAAAGTTGACCTGAGGGGTGACGGTATACTTTATGTCATCATATAGGGGCTGCCAATATTTATAAAACCATATTATTCTGTCAGGTGCGGGTGATATTTTTGAGGCAGACTTTTGTAGCAAGGTTTTCACGAAGTATGTCTTCCCACTAGATGTCGGTCCACTTACGCATGCCGTGAATGGATGCTTGAAAATAAAATCTTCTTGGACATTAGCCATTGGATCATCAAAGCAGGATGTTATGTCGCTTTGTTGCTGTTTCCCCCGCTGGTGTTGTTGTTGTTGTTGTTGTTGTAGATGTGGTTGTTGTGGTTGTTGTTGTGGTTGTTGTTGTTGCTGATGATGCTGCTGTTGTTGTTGTTTTGGCTGATGATGATGCTGTTGTTGTTCTGAAGGCGTGTGTTTAACTTTGATATGACGCTTCAAACTATCTTGCCAAGCATCCTGGTTAGGGTTTTGAGTGCAACACATTGCATAGTTCACTGACACCGAGTGATCGACTTGAGACTTTGAACTCGTCAGTGACAGATAACACTCATGTCAGACTCAGTCTGAATTAGCAAGCTCAATGACGTATTAAACCTGGAGTGAATAATTACTTAATTTACTACTAAATTACTAATTAATATTATTACTTTATTACTGATACTGTGATAGATCAGGCCATGAATCTATACTCTCTGGCTAACGCCCAGAGGCAGAGTAGAGATTCAGGGTATGAATTAGTTCTGTATTTAACCCTTTACCCAACAAACCGGCCAAAACCGGCCAAATAAAGCTTCAACAGCCTAAAATATCTTCGGTCTGTCTCAATAGAACCATACAAATATGATATCATTGGAACCGGCTGCTTGACCACATTGTGATGGTTACAGTTATGCCCTGTTCCAATGCATTCTCTTATATATGAGAGTCGACCATAGGTCGCCTCGCATATATAACAGAATGCATTGGCCTAAAAAAGATCTTTTTTTTAACACTTTTTACCATTTTTTCTTACATTCTTTAACAATTTTATAATTTTTAATGTGTTAAGCCAATGCATTCTCTTATATATGCGAGGCGACCTATGGTCGACTCGCATATATAAGAGAATGCATTGGCACAGGGCCGTTCTGTTGGGTAAAGGGTAACTGACACGAATCAAGTCGTTTGGTAGTTTGAAAAAGGCAGTGATTGGTGAATCTGATTCAAATAAACAGTGAATTTACTCAACAGAGCGGCCCTGTGCCAATGCATTCTCTTATATATGCGAGTCGACCATAGGTCGCCTCGCATATATAAGAGAATGCATTGGCTTAACACATATTAAAAATGATAAAATTGTCAAAGAATGTAGAAAAATATTATAAAAAATGTTAAAAAATGTAAGAATGTATTACTTGGTTGGTTTGATGATATAGGTCTGATATCAGCCATCGATATTACTTGGTTGGTTTGATGATATAGGTCTGATATCAGCCATCGATATTACTTGGTTGGTTTGATGATATAGGCCTGATATCAGCCATCGATATTACTTGGTTGGTTTGATAGTACAGGCCTGATGTCAGCCATCGATATTACTTGGTTGGTTTGATGATATAGGCCTGATATCAGCCATCGATATTACTTGGTTGGTTTGATAGTACAGGCCTGATGTCAGCCATCGATAGCATCATTTCAGCCTTCGACCTTCGGTATACCTTCGGCTGATATCGGGCCTAATATCAAATCAACAAAGTGATATTCTCTAAATATTCCTGGTGGATAAGCATCGCATTTGCATGGTGAAGTGTATTATATATACAACAATAATGTACTGATATTCAAAGCTCTCTTCTGACATTTGATTATCACTAGGATAGTATCGGCAATTGAATTGGAATGAAGCTTCATCAAATGTACATGAAAATGTACCTCAAAATGTGTAAAAAATATTCCCCATGCAGTACATTAAATGGTTATGACCATACGCACATATTTGGGTTCTATCAGAAGCATATATATAGTATACATGATGTTAATGATAAAACAATTACTGGGCATATAATCGATAATTTATAATAAAGAATGATTGTGTAACTTAATAAGACACTTTAATCAGTTAAGTAAATAACTGTCCATCGTTTGACAACATGCAACACTGGCAAAGTTTCATTCCATTTATTCGCTTCCCCAGGGTTTCCTGAGTAGAATGTTCGTAGGACACTATATGCACACTTCTTTTGAGAATTTGGTATGAATGACTGTCATGTTCTGGAAATTGCGATATATATTACCTGTGGAAATATAAAAATCATTCTCAAGTAAGAAAATAGTCAACTAATTATATCCGCTGGCTAAAATGGATCGATATATAAACTGGTGTGAAAATGTGAATATCCGTGTGTGTGACGTGAGCGTTATATGCAGTACGAGCGTTACCTATTTTATATAAATAGGTCTAAACAAACAATTGTTAACAATTTGCCAACAACTGCATATTAAACTATTCCAGAGAAATTTTGTGTCTCGTGCACTATTTAAGTGAGTAGTTTAACTCCGTTTAGTGACTGTATTGACGATTAAAGTTAAATTGATTGAGCGCAATCGCAATTTGCAATACGTCGACAATAGGCAAGTTAACCTTTTACCCAACAGAACGGCCCTGTGCCAATGCATTCTCTTATATATGCGAGTCGACCATAGGTCGCCTCGCATATACAAGAGAATGCATTGGCTTAACACATATTAAAAATGATAAAATTGTCAAAGAATGTAGAAAAATATTATAAAAATTGTTAAAAAATGTAAGAATTTTTTTGTTTTAGGCCAATGCATTCTCTTATATATGCGAGGCGACCTATGGTCGACTCGCATATATAAGAGAATGCATTGGCACAGGGCATAACTGTAGCCATCACAATGTGGTCAATGAACCGGTTCCAATGATATCCATATTTGTATGGTGTTAGTGAGACAGACCGAAGATATTTTAGGCTGTTGAAGCTTTATTTGGGCGTTTTTGGCCGTTTTGTTCTGTAAAGGGTTAAACTCGTTGAGAATGCATGACGAAGAACTCAACACATCTAATGGAAATTGATCTAATCCTTCAGTTTTATTATTTTACTCCGCCTTCTTTCGGGTGGATACTTGAGCAATAAAACTATACAGAACTCAGTACTTACTTTGAGGTGGTAATTTCGTCGGCCATTTGTACACTAAAAATAGTAACCACGTGACCGAGTTTGGTGGCTCTGATCTATATCAGAGAACGAGGCTACCAAGATGGCGGTTTAAAAATATTTCGTCTCCGTTTGGATGGACATAATTCGACTATTTGTATGTTAATACAGCAACTTTGAACAGGATTGTGAGTATGGCAGATAAAAAAAGACCCACTGTTATGAGTTCCACATCAGATGCTGATGACAGTCTCAACAACGACTCTAAAACTTCAAACAAAAAATTGAGCGCCCAGAATAAAAAGCAAAAAACTAACACTGCAACAACAGGTCAGACAAAAATTAGTTTTGCATCTCAGCAAAAATCAACAATGCAAGCTTCAAACAGTATATAAAGTATGCTGGCAGATATTCAGCCAAAACTGGAGCAGGTTGTTACCAAAACTGATCTTGAGAAAAGTTTGGAACCTGTAGTGAGGAAAAGTGACTTAGATGACACAATAGGAAAACTGAAACAAGAATATGATAAAAAACTTGAAGACACAAAAGATGAATACAGAGGTAAATTTCATGATCTAGAATTAAAATAAGACCAAATGGATATAAAAAGTAAAAATGATGATAAAGAAGCAGACTATAGAAAAGATCAACTTGATGCACTTGAACAAAAGTTCTGCAAGCTCGAGCAGAAATATAATAGATTGGAGCAGCATACACGGAAAGAGAGTATTCGCATATATGGTATTGCTGGTGATCACAGACAGGAAGACTCTGATGATAGTGAAGAAAAAGTGCTGAAAACATTAAACAAAACACTGGCATTGAATCTGACTCAAGCTGATATCAGTATTGCCCACAGACTTGGCGAATATTCTGAAGGTAATTCGAGGGGCATTATTGTGAAATTCGTCCTCCGGAAAACAAAAAATGATGTGATAAAACACAGAAAGCTGAAGGGGAGCAAAATTGTAATAAAAGAAGACTTAACACAATTTAATTCTTTCATTGTCAAGAAGGCAAAGGAACTTGATAGGGTAGAAGACAGCTGGGCCATAGGAGGGAAAATATATGTATCATATGTGGACAAAACAAAGAAGAAGAAGCAGATCAGCTCATTGTCTGATATATAAATTCATACATGTATTATAATCTGCATATACATATGCTAAAATGTTATGATGTTTGGTATGACACGCACAGACCTTTATTTAAAGACACATCAAGAGAATTATAGCTAAATATTAAATTTATTTATAATTCACTTTATATGTACTTGTACACTCATATATATACCAAAACATCATAATATTCATAACATGCCACTTCATTACTTCATAGAGAAGATCTGATATATGCTGAAGCAAGTTACGGGTGATATACTCACGTACTGACGATAAAATCCCACTGTGGAAATAATCCTTTTGGGGCAACTATTCACAAACTTATAAACGGAAACGCTCTCCATTAAAAACGACAACATGAAATGCTAAATCCCATTTGATAACAATATAACCACATTGCTCAGCATTGCTCACTAAACAACAGAGCAACTTCTGTGTTCAAATTGTTCCCGAACTGACACAGTTATTCCACCTTCGTGATTTTCATGCAAACCGTGACTTATGAATGACCCCCTTCCCTCAAGTGGCCTGATCATCGGACAACAAAAGATATAACTATGTTCGCGTCAACTCATTCTATATAAACTCGGTACAGCTGAGCTCAAAGTAAATTGGTTACACTGTCGAGAAACCACCGACAACTAAATTTCGCCGAATTGCAGAAATGCTTCGACTGCAACACATGAACAACCAGTCTGGAAATGCTAAAACATATAGCTCATCTTATTTTCTCACCTCATTCCATTCATAAACGGAACTACTTACATATTGCCAAATCATAATTTTATTGTATTTCTTTGATATCCGCAGACTTGAATCTATGAAAAGCATCACAAACAATGATTTGATACTCTCATTATTAGTAATGTTACAGGAACGGTATATTGTCATGGGCAGGAAAGATAACTCTAATGATTTCAAGCTAATCTATGACGGGTAGAATTAGACTGGGTGAACTTCAGAGAGATGAGTCGTATGATTTTGCTCGATTGTTTACAGGGTCGCAACACGATGATGACAATATGCCGGCCCCCTCCCCATACAATTTGATTGATCATCGGTGCGATTACGTTACTCCATCGCAATTGAAAGAAAATATTACTTCTCGCAAAAATACCCTATCATTTTTAGGACTTAATTGTCGAAGTTTAACGGCGAATTGGGATACATTTGTAGATCTTTTATCCGACATTCAGCAATCGGGAAAATATACCACTGCGATAGCCTTAAGTGAAATATTCAAAATTAAAACTAAGTTCACTCTTCCTGGATATCACGAATTAATTAACAATACACGACCAGTTGATGATGACGGTAGGGGTGGGGTGGGCATATTCTTAAAAGATGATTTATCGTATAGAATACGTACAGACCTGTCAATCTTCACCCCCCACGTGATCGAATCACTATTTGTAGAAATCGACACTGGTAAAAATGCTTCCTATATTATTGGATCAGTGTATAGGCCAAACACAGCCGCGTTAGCGGATCTTGATATATTTATAACTAAAATGACTGAAATTGTTGGACAAATAAGTGAATCGGGGAAGAAGGCTTACATTTTAGGTGACTTTAATCTTGATTTACTCAACATATCGAGTCATAAAAAAACTAGCAATTTTATCGACACTATGTTCGACAAGGGATTTATGCCGGTAATAACAAAACCCACACGAGTTACCGAATACTCAGCTACTCTAATTGACCACATCTACACCAACAATCTTGTATCAGAAGCTCATTCAGAAATTATTTTAACTGATGTTTCAGATCATTTTGCAACTTTTTATGCTGAAAAAAGAAATTCGATACCTACGAATACGAGACCACAGAAAACTTGGGAAAGAATAATGAATAGAAGTAACCTCATGAAATTTAAACAAATTCTGGCTGATCATGACTTCACTAGTATATATAATTCACAGTCGACAAATGAAGCGTATGACAACTTTATAAACATATATACAACTGCATTCAATGCAGCTTTTCCACTCAAACTATCCACTACACCGAAAAAATATGTAAAAAAAGAACCGTGGATGACCAACGGTACGATCTGCTCTTCTATCAAAAAGAATAAATTATATGCAAAAAAACTCAAAAATCCAACTGAATATAATATAACTGAATACAAAGAATATTGTAAACAATTTAACAAATTGAAGAGAAAAAGCAAAGCAGAGTACTATGCCAAAACTTTATCAGAACACCGATGTAATATGAAGCGAACTTGGGTTATTTTGAAAAAATCACTTAAACTATCAACGAGCTTTTCACAGATTCCACAGAAACTTATGCATAACAACAAAGAATTCACAACACCAGAGTCAATCGCGAAAGAGTTAAATGACTATTTTGCCAACATTGGTCAAACAACGAGTGATAGCGTTCCAATCGGCAATGGAAAAACGTTTTCGTCATACCTATGCAAAGAAAACCCTTAAAAATATGTTCATATTCCCAACCGATCTTGAAGAAATTATAAAAGTAAGCGAAAGCATCGCCCGCAAAGGTAGCACCGACATCGATGATCTCTCAACAAAATTAATGAAAAATACTATTCACGAAACGGCAACAGTCCTTACACATATATTCAATCTTTCATTTAAAGACGGCACATTCCCCGAAAAAATGAAAACCGCAAAAATTGTCCCTATACATAAAGGCGACAGTAAAGAAAATATTGCAAATTATAGACCTATTAGCATATTACCAGTCTTCTCAAAATTAATCGAGAAAATTATTCAGAATAGATTATTCTCTTTCTTGTCCAAACATAACATTCTACATAATAACCAGTTTGGTTTTCGAAAAAAACACTCTACCATCCATCCACTAATGCAACTTTTACATTACGTGGCAGAGAAAAATGATCAGCCAACTAGAGATTCAACTGTGGGACTATTTATCGATCTGTCTAAAGCCTTTGACACAATAAGTCATGAAATACTTTTAGCCAAACTCAATCACTATGGAATTCGTGGGATAGCGAACGAATGGTTTTCAAGCTATCTCAGGGACAGACGACAATATGTTGAATTTCTTGGTTCAAAATCGCACTTTAACCCTATCACTTGTGGAGTGCCCCAGGGGTCCATCCTCGCACCGACAATTTTCCTCTTGTACGTTAACGATATGCCCCGCAGTACATCATTAAAATTACTTTCATTCGCCGATGATACCACTATATATACATCAGACCATAAATACGACCGCCTTAAAAAAAAATCAACGAAGAACTAAGAAATGTCTTTATATGGTGCTGCTGCAACAGACTTGCAATAAATGTATCCAAAAGTAAATTTATATTGATGCATCCTAAAAACAATGAATCAAAGTGGAGAAAATTCAAAGTTATGCTAAATGGGAAAGCATTAACTCGAGTTGCAAATAATATGCAGGAAACTTCACTGAAATTTCTTGGCATCTCAATCGATGAAAACCTTACATTTAAATACCATATTGATATGGTCCATAAGAAAATATGTCACACGCTCTACCTCCTGAACAAAGTTAAACGAATTCTTCCGAAAAATGCACAAAAAACTCTGTACTATGCCCTAGTACATAGTCGCTTAACATACGGCATACATATTTGGGGGCACGCATCCTTCGATTCACTTTTAAAACAGCAGAAAAGGGCAATACGTATTTTTTGCAATGCCAGTTATAGAGCTCACACCGAACCTCTGTTCAAACAAGAAGGAATCCTGAACCTCAATGACATATTTAGAGTTAATGCAGCTTGCTTTATGTATGATTGGACTAGAAATAACTTACCGAAATCATTTAAAACGTGCTACTCTTATTCTCTCGCGAAAAATACGAGAAATGCGAATAATATACGTCTGATAACACCGAAATCATCATTTTCAGCATCCCTCCCAAAACACTCCTTCCCAGACATTTGGAATTCAATTGATAAAACATCAAGAGGATGTAAATTTAGAGCTACGTTCAAGAAAACTGTATCACATCAAATAATATCCAAATACATTGTCGATTGCAAAAATAAAAACTGTTACAGTTGCTCATTACAAAATAACCCCGGGAACTAAATGTTATAACTAAATATTATAACTATATCCTATAACTAAATATTATAATTATACTTATTGATATTGATGTCATTCTTTCTGGATATTTCACCCGTCTGGTCATAACAAGTTCAATCAATTTGCACACGTATCACTTAAAAATATCGTAATGAACTCGATGTGACCAGCTACTATAATGACACCCATTGAACATAGCCCATGACTATAATATGACTAGTATTAACGTTCACTGACTTTCTGTCCTTATTTATTTATTTATTTACATTAAATCTCTATAGTCAACATTCGATGCCTACATGTACAATTGAATCTGGTCTGCGGATATTATTCTATATTATATCATATTATATTATATATATTATATATATATATATACTTATTATTTGACAATTACCGCCAGGTAGTGGATAATTTGTTATTTATTTAAGGGACTGCAGGAAGACGGTCAGTATTGGCCATGCAGTCCCTGTACAATATCATTAATTTTGTATCCTTAGTTTAACTGTAATATGCTATGTTTATTGTACAAATAAAATCTATCTATCTATCTATCTATCTATCAAATGGATTTTTCCACTCAGTTATAAAATTATACATTGGGGTGATCTATTATTCATCTGGAGGGATGTTCGGGAAATATGAACAGACGACATATAATACAAGTGTAGTATGATTCCTATGCATTGACGGTAAATGTTCAGATAATAAGTTCAACAAACGACATATGGACGTCTGTTGAACTTATTATCTGAACTTTTTCTAAGGGATAACTATTCATCAATGAGTATACAGTAAAGACATGGTTAAAGAAACAAACACGTGTTGTTGGTTAATCATTAACTTAATTTCTCGCAGAGTGATATAGCTACGAAACCTATGTACATCGAATCAAATATAAGTTTTTCTGATGAAAATGCATTTGTCTTATTTTTCTTGCAGAGCGACAGTTACAAAACCTTTGTCGATGAAGATAACATGTATATTATAGACGACGATTCCAGTTTGTCGAGCCGTGCGATGTCATATGACGACAGCGAGTCCCAGCAAGACTACGGCGACGAGAAGGCACCCAGCAACAAGAAACAAGACTACGGCGACGAGAAGGCTCACAGCAACAAGAAAAAACCCGAGTCCCAGCAAGACTACGGCGACGAGAAGGCACACAGCAACAAGAAAAAACCCGAGTCCCAGCAAGACTACGGCGACGAGAAGGCACCCAGCAACAAGAAAAAACCCAAACAGAAAGGAATATTAGTTACATTCTATCGAAACGGAGATGCCGATTTCAAGGGAATCGTTATTTGCATAAATCATAAAAACTTTATAAATTTCGAACAACTCTTGGTACATTTAAGCGAGAAGATCCCAACGTCGACTGGTGTCAAATTTGTTTTCAGTTGGCCAGAAGGAAAGGAGATTCGAAGTGTGACTGATTTCCAACCAACGAAAACATACCTAGTTTCGAGTGACAGGAAAGTCGATCGGAAGAAGAATTATGGTTTCTCCCGGGAGAGTTACTGGACGAACAGGAAACCGACAGCGGGAACTATGCGAACACAGAAAACACCAATGATTGTCACAGTCATCAGCAACCTCAATAGACAGAGTACCGAGAAGCTCATTCTCAACCCACAGACAACTCAAAATTTCGAAGAATGGTTATCAGATATTTCCAACTCTGTTTTAATCAAGAAGCCTCCGGTTCGTGGGATGTATCGTTTCAGCTCTCCACAAACGAAGGTACGTAACCGAGGCAACAGTCGGGCTATTCGCTGTCTTCCATAAGAGTATTCAGGATTATATTTCTTTAAACCTTCCATCTCATAGGAAGCCTCGCATATATAAGAGAATATACATTGGCCTAACGGTATTTGCATTGCACTTGTAAGCCACTGCATTCTCTTATATATGCGAGGCTCCCGATATATGATGGGAGACTCGCTTATATAAGATATTGCACTGGCGCAGGCTGCACAAGCGCAGCTCCCGGCATGGAATGGTTAGAAACAAAATATATTATGGATGGATGTCTTTCAAATCACAAATCATGGAATTGTTTTGAATGAATAATACAGTAATCTCACATCATCCATGTAAATGTGTTATATGACTTCATAGATATACAAATCCTGCACTTACAGAATCGTTCATCCATATAACAGAGAGCTTAGAATACAGTTATACAAATAATGGGACGAGTGAACGATAACACAAAAAAGAATACATCAAACTATACATATTATATTCCACTTTGAAATTATATACAAAAAATACAAGAAAGAACAATCATATTGTCGGGCACCATTTTATGAAAATAATTGTTACTACCGGTATATATCACCCGAAATCATCCAATGTGTACCACTCAATTTGAATAACAAATTTAGGTCAAATTTAACAAAGTCATCTAGGACATGCAGGTATTCGCTAACAAATGTCACATCCGCTGCACGTTTAACAGAGAAATAACTTTAGCTGCATCAAGTAGTAATCACTGAGAGATTTTTTTATATAAATTGATAAGCATTAAGGATGATACCTAAATATTCCAATTACCAGCTGAAAACAAACATTGGGAGATATCTCATTTAAAAAAGCAGCCATAAATGTAAAATTTATGGAAAAAAGGGATGTGTGCCTCCAATTGTTGGAGGACAATTTGTGTGTGTGCACCGTATATGTGGGTAGGGTGGTTGGTACCCGGTTGGGCGGAATTGCTTTTTCACCCCTGTGTACGAAATTTTATTGCAGAGCCTCCAAAACGTTCCGTACACAGGGGTGCAACAAAATAGGGACCCACCACCCCCTATTATACGGACCCACCCCTATTAAACGGACACACCCCCCTACTCTACGTGTGAACTAGGATACATTTGATCATCATGTTCAACCAACAAGAGGACCTGGTACTGATACGTTAGTCTCATTATTAAACCAGTTTGACACACCACGACGCCGATGATAGTGTTATCCCGTAGAGAGCCGAACGATCCAATTTTGGTTAGCAATCAACTATTATACTGGATTGTTCCTGCCAGTCTCGGGAGCCGGTGTTGTGTTCATGTCAGTCCGGGGAGCCGGTGTGGTGTTCATGTCAGTCCAGGGAGCCAGTGTGGTGTTCATGTCAGTCCAGGTAGCCCGTGTTATGTTCCTGCCAGTCCGGTGAGCCGGTGTGGTGTTCCTGCCAGTCAGGGAACCGGTGTGGCTTACGGGTACCCTACATACATGTTATCACTGCAGTGAATTGATATGGGCGACGTATCACGTCGAGTTGAAGAGGTCAGAGCGCTGGATCAAACGAGTCGCCACATACCTCTTCAACGAGACGTGATGCGAAGCCCAGATCAATTCATTGCAGCGATGACAGGTGTATTATATGACATGTTTTTTATTTAAAAAGCACAATTAATTTTGGAGCTATAATAAAGAAGGAACTATTTTTGTATAATAAATCGTCCGGCTTTTTATGGACATGCGCAGTATGCGAGATAGAGAAGGGTGGTATGACATCGGACCAAACTGTATCTGATTCGATGGTCGGTAAATGATCGCTTTACTATAGTGGTATTGGGGAAAGAAAAACGATAGTCATATCATAAAATCCGTAACAGATCCGAGATGCCCTTTGCCATTATGGTATAAATATGAAAGATACCGATATATATAGCTTGAGATACCCACGGATGCGGACATTTGGTGGAAATTGGGTACAATATTTTAAATTCAATGTTTTTAATCAACTTTATTAACAAAAACACTTTTAGATTCTCCAAAACAAAATTACCCCCTGTTGGCCCCTTCTATAAGTGCAGACAGAGTCCTATTTATTTAGGGGAACGAACGTTCGTTCGTTGAACTTATTATCTGAACATTCCCTACCCGTATATACTGCTTTAGTATAGAAAGTGTTATAATGTGCTCATGTGTACGATCTAATTATGTTCTGGCGGTTTTGTGGTATCTCGTCTGGCAGGACACGATGCATTAACACTTCATATGCTAAATACTCATTAACGAGTAGCTCTCCCTTAAGATATGTTCAGATAATAAATTCAACAAATGTACATGGATTGTTCAGTTTGTTGAACTTATTATCTGAATATTTCCGTCCAATAAACATGACTCCTTCTGCTCTTGAATTATCTGCCGTCTGCTTATTTTTCCTGCAAACTCTATGTGCAATGAATAATAGAGCATTCCACTGTTATATAACAGAGTGGGATAATCCATTTAGTATAATTATACAGGGTTAAATGTGACCTATATATAATTTAAATGTCATTAAAACTTGCCACATACATCGAACATGCCAATTTGATAACCACATGAACACTTAACCATATGGTTTACATGCATGCGACAACAAAAGTGCAGATAAAAATGGACAATGTTTATGCCATAGGTCATTGAGTCTATAATTTTCAGGTCGAGAGTTTTTCTCAGCTATTTAGAGAGCTAAAGGACAACGACACCTTCCTTCTATGCGGTGATGAGGAGTTCCCAGTGGAAATGAAGAAAAAACGACCTGCTCCAGGCAGCAATTCAAGCAACGAGTCAAATGAGAGAAAGGGTAACCCTAAGACGAAACAACAACATCGAGGTCCTGATCAACCAGGTACATGCATACGACAATTAAAATTATATGTTATACCGAAGATTTATTCGCGTTTATACGCGGGGTTGCTGTTTAATCCCCGCTCAAATAATTCCGTTTATACGTCGGGTTGTTGATTAATCCCCGCTCCAATAATTCCGTTTATACGTGGGGTTGTTGTTTAATCCCCGCTCAAATAATTCCGTTTATACGTGGGGTTGTTGATTAATCCCCGCTCCAATCATTCCGTTTATACGTGGGGTTGTTGATTAATTCCCGCTCCAATCATTCCGTGTAAGCATTCGTGCGCTATTATGTTTAGTTTTGTTTGAATTGATGTTACTTACTTACTTGTAATGCTATCAGAATCGGAAATAAAAATATGTTTAGACTAACGTTGTGTAGGAATTTTAGGCTATATATGCAGCCAAACTAAATCTGAAAATGACTCACACCAACGTCCATTCTCAGGACAATATCTTGAACAATATCGTTTTATGGTACATGGCGATAGTGAAATACAGGTTACTCTTGAATGGTATTTTAAAAAACGCAATCACTTTAATTAGAAGCACATATATTGTTTGTGGTAAATTATACATGTGCATGTACGTACACCTTCAAATTTATAATTATCTGTGTGATGGGGTTTGTTGGAAAAAAATTAATTATTCCCTGTGCTTGGCATCCGTACTGCGTGGATAACCTGTAAACCACTCTCTTTGAAAGCCGCTGACAATCCTAACATAGTTACGTCTCTGAAATTTCTTTTCTACGACAACGCGGCATTCCCAAGATAAGGAAATACATATCTTCTAAATATGGAGTGCATGCCTGTCGTATATAGTGAACGTTTGTGAATCTAGTAGTACTTGGTAGTTAAGTTATAAAACACAAGAGGTGCAAAAGAATAATCTGTCATAAATATCGTTGACTGATAAAAACTCGATTAATTATTATTATATATATGGGTACAGTACGTTAGTCCGGGGGTTCAATATAGTCCGATGGTTCAATTGTCCGAAGGTTCAATAATCCGAAAGTTCGAAAGTCCGAGGGTTCGATAGTGGGCCATATAGGCCCCAGTGTGGAATTATCTGTGGTTGCCGGTTAAAAGTCGCCACACTTTTCCAATTATGCTTGACAAGGGAGGCAAAATGACGTCGACTATAGTAGTCTGTGGGATTCATCTTTGCTTCCTCATACTATAGTTTAATTTCGCGCGAAATTTAGCAAGAATCAGGCATGTACAACGCGAGTTTGACAACGGGACAAGAACGCGCTGTTGGTGTATTGGAACCAGGGTTCGCACTTGTCCAAAATTCACAGGTGCCAAAACTTTTGCCAATTGCATTATTTTTAGAGCCACTTTATACTTTCTGTTGCCTCTTTTTTCCGACCAATATTTTTTGGTGCCACTTTTGAATATGGTTTTCCAAAAAACTAAAACAAGCAAATTACCTTTTTTTATATGTTTGGCTAATGTTTGTCAAATTGGAGTCAATAGCCGTACTCAGTGTTATAATCGAGTAGAAATTCGAAACCCATTCACCCCAGCAATATAATAATTCCATCTGACATGAGCCGCGAATCTATTATACGCTTCCAATAAGGACCCAAATTAGATATGTCGCGACCGGATATCAATGTGTGTTTTGATTCCGACCGATTGACTGCAAGCTTTACTATATGCCCGATGGCTATCAATTGCCAAAATATTTGGAGCCATTTCATTTTTTATAGCAATTTGCTAAATTGGCGATCGGCAGCGCGAACCCTGATTGGAACGTTGTCACACATGACCAATGACTGTTGGAAAGCGATGTTTTAACCCTTTACCCAACAAAACGGCCAGAAAAATAGCCCAAATGAAGCTGCAACAGCCTAAATTATCTTGGGTATGTCTCAATAGAACCATACAAATGTGGATATCATTGGAACCGGCTCATTGACCACATTGTGACAGTTATCCCCTGTGCCAATGCATTCTCTTATATATGCGAGTCGACCTTAGGTCGCCTCGCATATATAAGAGAATGCATTGGCCTAAACAAAATTCATTTTTTAACACTTTTTACCATTTTTTCTTACATTGTTTAACAATTTAAAAAAAAATTCTTACATTTTTTAACAATTTTTATAATATTTTTCTTCATTCTTTGACAATTTTATCATTTTTAATATGTGTTAAGCCAATGCATTCTCTTATATATGCGAGGCGACCTATGTTGGCTATTTCTACAAATTACAAGTTTATATTGAGGGTAGCTTCTACATGCCATAAGTTCCGATAACTAATGCAAGGGACGAAATCCCACCAATACAGGAAACAAATTTCTTCTAGGATGTTCGTCGACTTATTGTGAACATATATAAAGTATATGAATATGTGACCCGCCATATCAAATCAAGTCGTAAGTCCGGATTTTGTTTTACCCTGTGCCAATGCATTCTCTTATATATGCGAGTCGACCATAGGTCGCCTCGCATATATAAGAGAATGCATTGGCCTAACAATTTTTTACAATTTTAATATTTTTTTCTTGTATTCTTTAACAATTTTAAAATTTCACCCATACAGAGCCCCAGACAAACATGAGCAGAAGACACTCTTCTATATGCTTCTATATATGTGTGGGCTCCCTGCAGGGTAATGGATGTTTTTTCATTTTATGTCCTAAAAATTGTAAGAAACATTTATTTAAAAAAAATGATAACAAATTGTTAGGCCAATGCATTCTCTTATATATAAGAGAATGCATTGGCACAGGGTAAAACAAATCCCGACTGACGACTGGATTTTATATGGCGGTCACATATGTGTGTGAATAATTACTTGTTCTAATGTTATTGTTTGTTGCATCAATCTAAGATTATGTCACCCGCGCAGACGGCCCTACATGTTAAACAATGCACATTGTAGAATATACTATTATTGATTCATTTATAATATTTTTAACCCTTTACCCAACAGAACGGCCCTGTGCCAATGCATTCTCTTATATATGCGAGTCGACCATAGGTCGCCTCGCATATATAAGGGAATGCATTGGCTTAACACATATCGAAAATGATAAAATTGTCAAAGAATGTAGAAAAATATTATAAAAATTGTTAAAAAATGTAAGAAAAAATTCTGAAATTGTTAAAGAATGTAAGAAAAAATGGTAAAAAGTATTAAAATGGCCGACTCGCATATATAAGAGAATGTATTGGCACATGGCATAACTGTAACCATTACAATGTGGTCAATGAACCGGTTCAAATGATATCCATATTTGTATGCTGTTATTGAGACAGACCGAAGATATTTTAGGCTGTTGAAGCTTTATTTGGGCGTTTTTGGCCGGTTTGTTGGGTAAAGGGTTAATGGAAATACGTATTACTAAATCAAAACAAACATAAAACACGTCTATTCTAGAGGTTCTTCTGAACGATGCTAGCCGTTCTGAAAGAGGTCGAATGCCAATCGACAAAAGCTCGCGCTGGAGGTCAATAAAATCCCGGATCGACACGCAGTCAATGCCTACACCACGAGGCAAACAATTGGGCACAGAGAAGATAGTGGTTAAGAAAGACGGCAAAACAAAGGGTGAGTCTACAGTTATATCCACACAATTTCAAGATTGAATATTACGTTTGTAAGCTTACAACTCAGGCATTGAATATATGTTACCCGCCATATCAAATCTAGTCGAAAGTCGGAATTTCCAATACTGTGTAAATACATAATATATAAAACAAATGTAAAAATTAGAAAATTATGATTTTGTTTTTAACACATTTGTATATAGTTCTACTCTGTCGACATAAGGTAGCATAAAGTGAAGTTTGTGTCTATTAATGTGCTTTTATAATTCGGACATATAGTGATCTATATTCATTCAGAATTTAGCTAATTTATTTGTCATTGAATGGGATTATCTCTGATTATATCATGCTGACATTCAAAATCCTATCACTTTGGACCACATCAACACCTTACGTCTGCGACCTATGTAAAGCTCTTATCACACTCTGTAGCATGCAACACATAACACATAACATATAACATATAACATATAACATATAACATATAACATATAACATATAACATATAACATATAACATATAACACATAACACATAACATATAACATATAACATATAACATATAACATATAACATATAACATATGACACATAACACATAACATATAACATATAACATATAACATATAACATATAACACATAACATATAACATATAACATATAACATATAACATATAACTAAAATATTGTTCGACTTAAGACTAGTTTTGATATGACGGGTCACATATATTGGTCACCTCAAAGAAAACATTTTGGATAACAAAGCCATGGTACAGTGCAGATTAATATCAATGTAAAATTGTAGCCAAATAATGGGACAGATATCTTCATACCACTCGCCCGTGTATGCAGATACTTTTAACATTGTTTCACCCTCCAGTCACAAGAATGTTGATATTGTGTAATTTAGTTGGGAAATAAATACAATTATTCATAATCGCATTTCGTTAACTTTTCTGAGAAAACAATACCTCGATGTTCTGAATTTTGTCTCAGAATAAACATGGGAATCATTGATATTCGCCTGTAGTACGTCCGTGCATATGTGAAGATAGCCCAATTATGCACTCGTCGTCACTATAATTTAATGAATTAAGTTAATATGTGTTGTGGAAACTTACTGAGGTTACTGTTATGATACATAATTCAATTTCGAAATAAGGGTGGAGCAACCGTAGAATGATATCTTGTTGATTATTTTGAGTTCCAGATGATAACGTTGGGTGTAGTTATTCGATTGTTTAAACTGTTGTACATGGATTACTCACACGAAATTAGATACCCATATGCTGTAAGTCTATGTCCAGATTAGTACGCAAAATATTAAAAGTGATATGAAACACTCCGTTTGAGGTGCACATCAAATAAAGTTGCTCAAATCAGGTCTTGTAAATAAATTGGTTTATCACATGATTAACCCACAAAACCAGCTTCATAATTATTGGTAAGACACACGTGTAATATTAGCGCGTGCGATGACGTCACGCCATTATTTAAATGACTTGCGATCGCTGAAGTTTATGACTGTTGTTTTCGATGAATACTTCCCGTTGCTCAATTGTCACACACAACGTCATTATATTATATAAATCAAATATAGTGACTCTCGTTGATGAATTGTGGACTGCTTGTTTTCCGATTTGCGTTGTTCAAATGTTGTGTTTTATGGTGCATTTGCATTTTTCGACGCACTAGCAAATGACAAATTCATCAAATGGTGTTGTTGCTGATTCGTAATATATCAGTTTGAAGTAGTAATAAATCTTTAATTACACATTTGTGACCAGGTATAGTGTTTTTCTATCACAGAAGCGATTACGACTAATGCGGAGTCTTCCAGCAAGAAAAATACAAAGTTTTCCCGATTGCCAAAAACGAGGATTACAAAGATAAATTAGGAAGTCGTTAAAAAAACTGTTTCTTGTTTTGAGTCACAAAGTTATATTTGCTTGCTCGAGTATAATTCCAATAAGTAAAATAAAAATATTTTCTGCACCAAAACTTGACATATATGTGGTGTTACATTAAACTGAGAGCTATGTTTCCATATTTATATCTTAACTGTCTCTCACCAGTGGCAGAGTTCTATCCACCGACAAATCGAGACGAGAATGAGGACGGGAAAAAACCATCGAAGGCCATGACACTTGACTGGGTGTATCCTTTGTGAACTTCTCACCATTCATATGTTCAGCATGTGTAGCTCACTTGACCGCTGAGTAGTTTTGGGTCAGAAGACTCAATATATTCAAATTGTATGCTGTTATTATGAGCTGGTCCCGACATTTCAATGCCGTTTACCCCCTTTTTACATAGACAATTTTCGCCACGTGCATGATTTTGTCATCATTGTAATCTATACAGTAATACCCAAAGTAATCGACCACTGACATAAAATAAAAAACATCCATTACCCTGCAGGGAGCCCCACACATATATAGAAGCATATAGAAGAGTGTCGTCTGCTCATGTTTGTCTGGGGCTATGTATGGGTGAAATTATAAAATTGTTAAAGAATACAGGAACAAATTATTAAAATTGTAAAAAATTGTTAGGCCAATGCATTCTCTTATATATGCGAGGCGACCTAAACGCATAAAAAGAATGGATTCCCTGACATTTTCGAAGGAAGATGTCCCCAGTTGTGATAATCAGAATCTTTTGACCAACATAATTTAAAAATAATATGTGAGCCGACATGTGCTTGAAGGAACACGATTTGGAGGTCCATTTTTCCAAAAAAATATGTTTCCGTATACTGGACATTTGGTCATTTCCGAATGTCAGCTCCGTGGTGATATGGCGCATATACAGGGTTCGCGTTGCCACTTGCCAAATTTGCCAATGGCAAAAATTATTCACATTTGGAAACAAATATTTTCATTTGGCAAAGTGTTGGCAAGTCACTTTCTAATTCCTCAAGAAAGTGGAACAATGTTGGTCAATCAATACCATTCATTTCAGGAAACTTTTACAACCTAATTGTATTAGTGATGTTTTATCTCATGACATTAGTACCGATGGTTGTAGTGATTACCAGTATTTAGTGTGGTGGTGGTCTTTTACAATGCTAATCATGTGCCCTTCTAATGAAGCAACCCTTCTACCATTGTATTGCTCGGTGATTGGTTTATTGGTGTGTGAGAAACGACAATAGAGATGCGAGTATAATTAATTATTAACTAATTAACTGATTTGCTATCGAAATCAAGTCGTTGAAACAGCAAGTGTCGAAATATAAGACGTAAGGTTCGGAAAATGATACTACCAGGGATAGCATTTGGCAAATGGTAAAATAATTTGGCAAAAAATATTTTCAATTTGGCAAATTATTTGGCAAAAGTAAATTTCGATCCAGCGTTGACCCTGCGCATATACTACCAACGGGAGGAAGACGTCTATAAAAGAGTGGATAACGACAATAATTTAAATTAACGGATATGACATACTTCATTCCACTGCACATGCAAGAGGAATTGTCAGCTTCATGGCATTTTGTACCCAGTGTCTGCCCGTTACAATGCAGAACTGAGCAGTTCTTCACAGCAGTGTTTAAACGCATGTTCAATCCCAATAACGGTTCTGTGAATTTTGTATTGAACACTAACTCCACACCACACGTAGTATGCAATCACTCAGCGGGTCGAGATTCAGCCTGAGTTTAATGCACCTGTCATTTACAGAATAAGTTCCCCAGAGGGTGAATTTTTGATGCACTCCCGAATCTATGTGAAGAAGTTTCTATAGAAATTTGATATTAAAGAAACATTCCGTAGAAGATGAATGAGGTTCCTAGAGAGTGAATTTGGTGATGCTATATAGCCTGCTATATATTGTCCGATAGTACAGAAGATATCGGTTGATATATAATTAATTATGTTCCCAGTTATTGCTATAACGTATTGTACAGATAAACACAGCACATCGAGATATAACTAATAGAATAGATACAATCATAATTATCAAGATCATATTCTAAATTGGATGTGACATGTACTACCATCTTATGTGTTGGAAGGATCAGACCACAATCATTCCACCATACCGATGGTGATAAACGTCACAGGTAGGTGTATCATATACACCATACCTTATTAGGATGCATGATACACCATACGTTGTAATAACTACTGGCGTCGAGAGATACGAAGAACCACTCTCTCTCCATCAGCCGATCCGACTAGATCGGTTTTAACCTTTTATCGATGCTCCTGCTGTGTTTATCACTATGACCTATACACATATACAGTTATCAAAGCTACGGACAGTTATTGTTATCAATGTTCCCGACACGGCCAATTCAACATCTAAACCCTAGACACCGGGACAATATGCGGGAGATCTTACTAAACATATAAACCCTAGACACCGGGACAATATGCGGGAGATCTTACTAAACATCTAAACCCTAGACACCGGGACAATATGCGGGAGATCTTACTAAACATCTAAACCCTAGACACCGGGACAATATGCGGGAGATCTTACTAAACATCTAAACCCTAGACACCGGGACAATATGCGGGAGATCTTACTAAACATCTAAACCCTAGACACCGGGACAATATGCGGGAGATCTTACTAAACATCTAAACCCTAGACACCGGGACAATATGCGGGAGATCTTACTAAACATATAAACCCTAGACACCGGGACAATATGCGGGAGATCTTACTAAACATCTAAACCCTAGACACCGGGACAATATGCGGGAGATCTTACTAAACATCTAAACCCTAGACACCGGGACAATATGCGGGAGATCTTACTAAACATCTAAACCCTAGACACCGGGACAATATGCGGGAGATCTTACTAAACATCTAAACCCTAGACACCGGGACAATATGCGGGAGATCTTACTAAACATCTAAACCCTAGACACCGGGACAATATGCGGGAGATCTTACTAAACATCTAAACCCTAGACACCGGGACAATATGCGGGAGATCTTACTAAACATCTAAACCCTAGACACCGGGACAATATGCGGGAGATCTTACTAAACATCTAAACCCTAGACACCGGGACAATATGCGGGAGATCTTACTAAATTACCCTCTGAGGACCCGAATGTGTCATTCTGCAAATTAATTATAGGCACACTAAACTCAGACTTTACGGTATATTGGGTGAAAATAAGTGAAGTCAAACAAACCTGGGGTTGTACACACCATTATTATTTTATTTGCTTTAATTCAACCCTTTCTAAATACTAATTGACTCGTAGTATCCATATGAAGTATTCTGATAAATATTTCAACAAATGACCATATGAACTTATTATCTGAACATTACCCACCAAAGACTCATTCTGCTATTGTATTATCTGTATTTCTGCCCGCCATCTGCTTTCATTACATGAACACCCCTCCAAATGAGTCCTGGATATACATGTAAATGTTCCCGACAAACGGATCCCCACAGTGTAATATGTCAGGGTTACCGTATTTATTTTGAAGTGTTTATATCAATGTGTTAGTTCCAAATGGCCTTTGTTCTCTGCCAATTAACCAACGCGCTTCATTCAATAGACATTGAATAATTTAACTCGAAACAGTAATTAGTAAAAAAGTTCGCATTGTGGGTCGAAAGGACATGTTTCCTATCACTGTACGCATAACGTATTTTCTTAACTCGCGAAGATATGGATTTAATGGGCGGGACGTACGGTGCAATATAGAGGTTCTGACAAAAACCAGTGAGCTGGTTTACTATGTAGCTGGAGTGGCTGTGTTGTTCGACAAACGGAAGGACATACAAAGACATTACCTGGGGCACAACGAGGACATAACATGTCTGGCACTACATCCAGATGGCGTCCATGTCGCGACCGGGCAGACGTCGGGTGAAGAACCAGAGAACGCAGTGAGTGTGTTTGACCAGATAATGCTGCAATGGGAGGAAAGCTTCAAATTTGCATACATTACTCGTATATATTCGTGAAGTATTCTGTTTCTTGCACAAATACGAATTTAAAACGGAGCGAAAAGTAGTACCACTCAAAAAGTTCAAAATAGCGAATACACGGGAAAATATATTAGTTTAGTGATAATGAGTTTTATAATTACTCAACTATAAAATTCTTGATTACTTCTCAGATCAGAACCCATTTTATACAGTCGTTGCGAGTAAAGGCCGAAAAGTTTGTGTTCATATGCTTAATATGGCACATGTTATCGACTTGCAACTGAGGATGATCCTATTGGTTTTATTCATCTTTTGACTTTTCATAACTTTTACCTCTTTGGTCTTTGAAATTGTAAAGTTTTACCCTTTTCCTTAAATTAAATTTGTTTAGGGCTTTTGATTTTAATTATCTTCTTTCCACCAGTAAATTCCAAATTCTTTTCAAAAATATTTTAAGCCGCTCCGGGATCTTGCTCTCCGACACTAAATTTCTGCCAAGAACACGAGGAACACAGTGTCTACATGTGATTGGGACCCTCACCATAATATATTCCCCCTTCTTTCATGTACTTTGCAGACACTCTCCTCTTGTTCTTGTCATCCATTACATTTTTTGCACCGCCAATCTTATGTGGGTACAATGAAGAATATGTTTAAGCCATTTTGCTTTCTTACAAAAACCTCTGTTGACTAACAAAAAGGCCTTTGGTCAACCTGCCAGTGCATTACTCTGACTTGGTTTCTGTCATTCTAGTGTGCTTGGTTTGGTGTTACTTATCCTGGAGAACTCGTGTTACCTGGTCAGACACCCATTCAGCTGTATTGGTTACACAAAAAAGTACTTGATTACTTCTGAGATCAGAACCCATTTTAGACAGTCGTTGTGGTCACTTTTAGCTATCGATCTGTTTCATGTCCGTCATCTCTAAATATATAGTTAAAGATATGGGCGGCCTTGACGGTGGGTATAGCTGTTAAAATAGTCACATCCGCTAAAACAGAAGGAATAATATATAGCAGACAGATATTGTTCTTATACCAATCATAAATATCGCGTACATTGCAATGTTATTTTCACGTTTGTACGCTTTATGTACACACACACATACAGAACGTTACATGTGGAACCATTTGTTTATAGACAAACACTTGGAACTGCCGGATCGTCCAATGAAAATATTCCGCTGCGCTCTAGTATTTTCTCCTAACCTATATATGGTGATGCATACCAAATAATGAATTTACTATGAGTAGTATTGTGAGTTGTAGACGCACCAGATAAGGGGTTTCACAACCGACATATACATGTAATGCGCGCAAATATAAATAAGGAAATGACGCAATATCGTGACTCTGCTTATAAACAATCCAATGCGCTTTTTGTGAGAAACAAAACAACACTCGACCTATATTTTCTCGGACACAAGCGTGTTTTGTGAACAATATGGCATTCATATCATCAGTATGCTATACTATTAGTATGTTCTTGAGGAAATTATCATAATTTGATAAAAGTTGTTTCTAAATTATAGCCTACAACTAAATTTCTAAATTATAGCCTTTAATTAAATTTATCATTGGACCATCAATAGCATAAATAACTATCATCACCAAAACCAGCTTCTATCTTCAAATTTCAAAATGTCAAATGTGACGTATAGTTTACGTAGATGACAAGTATGTTCAGTTGAATACAGTACTGTCGACCTAATGTCAGTATGCTACAAAATATAATCTTCAGAGTCTGAAATAAATAGAGAACAACACAGTAATGTTGTCCGTACATGTTAACGTTATAGAATTCGTTTGTCGTGTCGCGATGTAACTCTCGAACCTACGGATTTCGTTTTACCATCGCGGCACACCAAACTCGTACAATAACGTTAACTGCAGTAACTGTCGCGATGTAAAACTAGAATTCACGGTTCTCGTTTTACCATCCCGGCACAACCATCTTCTGAGGCAGAACGAATATACATACAAGCACCACTGCATTATCCAAACTGTTCACACCTTGTTGCCCGTTCTTGGCGTTAAAACTGCTTTCACAAAAATTGATTTCATCATCACACATGCAAGCAAGCAGAATATAAGTTAGCAAATGGATAGATATTCAAATGCCTCTTAATCATGAAGATTTATTTATTTCCAGGCACATATCCAGGTGTGGCATGGGGTAACACTGACTACAAAGGCAGTTGTCGGATTGGGAATAATTTCCTCTGGTGTAATAGCGATATCCTTCTCAAATCAGGTAAGGTTTTGGAAGGTGCCGCCATGTTTCTTCATAATTAAAGATACGGGTAGCGTTCCCTGTGGATATAGGTTTTCAAATAGTCACATCCACTAAAACCTCCATAAACAGAAAGAATATTACATAATAGACAGATGTTGTTCTTATACAAATCATAAATATCGCGCGAATATAAATAATGAAATGTCACAATATCGTGACTCATCTTTTAAACAAACTACTGAGTTTTATGCGACAGTCGACCTGTATTTTATCGGACACAAAACGTATTTTGTGAATAATATCGCATTAATATCATTATTATGCTATACTGTTAGTATATTCTTGATAAAATTATCATAATTTGATAATGTTATTTCTAAATTATAACCTACAACGAAGGCACATATTGTTTAATTTAAATAAGATATTCAACGTCAGAGACTACAACTTTTGATGGCATATTCCCGGTGTACATAATATTATTTGAAAGCATATGAAACATACACCATTCCACTGTAGATGTTGAGATATATATGTAGTACGGCTGGTTTTGCCTTGATTGCACATTATAGTAGCAACGAGGAAGTTATTATTTTTTTTTTTATAAAATAGCGAAATATCACAATATATATATATTTGCAGAGTGATGGTTATTATATGATGAGTGTTGATGCTAGCGAAAGACATGTGCTCAGCGTTTGGAACTGGCAGAAAGAAAACCTGATTGCTAAAACGAATGTGAGTGTCATATGGCCATATGTCAGTTGTATCTATCACACACTATACATGTAGTTGTTTGTTAGTAAGCAACATATTAAAGAACTACTACAGACGACAAGGGTTGTTGGTAGTGTTATACATTTACCACGATAAAAATATGCATGTTGAAACAAACAAACAAACAAGCGGGTGCTGACATGTATTCATAAGTAGTATAGGCATGATAATTATGTATATACATATACAATACCAACTCGGAAAACGATCCAGGGTAAAATTACTCACAAGAAATGGTCAAATGCTATTCACAGTTTTTGTTTAACTATTGGTCTTTTCTCTTCTCTCCAGTGTGTTCTGCTCATGTGGTTCAGTCGAGTAGATGTTCGACCGGGAAGGGACGCAACTCAATTTATTGGGCATGCCTCACCGTACTCTCGCGTGCATCGAAGCGAAAATGACTAATTATTCTCTTTTCAGAAGGAGATGCTGACCAAATCTGAACGAGTAAATAGCTTTCTTCAACAGGTCAGGCACATCCTGAATCCCACTATTATAGTGGTATTCCATTATAATAGTGTTATATGACTATACGATATTCATGTTTCCTTTAGTTGCGTCGGGAATAGAAGAGCACCCGTGCACATCCAAATGTCACTCTTAAAAATATCGCAGCAACTTAACAGTCTTCCGACAAAATTCGTTGTGCGATCTTTTGCGCCAGCTTTGTTATTCAATAATATTATAATTTTACTAATATATGCCTTTCTAAATGACAATAACAGGATCACCCAATCGCTCCTTCATAACATTCCAACCAAGTGCATGCTAATTGAGTTGCTTATCGTGAGCCGTCATGATTATTCATTCTCCTGGACAAACTATATGTATGATACCGAATTAGTGCGACACTGATTTTGAATAATATTTGTGTGAAATATGATTTTGGATTATCCCTCTTTTATCAAATTAACAAATCGGTAATGGTCATATACCACTATAACTGTGGAATTCAGGATGTGCCTGGCGTGTTCAAAGATCTTTCGTATATCTTTCAACCGCTTCATTTGTTATTTACGAGCACAGCATATTTTGAACTCACCGCACACATTCGACATGTTTTAGTCTTTGCATGAATGTTGACGTTGTATAATTTATACACATTAATTTTGTCATCATTTTATCTCGTGCAGATTTCCATTGCTTGTGTGTTACACACATAAGATGAATATCCGTCTAAGAAAATGTAAACTACGTCATGACTGAAGATAGTTAAATATACTCGTACTCCACCGTTTATTACGTTATTACATTATATACAGCCCTTTTTCAATAAGAACGTACATTGAGACGTTTTCTTTGCATCACAACACGCCGTGACAAGATGGTGTCATGTTGACAACGTCCATAATACTATATGTGAAAGCATAGTAAACAAATATGGCGCCATATTTTTTCCCCATGTGGATGCTGAGATAGTACAATTGATGTTGTCGTAGCCGCAATGTATATGAGGATTAACTGGCATGTGGACTGTTTTTATGGAGATGTAACCGTGAGGTAAGTGGTCATAACTTTCGGGTTTTACATACAAGTTATGACCACTTACCTATGGAATCCTATTAGGGCCTCTTGCTAATGGCGCTTTCGGTGCACTTTTTGTCGCTTTCGGCGCTTTCGGCGCGCGCCGAAACATACCCTAATGGCGCACCTTTTGTCGCTTCCGGCGCGCGCCATTAGGGAGTGGACCTAATAGTATGCCTAATGGCGCTTTCGGCGCGCGCCGAAAGCGACAAAAAGTGCGCCATTAGTAACGCGCCGATAGCGACAAAATGTGCGCCGTTACGGCGCACATTTTGTCGCTTTCGGCGCGCCGAAACATGCGCTAATATCGCACATTTTGAAAGCGCCGAAAGCGACAAAAAGTGCGCCGAAAGCGACAAATAGTGCGCCGTAACGGCGCATATTTTGGCGCTTTCGGCGCTTTCGGTGCTTTCGGCGCTTTCGGCGCGTTACTAATGGCGCACTTTTTGTCGCTTTCGGCGCATCGCGCCAAAAACGCCGAAAGCGCCATTAGCAAGTGGCCCTAATAGGATTCCATACTTACCTCACGGTTACATCTTCATAAAAACAGTCCACATGACAGTTAATCCTTATATTTATATACATTTAGCGAAAAAGCCACTTTTGTAAATGTATTTAAATCGAAAAGTGTATCGTGACAAAACCAGCCCAAAATATCCCATAGCACCCTTGGCAACAGTTAACAGGAACAATTTCTCTTTATATTGAAACCCGATGATTTATTAAGTCCAAATGAGCCCAAAACATTACGCGTTCGTCTTTCCAAAACCCATGACGCGTCGATGTGATTATGAGGTTGCAGTTATGAGCTGATGCGCGTTCACCGAGAAATAATTGCAACTAGCCACGTGGGCGCCGACTAATCAGAATGCTGGATTTAGTGATAATCACACTTAGTATGTAAATATATAGTAATAACACCGAAATTATATCTTGTGGAAACTACGAATAACCCGGTAGTTACTCACAATGGTTAAAATATGACACAGGTATATTAGCAACCAACTAATAAGACGAGGAAATAATCAAATACAGCCTTAGTCCCGATGACATAACTAATATGATAACAGTTAAATTATAATGAGATATTTAGATAAGCAGGATCAAGGATATGTGCATGTTCATACATTCGCACTGATCCTCTGAACTGATTATAATGTACACCAAATACAGTCGGGAAAAGTGCATATCGCCAACAATTAAGATAATTTGTCTATTAACTGTTCATAACAATTAAAAACAATTAGAAAATTCCTGACTTAGGTAGCTTGTTGAAATTGTACACAGTCTTTTTGTTTGGCTGATTGGAGATTAACGCCGTGTCAGCTGTTTGACCATATCACGAGTATATATTCATGAAGTTATATTTTGTTTACCCTGTGCCACTCGCATTCTCTTATATATGCGAGTCGACCATAGGTCGCCTCGCATATATAAGAGAATGCATTGGCCTAACAATTTTTTATCATTTTTTTTAAATAACTGTTTCTTACAATTTTTAGGACATAAAATAAAAAAAACATCCATTACCCTGCAGGGAGCCCCACACATATATAGAAGCATATAGAAGAGTGTCGTCTGCTCGTGTTTGTCTGGGGCTCTCTGTATGGGTGAAATTATAAAATTGTTAAAGAATACAAGAAAAAATTATTAAAATTGTAAAAAATTGTTAGGCCAATGCATTCTCTTATATATGGGTGGCGACCTATGGTCGACTCGCATATATAATAGAATGCATAGGCACAGGGTAAAAAAACATCCGGACTTACGACTGGATTTGATATGGCGGGTCACATATATACTAGCAATTTCTAAGGTGTAAATATTTCAATATGAAGTGGCCTAGGTGAAAGATTCATCAGGTCATCTTGCAATATGTTCATACTCAAATGTAATGTTGGCCTGGTGAGATCTTGAATTGCAAGATTTGAAATAACATCCTTTGTGTAAGTACTCGATACTAAAAAGAAATGTGACGTACAGTAAGCAATTATTTCATGTGTTTTTTGGGAACAGTCAAAACTGTTGGCCCAAGGTATCAGGAATGACTATCGAACTGTTGCCCAAGGCCGAAGGCCGAGGGCAACAGTTCGATAGTCATTCCTGATACCGAGGGACAACAATTTGCCTGTTCACAAAAGACACATGAAATAATTGCTTTGTTACCCAATATTCAGCGATTAATTCAAAATAATTGTGTTGTTTTTCGAGCGTGACATGCAGTGACAATGCGGAAATCCGATATAATTCAAAAACGAAACCGGAAATTTCCGGAAAAAGCCGAAACGTCACGGAAATTGCAAACCATGTAACAGTTCGTTCGGGCCAGTCAACAGTTCGCTCGGAGACAGTCAACAGTTCGCTCGGGTCGGGCAACAGTTCACTCGTGGCGTCACGAAAGCTGACCGTGATTGCAAACCGGGCAACAGTTAATTCGGGGCGGGCAACAGTTCGTTGTGGCGTTACGAACGCGAATTTGGGGTTAACCAGTTAATTCTAAATCCCAATGATTTACGAAGTAAAAGTCTACTATTGGGTAACAATACTTACTACTGGTATCATAACAGCTGTTATGGTGTCTTTGTAAATATATAACAGTTAACAATTGCACTATACATTTGATGATTCGATGTAATTTTTCGTTCATTCCCCTTCCCGTTATACTATCTTGTTATATAAGTTATATACTATACAATATATCTGTTTTAAGGCTATATGTTGATTCATTGTCATTGAAATATACCAGTAATATTGATTAACAATTGCTGAGTAGTTCCATCAAGAAAAATGTTCAGATACTATTTGTTTGTTGAACTTATTATCTGAACATTTCCCACAAAAGAATAAGTATCATTCTGGGTTTGTATTGTCTTTTTCATCAGTAATTCGGATGTTCATATTCCTGAACACCCCTCCAAATGAATAATGGAGCATCCCAATGTAAACTATTATAACTGAGTGGGAAAACCAATTCAGTATAGAACGGGTTAAGGTATATGCCGAGAATGACCAAAAACGTGGAGTAGAGTACCGATGATCTCGAAATCTTGTTTGATAACAAAGAAATGAAACGACACGGTGTGACTTCGGAATATATTCATTTAATTTAACACACCGGTTTTAAATAGAATTCGTTGCCGTTGTCTATGTTTGATTGGACAATATGAATACAAATGGATTCGAATAAACACCGACCAGTTATTTAATGGAAGAAACCTACTACTTGGATCCAAATAAGCATTCCCGTAACTATGCTTATTGATTTGTTAAACATTTGCCGTCCTGTATTGTGCTTATTTTGGGTCCGTTTGCTTATTTAAAATGAGATTGTCAGGCATTCTATACTCCAGGCCTATCGGAATTACTGCAGACTTGACTCAGATCAACAAAAGACAGTACATTCATGTTGATGGAAGTCTGTTTGGTAAATACTATGACAAAAACAAACAGTGCAGAATTTGGGAAAATAAATATGATTGATCTTGTAGTATTTCAGATAGACCTGCTTTCATGTTGGAAATTGCCACCATGTACTATTATTCTGCGCCGTACTATTATTGCCTTTAGCAGAACTGTCCACCCTGTATTCTTATTCCGCTCTGTGTGCTTATTTGGACCCCGAGAGTAAGAATAACAGTTCTCAGCCATGTGGGTGCCGAACCAACGTATCAGATATCCTGGTTACCACACAGTTCATTTAAGCGTTATAATTATTAGTTTTAGATATCCTGGTTACCGCACAGTTCATTTAAGCGTTATAATTATTAGTTTTAGATATCCTGGTTACCACACAGGTCATTTAAGCGTTATAATTATTTGTTTATATAGTGTACAATCTTCGATGCAATGGATATATCTTGATATCAATGTGCCTGTTGCTACCCTCATGCCTAATTATGTCTCCATTGCCATACTCAATTGTTGAGGTAAGTGTGGTGTATATAAGTCCTCTAAATACTCGATTGTAACAAATAGACGTACAACTATCTTGGTCTTGGTGGATCGTAATGTTGTAGTATACTGAATATATCTTTAATAACACGGGGCCTATGCACGGTTATTGTATTAATACCATATGAAAACATATTAAACGAATGTTATGATTGAGTATACACACAACGATTCTGCGTTCAAGGGTTGTCAGTGCATTGGGTGACCTCAGCAGCAAACCATACCGTTCCAAATTATATACTTTCTTTTTCTCCATAAAATCTACAATCTAATTTGATACATCAGTCATACCCCTTTTCTCTCTGAAACAAATCGCATTTCATCTCTATCCTCACTAACACATTCAAGTTATTATTACTTTCATACTCACACCACCATCATCTACAGTTCTACGTTTATACAAGAAAACTGATATATCCCATCGCCACCCCCTTACCACCACACGTGCATATCATGCAATATCTTATTCAACGTGCTCGTTATCAACACCTGATAACACAAAACATCAGCAAAGTCTCATCCTTTGACATTGGCTACTGCCGCGTGGTATGAGGGGGGAAATCGTCCACGGAAACGACTCATATAAGCACATACGCTTGCTGTCGGATCCGATCCATGAAATCTTGATTCATCCTATATTTGTAACTGTATATATAATGAAATTACATGGAATAAATATTGTTTAAACTAACTATTCTGCGTTGCACAATGCACTAATAGTAAGTTTGCTTTTCACAATTCCAATGAGCAGGTTACGGGCTGTACATACTATCCTTTGGACGACAGAATTCTCATCACTTATGGCAAGGAACATATATTCTTCTGGAATCTGTATTGGGATCAAACGAAAGAAAAACGAGGTCGCATCCTGAGGGACAAGAAAAGTGGCGTCTTCGAGGTTAGTTACCTTGGAGCCTGCAGATTATAATATGTGACCAGCCATATCAAGACCAGTCGTAAGTCGGGATTTCTAATACTGGGTAATACATAAAATATTTTTAAAAAATGCAAAAAATTTGAAAAAAAAATTATTTTTGGTTTTGACACGTTTTTATATAGTTCTTCTGTCAACAAAGTAGCATAAAGTGAAGTTTATGTCTATTAATGTGTTTTTGTAATTTTGCCATATAGTGGTGTATATTTAACCAGATTTTAGCTTATTTGTCTTTAAATGTGATTATCTGGAATCGGTTCATGCTGACACTGACATTCAAAATCCTATAACTTTGAACCGCAACAACATCTTAAACGTGCAACCTATGTAATGCTCTTATTACACTCTATGTGATGCAACACGCAACTCAAATAAAATATTTTTCGGCTTACGACTGGTTTTGATATGACAGGTCAGATATACGAAACCTGACTATTTAGTACTTGGAAACGTTATGCTTTGGGGGTGTCGTTTTATGTTCCCGTTAATTGAGTATCACATTGCTCCTTCCATGATGAGACGTCATTAGTTGTTATTGTCGTTTTATGTTCCCGTTAATTGAGTATCACATTGCTCCTTCCATGATGAGACGTCATTAGTTGTTATTGTCGTTTTATGTTCCCGTTAATTGAGTATCACATTGCTCCTTCCATGATGAGACGTCATTAGTTGTTATTGTCGTTTTATGTTCCCGTTAATTGAGTATCACATTGCTCCTTCCATGATGAGACGTCATTAGTTGTTATTGTCGTTTTATGTTCCCGTTAATTGAGTATCACATTGCTCCTTCCATGATGAGACGTCATTAGTTGTTATTGTGGTTTTATGTTCCCGTTAATTGAGTATCACATTGCTCCTTCCATGATGAGACGTCATTAGTTATTATTGTCGTTTTATGTTCCCGTTAATTGAGTATCACATTGCTCCTTCCATGATGAGACGTCATTAGTTGTTATTGTCGTTTTATGTTCCCGTTAATTGAGTATCACATTGCTCCTTCCATGATGAGACGTCATTAGTTATTATTGTCGTTTTATGTTCCCGTTAATTGAGTATCACATTGCTCCTTCCGTGATGAGACGTCATTAGTTGTTATTGTCGTTTTATGTTCCCGTTAATTGAGTATCACATTGCTCCTTCCATGATGAGACGTCATTAGTTATTATTGTCGTTTTATGTTCCCGTTAATTGAGTATCACATTGCTCCTTCCGTGATGAGACGTCATTAGTTGTTATTGTCGTTTTATGTTCCCGTTAATTGAGTATCACATTGCTCCTTCCATGATGAGACGTCATTAGTTGTTATTGTCGTTTTATGTTCCCGTTAATTGAGTATCACATTGCTCCTTCCATGATGAGACGTCATTAGTTGTTATTGTGGTTTTATGTTCCCGTTAATTGAGTATCACATTGCTCCTTCCATGATGAGACGTCATTAGTTGTTATTGTCGTTTTATGTTCCCGTTAATTGAGTATCACATTGCTCCTTCCATGATGAGACGTCATTAGTTGTTATTGTCGTTTTATGTTCCCGTTAATTGAGTATCACATTGCTCCTTCCATGATGAGACGACATGAGTCGTTATTGTCGTTTTATGTTCCCGTTAATTGAGTATCACATTGCTCCTTCCGTGATGAGACGTCATTAGTTGTTATTGTCGTTTTATGTTCCCGTTAATTGAGTATCACATTGATCCTTCCATGATGAGACGACATGAGTCGTTATTGTCGTTTTATGTTCCCGTTAATTGAGTATCACATTGCTCCTTCCGTGATGAGACGTCATTAGTTGTTATTGTCGTTTTATGTTCCCGTTAATTGAGTATCACATTGCTCCTTCCATGATGAGACGTCATTAGTTGTTATTGTCGTTTTATGTTCCCGTTAATTGAGTATCACATTGCTCCTTCCATGATGAGACGTCATTAGTTGTTATTGTCGTTTTATGTTCTCGTTAATTGAGTATCACATTGCTCCTTCCATGATGAGACGTCATTAGTTGTTATTGTCGTTTTATGTTCCCGTTAATTGAGTATCACATTGCTCCTTCCATGATAAGACGTCATTAGTTGTTATTGTCGTTTTATGTTCCCGTTAATTGAGTATCACATTGCTCCTTCCATGATAAGACGTCATTAGTTGTTATTGTCGTTTTATGTTCCCGTTAATTGAGTATCACATTGCTCCTTCCATGATGAGACGTCATTAGTTGTTATTGTCGTTTTATGTTCCCGTTAATTGAGTATCACATTGCTCCTTCCATGATGAGACGTCATTAGTTGTTATTGTCGTTTTATGTTCCCGTTAATTGAGTATCACATTGCTCCTTCCATGATAAGACGTCATTAGTTGTTATTGTCGTTTTATGTTCCCGTTAATTGAGTATCACATTGCTCCTTCCATGATGAGACGTCATTAGTTGTTATTGTCGTTTTATGTTCCCGTTAATTGAGTATCACATTGCTCCTTCCATGATGAGACGTCATTAGTTGTTATTGTCGTTTTATGTTCCCGTTAATTGAGTATCACATTGCTCCTTCCATGATGAGACGTCATTAGTTGTTATTGTCGTTTTATGTTCCCGTTAATTGAGTATCACATTGCTCCTTCCATGATGAGACGTCATTAGTTGTTATTGTCGTTTTATGTTCCCGTTAATTGAGTATCACATTGCTCCTTCCATGATGAGACGTCATTAGTTGTTATTGTGGTTTTATGTTCCCGTTAATTGAGTATCACATTGCTCCTTCCATGATGAGACGTCATTAGTTATTATTGTCGTTTTATGTTCCCGTTAATTGAGTATCACATTGCTCCTTCCATGATGAGACGTCATTAGTTGTTATTGTCGTTTTATGTTCCCGTTAATTGAGTATCACATTGCTCCTTCCATGATGAGACGTCATTAGTTATTATTGTCGTTTTATGTTCCCGTTAATTGAGTATCACATTGCTCCTTCCGTGATGAGACGTCATTAGTTGTTATTGTCGTTTTATGTTCCCGTTAATTGAGTATCACATTGCTCCTTCCGTGATGAGACGTCATTAGTTGTTATTGTCGTTTTATGTTCCCGTTAATTGAGTATCACATTGCTCCTTCCATGATGAGACGTCATTAGTTGTTATTGTCGTTTTATGTTCCCGTTAATTGAGTATCACATTGCTCCTTCCATGATGAGACGTCATTAGTTGTTATTGTGGTTTTATGTTCCCGTTAATTGAGTATCACATTGCTCCTTCCATGATGAGACGTCATTAGTTGTTATTGTCGTTTTATGTTCCCGTTAATTGAGTATCACATTGCTCCTTCCATGATGAGACGTCATTAGTTGTTATTGTCGTTTTATGTTCCCGTTAATTGAGTATCACATTGCTCCTTCCATGATGAGACGACATGAGTCGTTATTGTCGTTTTATGTTCCCGTTAATTGAGTATCACATTGCTCCTTCCGTGATGAGACGTCATTAGTTGTTATTGTCGTTTTATGTTCTCGTTAATTGAGTATCACATTGCTCCTTCCATGATGAGACGACATGAGTCGTTATTGTCGTTTTATGTTCCCGTTAATTGAGTATCACATTGCTCCTTCCGTGATGAGACGTCATTAGTTGTTATTGTCGTTTTATGTTCCCGTTAATTGAGTATCACATTGCTCCTTCCATGATGAGACGTCATTAGTTGTTATTGTCGTTTTATGTTCCCGTTAATTGAGTATCACATTGCTCCTTCCATGATGAGACGTCATTAGTTGTTATTGTCGTTTTATGTTCCCGTTAATTGAGTATCACATTGCTCCTTCCATGATGAGACGTCATTAGTTGTTATTGTCGTTTTATGTTCCCGTTAATTGAGTATCACATTGCTCCTTCCATGATAAGACGTCATTAGTTGTTATTGTCGTTTTATGTTCCCGTTAATTGAGTATCACATTGCTCCTTCCATGATAAGACGTCATTAGTTGTTATTGTCGTTTTATGTTCCCGTTAATTGAGTATCACATTGCTCCTTCCATGATGAGACGTCATTAGTTGTTATTGTCGTTTTATGTTCCCGTTAATTGAGTATCACATTGCTCCTTCCATGATGAGACGTCATTAGTTGTTATTGTCGTTTTATGTTCCCGTTAATTGAGTATCACATTGCTCCTTCCATGATAAGACGTCATTAGTTGTTATTGTCGTTTTATGTTCCCGTTAATTGAGTATCACATTGCTCCTTCCATGATGAGACGTCATTAGTTGTTATTGTCGTTTTATGTTCCCGTTAATTGAGTATCACATTGCTCCTTCCATGATGAGACGTCATTAGTTGTTATTGTCGTTTTATGTTCCCGTTAATTGAGTATCACATTGCTCCTTCCATGATGAGACGTCATTAGTTGTTATTGTCGTTTTATGTTCCCGTTAATTGAGTATCACATTGCTCCTTCCATGATGAGACGTCATTAGTTGTTATTGTCGTTTTATGTTCCCGTTAATTGAGTATCACATTGCTCCTTCCATGATGAGACGTCATTAGTTGTTATTGTCGTTTTATGTTCCCGTTAATTGAGTATCACATTGCTCCTTCCATGATGAGACGTCATTAGTTGTTATTGTCGTTTTATGTTCCCGTTAATTGAGTATCACATTGCTCCTTCCATGATGAGACGTCATTAGTTGTTATTGTGGTTTTATGTTCCCGTTAATTGAGTATCACATTGCTCCTTCCATGATGAGACGTCATTAGTTATTATTGTCGTTTTATGTTCCCGTTAATTGAGTATCACATTGCTCCTTCCATGATGAGACGTCATTAGTTGTTATTGTCGTTTTATGTTCCCGTTAATTGAGTATCACATTGCTCCTTCCATGATGAGACGTCATTAGTTATTATTGTCGTTTTATGTTCCCGTTAATTGAGTATCACATTGCTCCTTCCGTGATGAGACGTCATTAGTTGTTATTGTCGTTTTATGTTCCCGTTAATTGAGTATCACATTGCTCCTTCCATGATGAGACGTCATTAGTTATTATTGTCGTTTTATGTTCCCGTTAATTGAGTATCACATTGCTCCTTCCGTGATGAGACGTCATTAGTTGTTATTGTCGTTTTATGTTCCCGTTAATTGAGTATCACATTGCTCCTTCCATGATGAGACGTCATTAGTTGTTATTGTCGTTTTATGTTCCCGTTAATTGAGTATCACATTGCTCCTTCCATGATGAGACGTCATTAGTTGTTATTGTGGTTTTATGTTCCCGTTAATTGAGTATCACATTGCTCCTTCCATGATGAGACGTCATTAGTTGTTATTGTCGTTTTATGTTCCCGTTAATTGAGTATCACATTGCTCCTTCCATGATGAGACGTCATTAGTTGTTATTGTCGTTTTATGTTCCCGTTAATTGAGTATCACATTGCTCCTTCCATGATGAGACGACATGAGTCGTTATTGTCGTTTTATGTTCCCGTTAATTGAGTATCACATTGCTCCTTCCGTGATGAGACGTCATTAGTTGTTATTGTCGTTTTATGTTCTCGTTAATTGAGTATCACATTGCTCCTTCCATGATGAGACGACATGAGTCGTTATTGTCGTTTTATGTTCCCGTTAATTGAGTATCACATTGCTCCTTCCGTGATGAGACGTCATTAGTTGTTATTGTCGTTTTATGTTCCCGTTAATTGAGTATCACATTGCTCCTTCCATGATGAGACGTCATTAGTTGTTATTGTCGTTTTATGTTCCCGTTAATTGAGTATCACATTGCTCCTTCCATGATGAGACGTCATTAGTTGTTATTGTCGTTTTATGTTCCCGTTAATTGAGTATCACATTGCTCCTTCCATGATGAGACGTCATTAGTTGTTATTGTCGTTTTATGTTCCCGTTAATTGAGTATCACATTGCTCCTTCCATGATAAGACGTCATTAGTTGTTATTGTCGTTTTATGTTCCCGTTAATTGAGTATCACATTGCTCCTTCCATGATAAGACGTCATTAGTTGTTATTGTCGTTTTATGTTCCCGTTAATTGAGTATCACATTGCTCCTTCCATGATGAGACGTCATTAGTTGTTATTGTCGTTTTATGTTCCCGTTAATTGAGTATCACATTGCTCCTTCCATGATGAGACGTCATTAGTTGTTATTGTCGTTTTATGTTCCCGTTAATTGAGTATCACATTGCTCCTTCCATGATTAGACGTCATTAGTTGTTATTGTCGTTTTATGTTCCCGTTAATTGAGTATCACATTGCTCCTTCCATGATGAGACGTCATTAGTTGTTATTGTCGTTTTATGTTCCCGTTAATTGAGTATCACATTGCTCCTTCCATGATGAGACGTCATTAGTTGTTATTGTCGTTTTATGTTCCCGTTAATTGAGTATCACATTGCTCCTTCCATGATGAGACGTCATTAGTTGTTATTGTCGTTTTATGTTCCCGTTATTTGAGTATCACATTGCTCCTTCCATGATGAGACGTCATTAGTTGTTATTGTCGTTTTATGTTCCCGTTAATTGAGTATCACATTGCTCCTTCCATGGTGAGACGACATTAGTCGTTATTGTGGTTTTATGCCAAGCTAACAAAGACTAACAATGATTTTGTATGATGTTGAAGAAAATGAGATACTATGTTTTGTGTACAAACCTTTCCATATCTATAATTTGTGGCATATGAAGTCCCTATCAACATATTTCAAGTAGTTATCGGATTATTTTGATTCCTGCAACATGACATGAATGCACAATTACAATTTGAGGCTTCAAACCGCCAAGAAATATAACTGAATTTTTGGATCTTTTCATAGCACATACGATAGCAATCAACATGATTTCCCGCCAACTTGACTATCCTGAAACATTTTGCTACATTTGCACTATTGTTTTCGTTTAGCTACTGGGGGTGGAGAAAAGTGTTTTCCGGGCACGTATGCCGGGGTGGGTGGGTGGTCGATAGGACCAACAAACAATATGTTCCGCAACTCAAAAATATTTTTCCTGCAGATCTTTTAGACTGTTTTTGACTTAACACACATCTATATGTCAATATTAACATAAATGACAAATTTCATGATGATCAGACAAACAGTATAGCATGTAGCTCATTCTCATGCTCATGCAATCCAAGATGGCTGCTGGAAGCCATGTTTTTTTTGAACGAATGACCCCAAAATGACTTGTTCCTATTTACATGTCAATGTTAACATCCATGACTAATAGTATGCACATAAATTCATATACAGCTGTGTACAGTGAATTTCCCCAAGCAAATCTATGTTTTAGTGTTAAAAGGAGGGTGGGTGTCCAAAAATGGTCGGAAAAAAACTGCCGAAAACGGATAAAAATTAGGATGCGGGGGTGGATGGGTCCCAACAAGGGTCGAAAGTCAAATTTTGTCCGACTGCCCCCCCCCCTGGTAGCTATGGCTCTAAGACATAATCCCTATAACATCCAGAATACAAAGTAAATTCGAAAATATTTCCATAATGCAGGGCGAACTTCCCAATGCTAGTATGACGTGTATCGGATTCAGAGATGGTGACGTCATCACGGGTGACTCGGAAGGTTCCATTACCGTATGGATACGAGACAAATCGTCAGCATTCGTGATGGATCGGCAAACTTCGGCAGCGTTGAAATTCGCACACAAGGTAACTGCCAATTAATATTATGAAATCGCATTTAAAATACCATGTACATGTATCTATGAGCGCTTAGGCATTTCAATGAAGGGACAGAACGTTTAACCACGCCTGCAAATAGCGTGTCTGTCATTTGCAGAATGAGGTCCCCTAGAGGGTGAATTTAGTGATGATATCCCGCACAGCGGGCTAGCATCACCAAATTCACTATCTGGATACCTCATTCTGCTTAGGCCTCATCTTCTGGGAAGTATCTACAGTAACATATTAACATTGTTTTTAGTTTTCTTTTCTTGGAAGTTTCTTTATCCCCTAATTTGCAAGTCGTGGGTTGCTTACTTGTGTCAATTTCCCCACATAATCTGCTTAGAATCGCCTCATTAAGAGTCGATAATGTGACTAAAATGCTGTCATTGTTAGCACAGTATCGACATAAAATGAGGCGATTCTAAGCAGATTATCGACCTAAAATAAGTTCTTTATAAGCATATAATATATATGTGCGAATTTTCGGGGGAACAGGCTGACAAAACACACGTGTTGAACTTTACTGTTACTTAAACAGAGCTTGCGGAAAACTATTTCAAAGCCAACTGTCATTAATTTAATGTTACACTCAGGTTTATTACGACGATCGCGCGTACCTGTTACTAATTGACAGGACGCTGTGAAAATTAAAAAAAGGCCTGAAGAGAATTACTAATTTTGCTTAAACTAGAAACATAGTTTGGTATAGGTACGTTAATTTTGAACATTTGTTGTAATGGTTATTACCCAAATATATACATATATAAGCGGCCATTTTACATATATGTGTACATTCAAACATTTATCAATAGGCCGTGTGGGGAGGGGTAACCAAACCAAATTATATTTATGCATACATTTGACTGGCGCGCGAGTTCCAGACGACCACACACATTGTGCGTGGGCGTCTGGCCTACTTTGATACCACTAGCGGCAACATGTATGATGTACTGTAGTTACTGAAATCGATCAGTTGCTGGTAACGTTGTCTTGATATCGACGTTGACATAAGTTTGCTATATTCATTTGCGCCACGGAAAGATCGAATATAGATCTTAAGGATGTCATAATAATATAGCTTTGAACATTTGGTTCAAAGAGTTAACCAATACTCGAAGCTTACCGTTCCTTTGCAGAAACCCGTGGTGGCATGCTGTGTGCTTCGAGACGGCATCATGCTAACTGGTGGTGGGAACGAAGTCAAAGCATGGGACACTGGCAGCGAGTACCGCAAAATCAAAGAGACAACGGTACATATCTTACAGAACGAATCACTGTTTGTGATAAATCATAAATGTATAATCAGAATATACATCAGAATATAAATTTCACCATAAGAATGTGAGGCATCGAAAACTAACCGATATGACTGACAATCCAGACTATCTGGGACGAGCCTGGTTCAACGTATTTTAAAAGTATGTGTCCCAACATACAGGCATTTTTGGAAAGCAGAGGCACAAACAGGACAACATAATCTATATTCGTGCATGTATAAATGCGCCGCAATTGATTACTCAACATAACTATGCCCGTGAATTGCTCTGTTGTTGTGATTGGCGGATATTTGAAGATGTTTGAGATTTAACATGTTTCAGAACTGGCACACTAGCCTTTCTGCCTGTCCAGAGAAAGAACAAATCTTAATTTTAAAACGTCAGTCACCTTTATCCATGCGGTGTGTATCTACCAAAGAACTGAACTTTTCCAAACACTTGAGTATCCTCCTTCCACTACATATAATGGATCAGTTTTATTTTCATATTATGCTTTGCCATCAGTGTTACGTCTTAGACCAAATGGATCCGCAGTTTATATAAGTGTGTCTACCTTTTTCCGATTAAATATGCCCAGCTGCCCGATGCGACACGATGCAACCGCCATCTTCACGTTTTCTATACCCCGAACCCGAAAAAGACCCCACAAATATAAGGTTTTAGTGACCCGATGTCGACTTTGAAAAGAGGGAGTTTTAACACGTTTTGAAGTTTTCTCAGCTCGGCAAAAAATCAAATTGTCGTCTTTTACAAAGGTATCCATGCTTCCGTCGCCCAAACGAGGTAGATAATAAAGAGCGTTATGAACTTGTGTGATCGATTCGATGTATTACGTATGGGTGATTGTGCGGTTTGCGAGACGCTTGTGTCATGTTAATGGTGTTGGTTTCAAGTATTTTTCGTGTTATTTTTCATGGTAAAATGCGAAATTAAATTAGGACATTTTATCAGCGGTGGATCTTCTGATTAAACTGTTACATCTTGCCTTCAATACAACAAAGATGATGTTGTACATATTCATTTTTAATTTTTATTCTGATTTTCACTGTATTTGTGATAACCATTTTGAAATTTCCGTTTCCAGATACCAGATGTTGTAGGTAACATACGTGCGTTGATACCACAGTCAACTGGGGGGATTGATGGGTCCCTCTACATAGGAACAACGCTGGGATGCATCTTGGATGGTTCCCTACAACATAAGTTCACATTTGTTGTTCAGGTAAACTGATTTTATGTACGAAAAATGTTTGTAGAAAGAGTGTATATGTGACCCGCCATATCAAATCCAGTCGTAAGTCGGGATTTTTTTACCCTGTGCCAATGCATTCTCTTATATATGCGAGTCGACCATAGGTCGCCTCGCATAAATAAGAGAATGCATTGGCCTAACAATTTTTTATCATTTTTTTTAAATAAATGTTTCTTACAATTTTTAGGACATAAAATAAAAAAACATCCACTACCCTGCAGGGAACCCCACACATCTATAGAAGCATATAGAAGAGTGTCGTCTGCTCATGTTTGTCTGGGGCTCTGTATGGGTGAAATTATAAAATTGTTAAAGAATACAAGAAAAAAATATTAAAATTGTAAAAAATTGTTAGGCCAATGCATTCTCTTATATATGCGAGGCGACCTATGGTCGACTCGCATATATAAGAGAATGCATTGGCACAGTGTAAACAAAATCCCGACTTAATATGAATCCACCACTTTCACCATATGGAGTTGGAATGGTGAGCCTTATCTTTTACATTAGCTCGTGTTTAGTCCGCCCACATGGATAGTCTAACGATATATCTCATAACATATGCTAAGGTGTTACGCATTGAAATACTTTGGCAGGGACGTGGCGACAATGCATTTTGTTGTGTGTTTCCCTTGGTCAAAATTTGATATTCAATAATTTTTCGATTGTCACTCGTGGTGTCAAATGAGTTCCCGAGAAAGTTTCCAAACATATTTCTAACAAATGAAAAGAAGCATTTTGGAACAGCGTTATTAACAATTATGATTATGAGATTCAATTCAATTCAATTCTTTATTCTCATCACCTTATAAATAAAGGTATGGAGAAAACAAATTTACAATAGCATGTGGACTTCCGGTGAACACTTTCTCATAACTATATATAAGTGCTATAACATCATATACATTCAATATAAACAAAACATGCATCCGCAGATGTGTATAAATAGTTTAACATAATTATGTATATATCTTCGTGTATACTGTCACGAGTCTATATATATCCGCGAGCAATATTAAATTCAAATCATATATCAATAAGTCCTTATGCTTGGGATCTTAATCTGTGATTTGATTAGCGCAGATGATAGTAGCATAAAAAACCTTACTAATAGTAATAATATATAATATTATAATATATAATATTTATAATAATATAATAAAGATTAGCATGGTGGGCACTAAAGTTCGCCCTGACCAAGGGTGAAAACAACCGCATGATTTGTTTGACGTATTATATATCATACCAAACATATCTACTCTGGATACCCCTTATATATCATGTTTTACAAGTTCAAAACCTGGAACCTTCTGAATGGCTGACGGGGAACTGTATCAGTGAACAAATAACGCAGGAAATATATTTCTTAGTCAATACCTGTTTCTTAAAAATGTTTTTCACTGCAAGCTAAGGTCCCAGTTCGAGATTGCATGAGTTAAGCAAGCTTCGTGAGTCGATTTCACGATAAACATTGAAATTATTATCAGGGAAATTTCATTATTGTAAGCGACGCAGATGGAAGTCGGCTCAATAAAGTTGCGCAAACCATTTCAAACTTTCACCTTCATATATTGTGCAATACATTATTAAGGAATAGATGATAACAAAGACATATCTTACCTGCGTTATGTTTTCAATGTTATAATGTTCCCTGTCAGAACAGTTATGTGAATAAAACTTTCCCATGTTTTGATTGGGTAGACTATGATTTATACGAGCTTAACGACAGTATAGATTCCTGGCATGATCTCATGGGTGTCCGGGGACGTATATTACAAGAAAGGCCACAGGTGGATTTTCGAGAAAATAAACCTGAGAAACTGGCTTTTGTCAAATTATCAATTGTGTTGGGATCTCTATTCCTTCCTTAGACAGTACTAACAGTCATTAATTAGAAAACGCGAAACAAGTTTGATAAAATCCAATACCACTTTGAAAACCTGGTCGATTGTTGCAGCAGTGTCCAAAATGTTCATATCGTTGTCCATTCGAAATTTATAAAAATTATCATCAAATAACACATTCCCAAAATAATTGGGCTACCCGCGCGAGAATCGCAATAATAGTGAATTAAAATAACACACATGGAGACTACTGTGTCTGCCGGTGACAATATTTTTAATTCTGCCGATAAAATGATGCCGTGAGAATAAGAGAACATACGATTGGCTGCGAAACCGAAAGTGGATTAGTTGCAGCAATCGCATAACAGCTATCATTGTAATGGTGTAAAATTTGTTGTTAGCACTTTGTGTTTCGCAATATTATAGTGTTTCTCGACAACGAATGATATGATTGTCACTAATAGATAAACGTATTACTATGTGATGTATTTCTGATTTTTTTGAAAATCCAAAACCGTATTCGTAACATCGGATAGGAAAAACGACAACGAATATAAAGACACAAATTCTAGAGACATAGTACCCTATTCGTAATAATTATCTGTTGTCTTTCATTATGCGAAAGGTGCCCAAAACATTACTTCTATTTTACAGGGACACCGTGAACCAGTTCAAACATGACTTCTATTTTACAGGGACACAGTGAACCAGGTAAACATGACTTCTATTTTACAGTGACACAGTGAATCAGTTAAAACATGACTTCTATTTTACAAGGACACAGTGAACCAGTTAAAACATTACTTCTATTTTGCAGGGAGACAGTGAACCAGTTAAAACATTACTTCTATTTTACAGGGACACAGTGAACCAGTTAAAACATGACTTCTATTTTACAGGGACACAGTGAACCAGTTTCGGCCACAGTTGCTCATCCAATAGAGCCGGCCTTTTTCACAGCAGGACAAGATCAACTGGTTATTAAATGGTCGGCGGTGTCCCACAAAATAGTTTGGAAAGTCTCGGTCGAGGTTTGTTTTTCTTTTGCATCTATGTTATGTCTTTTCATATCTACTATGAACATGATCAACTGGTTATTAAATGGTCGGCGGTGTCCCACAAAATAGTTTGGAAAGTCTCGGTCGAGGTTTGTTTTTCATTTGCATCTGGTCCTTCTGGTTCTGACCAAGGCAATCAGCGGAACTATTAGGAGATGACTTGCCATGTATATATTCACTTTTGGACAAAGACCATACGCTTGCGACATGTACTATACATAACAATATTGTTTTATATTTTGACATTATAAATGCATTGTATTATATCAATCTCTCCGTAGACGGAGGCAATAAAATATCTCGAATGGGAATTACAATTACATTACAATTAGCTGGGGAATTATATCGATGGATAAGTGTACATTTTATAATTTGCAAAACCTGTATGGATCTTATAAATTTGTCGAAATTATTGCTGTTGGTGAATAGGTGTTCAATATTGTGTTGTATTTACATACTTAATTTATTCAAAATCAAACGACGGGTACACAACTATGTGACTTATATATATCTACAGAAACCATGCCTATCTGCCAGTGTCCACCCGAGTGGTCGGTATGTGGCTCTAGGTACCAGCGCGGGGCGACTCATTGCATTGAATACTACGACTGGGATGCATACTTCAGTACACATAACAGTATTAACAGAAAGCCAGATTAAGTGCCTCCAGTTCTCGGCAGGTAAATATAGAAAATAGCTGTTAATTCCTATATGAGTTTTTTTGGACGATCCGATTTAAGAATTTATTTGTATACATTTCGCTCAATTATACATATTTGGGTTGATACATGCCGCATAGTTTGGTGTGTTTGGTACCCATTTTTGGGTACCAAGGTTAACCTTTGTGGTGTCTTGAGAACATATGTTACATACATATCTCGTATTATCTCACAATGTGGTGGGTAGTCTTCTTTAAACTAAATAATTGATGGTATAATTTTTTTTCTCTGTTTATAAATTTAAGATGTACATAGCGTTAAAGCACAAATCTCACCCTGCACACGGGTAACAAAAAATACCGATATCGAGAGCTGGGTATCTAATGCACCAAAATATGGCGATATTGGCCCCTTTTGCGATACCGTGCATATAAGCCCTGTTCGATCCAAATTGTGGGCTGACATATCTTTAGTCTATACCGCTAGGGAATGTTGTCAAAAATATTGTTTTATAATATATGCAATAAACTTTTCGATATCTCTTCGCTGATAAATACGAAGAACCATAATAATTTCAGTACCGCTCCATGTTGCTCTGTTGTACACGAATTCTGAAGTGCCAATGATCAATCAGCCGCAGAATTAATTCACGTATATGATGTTCATATAAAACATGAATTTTAAATACCTGCCTGATGATGTCAAGCCTGCAAATAGCGTGTCTGTCATTTGCAGAATGAGGTCCCCTGAGTGTGAATTTAGTGATACTATCCCGCATAGCGGGCTAGCATCACCAAATTCACCCTATGTAGACCTCATTCTGCTTATGCCTCATCTTCTGGGAAGTATCTATAGTCTTAAATTAACATTGTTTTTAGTTACACATTTTCCCTTCTGGGAAGTTTCTATGTCCCTTAATTTGCAGAAGATAAAATGCAATATCGAGGTGCCCAATGGGTGAACATCATCAACTTCAACAGGAGAACTTCAATATCATGCAATGTCTACCACAGCAGTTGAGGCACTAAGCAGAATGGGGTCTCCAGAGGGTGAATTTGGTGATGCTAGCCCGCTGTGCGGGGTAGCATCACTAAATTCACCCTCTGGGTACCTCATTCTGCAAATGACAGACATCCTGCTCTTTGTTTCCAGAAGGGTCGCTACTTGCCGCCGGCTGCCATGATGGGTCATTACATCTCTACTCTGTTGCAGATGATGGACAAATATTCAGAAGGATCCACAGTATTCCAAAGGTAAGTAAGTTGTATCAATTCACACAACTTTAACTATCGTATAAATTCATTGTATAAACTATCTATACGAATTCGACCCAAACTCTTCCTCTCAGCAGATCCGTATTATCTACGATTGATTGATTGGTGTTTAATATCGTTTCATGCGACAAGCCATTTGACGACTAAGAACAGAATCAGTTAGTAAAAAGCAGGGTTCGCGCTGCCACTTGCCATATTTGCCAATGGCAAAAATACTTCACATTTGGCAAACAAAAATTAATTTGGTAAAAGTTTTGGCGAGCCACTTTTTAATTGCTCAATAATGTTGAAAAATATCAGTCATTATAATTATATTAGTGGTGTTTTTTTATGGTTTCGGAAAAGTTAACACCTCCTTTAAGATGCAGTTAATCTGGTAACTTCATTATCGATGGGTGGAGGGATTACCAGTATTTAGTGTGATGGCTAAAAATCCTCTTGTGATGAAGCAACTCTTCCACCATTGTATTGTTCGGTGATAGGTTTATTGCTGTATGTTAAACCGCAATAGAGATGCGAGTATACGTGTAACTGCTTTCCTAACGATATCTAACGTCATTCAAACCGTGAGTGTCGAAACATTAAACTCAACGAAGGTTGCAGAAAATGACACTGTCAGGGATAACAATTGGCAAATTCTAGAAGAATTTGACAAAAAATATTTTCATTTGGCAACCCTGATCGAAACCTATCGTATTGTAATCCAGACATTGGATTAGACTAAGACAATGAGCAATGTACAAGTAAAAGCAACCAGGAGGAAATGTTTCCGCTTGGAGTCCAGAAATTCAAGAACTGACTAGTGTGCAAACATATAATATAAAACGCATAACATTAGATTATTACAATAATACAGGAGTAATGCATGCATAGTCAATAGCAAATCAATAACGTTATGTCAGCAAGGCTTCAAGTCAATGTATTATTATTTAAAGAACTTTCTAATGCCGGATCTTGCATTGTCAATATATAATATATTTATGATATTTGATGAATCTGGCATGAGTCTTTATCAATGCGTCATGTTGACCGTCTGGTGAGTGAAGCCGACGGTAATATTTCACACAACCGGTAGCTTCAATCTACAAATACTGTTAGCTGTCACTCAATGTTAATCGTTTCTCTTCAATCGTCGTGTCAAACTGTGCAAACTCAAATATCAACCTCTGCTCTGAGAGTCAAAACTTTTTAGGGATTTTGGCAATTTTTGTTTTGGCGCAACGGGATCAACATGAGCAGATTGTGTTGTAGCAACTAGCTCAACTTCAGTAGATCGTTTTGGGTCAACTCTGGCAACTTCAGCAGATGTATCCATGTCATGTGATACATGTTCCGAAACAGAAGAAATATCGGTCTCGTCAACTTGAATGGCTAGTGATTATCTGATTACGTCGGATTGACTCTCTGTCTGAGTGATTGCACCAAAACACTGTTTGTAGAAATGGCAGCTGAGTATGTGACCTGTGGAATTGATGGTCGAACAACAACTATTTTTCTTAGCATCTACGTATGATAAATATTTCACAGCCTTACATCTTAGAAGCTTGAATTCATAGTCCAACGATCCATTGCAGCATGAGAACCGTGAAAGTTTAAAATTAGTATGATCATGACCAGCAATAGAACAGCTTGTCCATATGGTAGCTTTATCTTTACAATTGTCCTGACCATGGCCATACCCCTGACATTTAAAACATCGTTATGGCTTTGGAACATATGAACTTAAATCCATATTAAAAAATACCCAACCTTCAGTGTCGGTGAATGTTCACACCGATTGAAGGTCAACAGATAACAGTTTAAATGAACGTTTTGTCCATCAACTGTCTATGAAGATCGACGGACTTCTGTAACTACATGTGATGCCAATACTGCCGATTCAGAGGAGTCAGTTATATCGCGGATTTTCAACACAGCTCTGACACTATTCAACGTTTTGCGAGGAGTAGCCAGCACTGGTGCTTGTGCACCATAAAACGTGTATACATGAAATATTACATATTTAACGTCATTTTATTCCACTGGATCTCACTGGAATGTTATGTGTCATAATCAAGCACTGCTAAGTATGATTTAACACTCAAAACCACCAAGTGATTTTGAACAGCGTACGGTCCATTGATTGCATTTGCTTAAATAAATCTTCTCAACCCTCCTATGACTGGTGCTTCTGACATTCTGTGCAAACCCTGTGCCAATGCGTTCTCTTATATATGCGAGTCCCCCATAGCCGCGCATATATAAGATAAAATATTGGCCTAACAATATTTACCTTGTAAGTCAGTGCATTCTCTTACATATTCGAGGCTCCCTATGTGAAACTCGCATATGTAAAGTAATGTACATGGTCTTTAATGCTGCACCAGCACCCGGACCAACACTAATTGTTCTGTGTTTACTTCAGATGTGCCCATCGCCGATCGTTCAGCTCGACTGGTCAGAGGATGGCAGAGACGTCAGGGCAGTGTCCGCGGATTTTGATATGGCATTCCGTTAGTAATCTGTATTAACCTTTCTTCTCTCACTCAGTTATATATACATAGGAACGGTGTCGGAGGGGCATGCAGCCCCTTTGTGCAGTTAGAGGCATGTGGTCACTGTATGCGCTTCGCGCACATGACATGCAGATCCTACTATTTTACATATATTGATCATATTATGTCACTTCAATATATCCTCGGGCAAATAGGTTCATATTGGACCTAAATATTGACATTGGTTCACATTGGACTTATTTGGTTCTGATATAAGCCCATAGTGGATTTGTAGGGACCATCCACACAAAATATGACTCAATTCTTCATTGTGTATGTGTTTGTTTGTTATTTGTATGTATTTGTTTGTTATTTATTTAATTAAAATTATTTAAATGAAAATTTTGAAAAACTAACGCCGTTATAACCGCCGACATGGTACCCCGTGTCACCACAACACATTTGGTTGAAATCTGACCAGCAGCCTGGGAGTAGAATCCGGACACACAGACGGACACATACCAAACCAATTTGAAACCATCCTATATGGCGTCGAACGTTGGTTCTAATGAGCTTGAATTGTTGTTGCGCACAACCTTTTGATTTTCTTATTCCTCAAAAGGTGAGACTGTTTTGGAAGTACAGTTTAACTTAAAATTATTTTTGTTCTGTTGGTGGCACAATAAGAGTACGTATTTACTTGTATTGTTATCTACGCTTTGAGTAGTACGGATTGTGATATTCACCTCCGGTTACGTTGAATGGTTATGGTGTTGCTACATGTGTCGTGCTACAGCGCCACGTGTTAAGGAAATGGATCACCACAGCGATGGTGTAACGAATAGACATATAGCCATGTTCCTTAAACCGACATGGCTCATTCGAGCTTCCAAATTTGTTTTACGTAATTTGGAAGGGGTATAAGACAGGTTGACAACTGCACAAAATATTGATATACCGGCTTAACCCTTTACCCAACAAAACGGCCAAAACCGGCCAAATAAAGCTTCAACAGCCTAAAATATCTTCGGTCTGTCTCAATAGAACCATACAAATATGGATATCATTGGAACCGGCTCCTTGACCACATTGTGATAGTTACAGTTATGCCCTGTGCCAATGCATTCTCTTATATATATAAGAGAATGCATTGGCCTAAAAATAATCTTTTTTTAACACTTTTTACCATTTTTTCTTACATTCTTTAACAATTTTATAATTTTTAATGTGTTAAGCCAATGCATTCTCTTATATATGCGAGGCGACCTATGGTCGACTCGCATATATAAGAGAATGCATTGGCACAGGGCCGTTCTGTTGGGTAAAGGGTTAATATGCTCTGAAACAATACTTGCCATGATCACAAACATTTTTCGCACAGAATTAAAATAAACGCTCTTTTTTAAGACCATATCAGGGATTGACTAACACGGAACGCTCTGTTCTATTTCATGCAGTGCATAATGGTTGTTTTTTATGACGTCAATCCGGCTTTTTTTTTTTTTTTTTGACACAGAATGCTCGGAGAAAGGTATTTAGGTATTATCGACTTATTGCGATACCGGAAAAAATTCAAAAGCGAATATTAGTAGGTGAATTTTGGAGTGCAAACCGCCATGTGACTTTAAGCTCTCATGTTTATGGCCATTTTTGGATAACCGGAAAACTTAAAGTTAATTTCAGTATCTGCAAGCGCAGTCAATGTTATTAAAAGTTTTTTGAATTTAATTTGTATGTTGAATGTCATTTTGAAATAATGTCTTTTTTTGTGAATGGTTTAAGGAATATTATTAGTTATTGTGGATGATTGACGGTAACATGGTGTGACATTGACGACTTTGAGATTATGTTCAACCGAGTCGCAAAGAGACGAGGTTGAGCATACCATAATAACGTATATGTTCTGCCGACAGTCCTGGTCATTCTTAGAAATTTGCCATTTATTCCGAAGAATGATCAGCAGAAAATGTCAAAATCTCCTATCGCTCTCGCCATAACTTTGTTCAACGTAAATGACGTTACATTTTCTTCACAGCATCGTTCTGTGCGCCAGCTTATAACGACTAAATCAACAGGCAAAATTAACTGCGGTTTGTTTTATATATAACTAGCTGGTGGGCCCGACTTCGTCCGGGCTGTTTCCCCTCTGCTTTATTCCGGTAAAGGCACGATTTGACCTTGTATTGACCATTTTGAAGGTCAAGGTCAGGTCGGGGTCACGATTAGACCCGTCCAAAAAACTCCCTGGACAAAAGCACCCCTAGGTATCAAATTTCGTCGAAATCCGTCCAGCAGTTTTCTCGGCCATTGCTAACAGACAGACACACAGAGAGAAGTCCCAAAATATATAGTAGATTTATCACTCATTGGACGATTCTATAATTTCAGTTGACACACAAAATAGGCAAGCTACTAAGAACAGCTGGACAACGAAGGACTCCAGCTGGAGCACCCAGAACTGTGTAATGTCATTTGAAATGATAGGTATGTTAAGTTTCGTGATATTTGTGTTTTCGTAAGATAAATGTACGTGATTTAATCCACATCTCTTATACAATGCAATCACGATTCATATGAGATGAACTACACTGCATTAAAATATAATCGATGTAAATTTTTAGACCTTGCACCGCACTAGTCGTGTTTGGGAAAAGCTCAGAATTGACCTTACCATTGGAGATCATGATACTATATTTACCTTATCACTGGATATCATGATACTATATTTACCTTATCACTAGAGATCATGATACTATATTTAACTTATCGCTGGAGATCATGGTACTATATTTACCTTATCACTAGATATCATGATACTATATTTACCTTATCACTAGAGATCATGATACTATATTTACCTTATCACTGAATATCATGATACTATATTTACCTTATCACTAGAGTTCATGATACTATATTTACCTTATCACTGGAGATCATGACACTATATTTACCTTATCACTGGAGATCATGATACTATATTGACCTTATCACTAGAGATCATGATACTATATTTACCTTATCACTGGAGATCATGATACTATATTTACCTTATCACTGGAGATCATGATACTATATTTACCTTATCACTAGAGATCATGATACTATATTTACCTTATCACTGGAGATCATGATACTATATTTACCTTATCACTAGCTATCATGATACTATATTAACTTATCACTGGAGATCATGACACTATATTTACCTTATCACTGGAGATCATGATACTATATTTACCTTATCACTAGAGTTCATGATACTATATTGACCTTATCACTAGAGATCATGATACTATATTTACCTTATCACTGGAGATCATGATACTATATTTACCTTATCACTGGAGATCATGATACTATATTTAGCTTATCACTTGAGATCATGATACTATATTTACCTTATCACTGGAGATCATGACACTATATTTACCTTATCACTGGAGATCATGATACTATATTGACCTTATCGCTGGAGATCATGATACTATATTTACCTTATAACTGGAGATCATGATACTATATTTACCTTATCACTGGAGATCATGTTACTATATTACCTTATCGCTGGAGATCATGTTACTATATTACCTTATCGCTGGAGATCATGTTACTATATTTACCTTATCACTGGAGATCATGATACTATATTTACCTTATCACTAGAGATCATGACACTATATTTACCTTATCACTGGAGATCATGATACTATATTTACCTTATCACTGGAGATCATGATACTATATTTACCTTATCACTGGAGATCATGATACTATATTTACCTTATCACTGGAGATCATGTTACTATATTACCTTATAACTGGAGATCATGATACTATATTTACCTTATCACTGGAGATCATGATACTATATTTACCTTATCACTGGAGATCATGATACTATATTTACCTTATCACTAGAGATCATGACACTATATTTACCTTATCACTGGAGATCATGATACTATATTTACCTTATCGCTGGAGATCATGATACTATATGTCTATATAGTTACACACACACATGCACACCTGCTGTGAATAATGAATGCAGGAAGTTGGTTGGTCGAAATTACGTTACAAGACGTCGCAGATTCCCCTACGTACTGTCGTATTGCTTAGCCCCTACGAACTACCAATAACGATACAAATGGACGCCAAGTGCACTATTAATCTGCCAGTTGACTCGGTTGAGTGTAAATATTGATAAGTAATGGGTGTTGATTTTGGTGAGTTCCATAGAGAATGTATGCTAGTTGGTCTGACATTTGTATGTGTAGAACCAACTCGCATTCATACTCTACGGAACGCACCACAATCAACATCAATTTCTTAAATTGATATCTTATATGTGACCCGCCATATCAAATCCAGTCGTAAGTCGGGATTTTTTTTACATAAAATAAAAAAACATCCATTACCCTGCAGGGAGCCCCACACATATATAGAAGCATATAGAAGAGTGTCGTCTGCTCATGTTTGTCTGGGGCTCTGTATGGGTGACATTATAAAATTGTTAAAGAATACACGAAAAAATTATTAAAATTGTAAAAAATTGTTAGACCAATGCATTCTCTTATATATGCGAGGCGACCTATGGTCGACTCGCATATATAAGAGAATGCATTGGCACAGGGTAACACAAAGTTTGGTCTGACATTTGTATGTGTAGAATCAACTTGCATCCGTACTCTATGGAACGCACCACAATCAACATCAATTTCTTAAATTGACATCTTATAGCACTATATATAAATATAATAGCAGTCAACGTGTTGGTCAGGATGAGGGTGGCGTCTGGTTGAATAACGTGTTGGTCCGGGTGAGGGTGGCGTCTGGTTGAATAACGTGTTGGTCCGGGTGAGGGTGGCGTCTGGTTGAATAACGTGTTGGTCCGGGTGAGGGTGGCGTCTGGTTGAATAACGTGTTGGTCAGGGTGAGGGTGGCGTCTGGTTGAATAACGTGTTGGTCCGGGTGAGGGTGGCGTCTGGTTGAATAACGTGTTGGTCCGGGTGAGTGTGGCGTCTGGTTGAATAACGTGTTGGTCCGGGTGAGGGTGGCGTCTGGTTGAATAACGTGTTGGTCCGGGTGAGGGTGGCGTCTGGTTGAATAACGTGTTGGTCAGGATGAGGGTGGCGTATGGTTGAATAACGTGTTGATCAGGACGAGGGTGGCGTATGGTTGAATAACGTTTTGTGGTGACTTCTTGAGTTTCATGTTATGGGTTTTTTGTCAGACTTCAGACTAAATTATGACATGTGGTTATTAAGCATACTCAGATCGTATATTCTAGCTAAAATATGTATACTTTAGCTAGTATTCTGTTATTTGTTATATCACAGAAATGGGACATAAGCAAATAATTATTAAATATGTTCCATTTTGTCTGGAACTGTGTCATGGACACAGGATATGTGAAGCCTTGCCTGAATAACAGGATTGTATTCTCGGGTTGCATGAAACAGGTAGCATAATGACTTATTTTCTGAAAAAGAAGTGCAATGTACCATACAATGCAACAACGTCAACAATCTATTAATATCGATGATGATCTACATCCTGCCAAGAATGTATATTTTCTTTACGTGACGAGCCGACATGTATTCAAGTCGATGAATTACGATAAAACACCAAATGTAGACTTCTTAAGCAACACGTTTTTGTGCAAAATATCAGACAATTACTTGGCACAACAACTCACAACTCACACCCATTCTGGAATGGCATGTCCTTATAACCCTATGCAATTTGGGCTCCATATATAGCCCTACGTTGTGTTGCATATATATGTTACAGTTAATATGTATTATCAGTTATTATGTATAATAACTGAAATGTTCAGTTATTATGTATAATACCTAATTCACTTAGTTAATATATATAATACCTGAAATTTTCAGTTAGAATACATAATAACTGAAATTAGGAGTGTTCATTAGACATATTAACTGAAATGTGTTCATATTGGACCTAAATACCAAAAGGTTCATATTGGACTTATTTGATTCTTAAGTAAGCCATAGTGGACTTATATCCGTTATTCCGTTAGATTGCGCAGGCCGCAGTGAAAACAGATCATAAAGAGCGTTCATCTCGTAAGTCGTGAGTTTGTTTGTTCGTGTTATTTCCCAGCCTGTTATCGTAAAAATTAGCACAATGCGGCTTATTTCATATTGAATATATAGGGCTGTTTTAATAACCAGCGTTTCAACCCACATAGGGCTATTTCACATCTGGATAATTCCAATACAAGCATATTTCAGTCCCATGAAATAAGTTCACTACGAGAACAGGCTGTGTAATTATTCCGATTCAAATAATGTAATGCTTGTTTCAAGGACCGTGGTCACATGTCACAGATGAAGAGTATATAAATGTGGTGGCAAGATCCACAACGAACTACCAGGATCTTATGGTCACTGGCGACAATAAAGGGCGTCTTAGGTTGTTCAAGTATCCTTCGTCAATAAACAAGGTGTGTACCATAAAAAGACTTGTTTTACAAAGTATATGTATACTCTATGTATGATCAGATATCATAACCGAATCAAGTATTAACCCTTTACCCAACAAACCGGCCAAAAACGGCCAAATAAAGCTGCAACAGCCTAAATTATCTTGGGGCTGTCTCAATAAAACCATACAAATATGGATATCATTGGAACCGGCTCATTGACCACATTGTGATGGTTACAGTTATGCCCTGTGCCAATGCATTCTCTTATATATGCGAGTCGACCATAGGTCGCCTCACATATATAGGAGAATGCATTGGCCTAAAAACAATCTTGTTTTAACACTTTTTACCATTTTTTCTTACATTCTTTAACAATTTTATAATTTTTAATGTGTTAAGCCAATGCATTCTCTTATATATGCGAGGCGACCTATGGTCGACTCGCATATATAAGAGAATGCATTGGCACAGGGCCGTCCTGTTGGGTAAAGGGTTAAATTACTAGCTAGCTGTTAGTTTAATTATCTATTTCTTCCTATTGGAGATATAGACACAAATTATGCGAACATTGTCGACATAATTGGACTCACTAATGAACCTATTATATGGTTTGAAACATGTGCTTAAAACGGTACATTTAGGGATAATTAACACCCCCCCCCAGTTTATCAATTGGGTTCGTATAGCATATGATACCGTTATCAATTTTATCTGAAGCATATGCTATATAGTTATCAAACCGATTTTTAAAGTGTGTCATACTTTTCTGACGTGTGTGTCAATATTTCTCAGAACGCGTAAATCTCTCTCTCTCTCTCTCTCTCTCTCTATTGTACATTTGCGGAATGAGGTCCTCAGAGGGTGAATTTAGTGACGCTATTCCACACAGCGGGCTAGCTTCACTAAATTCACCCGATCCTATATTACTATTTCTTTGGCTTCGGGGATAAACAATATAACCACCTTCATCCGCATCTTCGTCCGTTTGACCACGTGCTTTTGGGCCAGATACATTAGAAATAGCAAACTTCAAAAATCGATATCTAATCACTCTGAGCTTTGATGGATGGGATCCTCGACTCGAATAAAATATGTCTTACCCCAGAAGCCAAAGAAATAGTAATTTAGGAGCGTCTGATCGGATTGAGTACATTTTAAGGTACTCAATCTGACGAATTAACGCTCGCAAATTACTATTTTCTTGGCTTCGGGGGTAAACCATATTTGATTCGAGTCGAGGAACCCACACATCAAAGCTATGGGTGATCAGATATCGATGTTTGAAATCTATACGAAACGTTGATAAATAACAGGTTTTGGGAAATTGTATACTACAGTTGACTGTGGTTAGCATTATTTTTGGGCAATTAATCGATTCTGATTACTGAAGCGGCATTTAAAAAAAAATTGTTGTTGTTGGAATCTGATGATATGGGGACCGTCGAATCGGATTGAGTACCTTTAACAAGTTTATCTCTTTCTTTTGAAACTTTAGATAGTTTCTTTTTTTTCGGTTTTAGTTTCTTTATATCCCAAATTGGCAGACGACACAATCGATGTGCACAATGGGTGCACATCAGCACCTTCGCCTTCTTGAAACTTAAATCTGAGTCTATACGTCTCCCATAGCAGATGAGGTCATGGCTTTTCAGGGTAGCGTCACTAAATTCACCCTCTGGGGATGTAATTCTGCAAATGTCCAGAACCATATTTTAAGGGCTGCAGATAACGAGTCGAAACGTGATGTGACATGCGCTTAGCATGGCATATAGTCAGCAAACTGCAACTGATGATGATCTTATCAAAACATTTTGGCATCTTTTTAACTCATTGGGAGTAATTTTCAAAACTTTAGAAATTCTACCTTTGGCATTAAATAATCTTGTTTTTGTGGGGTACGTTCTAAAATTATTTTCAAAATTCTAATAAACCGCTCCAGGGTCCAGCTTCCACCTCAAAATTCATGTCATCCGAACGAGGAGCAATTTGTATGCGAGAAATTGTAAACCTTGGTCATCATCACATTTAGCCTCGAATCTTCTTTAATATGCCTATAGCAGACAACCCCCCCTTTCTTTTGACATCCATACATTTGTGCACCATCTTATTATATGACGGATAGGTTGTAAGCCATTATTTCTTTCACTCTACTAATGTTGACAAACGGAAAGGCCGTAATGGCCGTCAGCCAGTGCTCCATTCTGACTTGTTATTGTAATTCCGGAGGGCTAGTTGTGATTTTCGTTGACCCGGACAGATGTGTTTCCTTGTCAGGCACACACTTACCTGTATTGGTTAACCTATAAAACTGGGGATATATCGTAATCTCGGATTATTGTATACATCTGCGACAGGGGCTGCATCTATGTTAAATCAAGAGACATCACTCTATTCGAATATGCACATCTGCAACCTGGATGCATATCATGGAACTTTACTTGTACTATTTTCCAGTTTTTTAACTATATGAATGTGAGAATGACTCTCTGGTTTTGGAAACTTAGATGAAACTTGATGTACATAATTCTTCAGCAGTGAATGAATACCCAAAGAAGCTGTGTTGTTTATTTGGTGGTATACTGTGTATTCAAACCACAGTTAGAAAATAGTACAAGTAAAGTTCCATGATATGCATCAAGGTTGCAGATGTGCATATTCGAATAGAGTTATGTCTCTTGGTGTAACATAGAAGCAGCCCCCGCGACACCTCTACAAATGCTCGTGTTTTCGTTGCAGCCTGCCTTTCAAGCATGTAAAGCTTATTCAGGGGACATAACTGGTCTATGCTTCACTTCGGAGGACAAGAACATCATTTCAGTTGGCGGGAATGAAGCCGCGCTCCTGCAGTGGTCGGTCGAGGATAAGATATGAAGACGCAAATGCATCCGAAATTCAACTTTATAACTGGCATACTTGTATTATGTTGCTAATTTGCGCACCCTTCGCGGATGTATGTTGTTTGTGATACATCTACGTTTTTAATTCTTCCTTTCGGAAAGTCCTTCTATTTATTCCACCGTTGCAGTTAAACAACTCTATCGGCAAACAATTACTGTGATATGATATGTTCATAATGTTATTCTCGATCTTATTAAATTATTTTAAATCTTTCTTCATGGTGTTCCAGTCTGCACACGGTGTTTCCACATACTCTGTGTGGAATCGCGTGGTTTCGACAAAATGGCCGAGGCGATCGCAAACGCGACCAGAAACTAGGAAAAAGGTAATAAACTAGGACATGACATATATTACATAGTATTTTGGCAGCTTATGCAAAACGATTTTGCAAGCAAGCTGATACATTATGAACATAATTTCTGCATTAGTATACGAAATTGACACACGACAACGGTTCTAGGCATTGCAATTTACTGGATAATTGATTTGGTTCCCCGAAAAGAACCAAAGGAAGAACTAATATATGGGTGTGTTAGTCACATGGCGTAAAATTGTTTTATCTGCCGTGTAGTGGACATGTGGCTTTAATTAGCATACTATGAACATAGCTTCTACATTAGTATACGAAATTTACATTCGACAACGGTTCTAGGCATTGCAATGTACTAGATAATTAATTGTAGTAAAAAAGTGGCTACAATAGAATGAAATTTGCCATATTGGTCATCCGTCAACATGTGGTATTTTGCTTAGCTTAAGAATGTAATTGTTTTGTTTCAATGTCACATGCTGTGGCAACAAAAACAAAACTCTAAAATCAAGCGAACGTAATAATCTTCCATAAAACAAAACTGAAAAACTGAAAAATAAATGTCCATTTAAATTCAATTAAGCTATCTAACAGTTCACTGTGCCGTGGTTTTATATCAAGTTAAATAGCGAAATATCTAATACACAACTTGTACATATACATATGTGTATAAATTATTCGAATTATATATCAATACTTATACACTTTGTTATATGTATTATTTGTTATATTTATCATAGAATCATAATCAAACTTCACCGTCACGGGTGGAACCTCGTTTATTTTATAAGTATACACCTCATAGAATCATAATCAAACTTCACCTTCACGGGTGGAACCTCGTTTTTATAATTATTTACCTCATAGAATCGTCATAAAACTTCACCTGTGTCCTTTCTAAGCACAATACACAATTATTATTTTTAACTAAATCTTTCTAAAACAACATATTTCAAATTTACTTCTAACATTTAAGCAAAGTAACAGCTGTAAATAAGATATATTTACATATAAAGTGAATAGAAATGTGTACAAAAAATTATGAAAAACATAATGCAAAAGCCCGAGAAAATGATCAGACATCAATAGATTATGAGTTTATAAAGTTTACAAAGGTCTGTCATCACAAATATTCAGCAAACAATTGTGACTTTAGCAACAGTTTCTGTAGTGACTTTCAAGCACCAATTGTGTTCTTTCTACAGTCTCCTAGGATTATGCTTTTGCAACCCTTTTATGCATTTCATATATATATATATACATTCATTCAATGTGATCATATATTTGTTCTTGGTGTGTGAACAAATGAATAGAACATAAACATTACATTACAACTTTACTATTATTCACAGGATCTACTCTTGTGTCAAAAAAACAGAAAGCACTATTCGGTGGGGAAAAATATCTCAAGCCCTCTTCAAGGAAGAGTCTGATATACCCGTACAAGCACTTTTCAATAGCGCGGGGAATATGACTGTGTGTAAGATGTGTTATCATGCCTGTACAACGGAATCGTCGCCTAGGAGAGGATGCAATGCCAGCCAGGTGATCGAAATCAGTTAGCTATTCTACCGGCTCCTTGTCTCTAAATATGGTGCAATGTCCGCCAGTGAAGACAAGAATCCATAGTTAGAAATGGTAACGCCCCCAAGATCATATTATTAGCCATAGATATAAATTATAATATAAGATTTGTCTGTTACATGAATGCACCGCCTCATAATTCCGTTAAAACAACTAATCCTTCAAATTATTACACAAAACTACGGCTTATTACTGCAGGTTTTTCATTCACCAAACCAGAAAGCTTCTAAAACGGATCAAAAATAAGGTTCCCGCCATAAAATCTTCAAGTGTGCATGGCCCAGCCATTGTTCATACCTAAACATCGAACGCAATTAACGCGGTCATAATAGTCACATACTGCAACTATAAGACATCCAGCGAATACACACCACACGCAAACCCGAAATGTGTTGTCCTGCGAAATATCCCATCGCTATAGCTCAATTTGACACGACCAGATTAGCCTTTCTACAATATCCTAAAACAATAAAGCTTCTCAAATCATCGGCATAGTCAAAAGAACTTTCATGAACTTGGACATTCCAACTACAGCTTTTACCGGCTCGGGGTCGCAGTACAACTTTAACGCGTCCCCAAATAACCGGAAAAAACAATTATCTATTTATAAAATGCCCATAGGACCACATATTTCTAAAATTTGTAGAAGAGTATATAATACACCGGTGGCGTTAATGATAGAAAGAATCCGTTTGTCTGACTATGGTAATCGCAACAATAACTAGCTTCCGACTGAGTCGTGCTGCATTTGGCTGCATGTAGCAGCATACCCAAGTCCGCTTCCTCGTGGTCACATACTAGCATGAGCTCAGGAACTAACTCACAGCGGACGTCCACATTCACAGACCGTATCATATGACATTCGACCCCAAAGCAAACATTATTCAGTGTTTCTGAGACAGCATGTTGTTGTCACCACATGATAAATATGTTCTATTGCCTGGAACACCTGTGTCATGGACGCAAGATATGTGAAGCCTTGCCTGAATACCACGATCGCATTCTCGGGTTGCAGGAAAAAGGCAGCCGTTTTATTTATTATAAAAAAGAAGTGCAATGTATCATACTACGCAACAATATTCTAATGACCTAAATGCATCATGCCAAGAGTTTGTATGTGCTCTATGTGATAAGCCAACATGTAGTCAATTCGATGAATTGCGATACAGGTTCTTCTGTTGTAAAACGAGAAAAATAACACCAACCGCAGACCCCTTGAGCAACACGTTCTTTGTGGCACAATACACTCACACCCACATCCATTCTGGAATGCCATTTCCTTATAACCCTATGCAGTTTGGGCTCCATATATAGCCATACGCTGCACGGCATATACAACCCTGGCTATGTTTATATTAATCGAGATACATATGTAGGGTTATATGATTACAATACTACTCTTTGTGACATGCAGTGTCCCTAAATTATTAAATTATGTCCCTTTACCTATATTCCCTTAGCGTGTCATTTAACCCTTTACCCAACAGAACGGCCCTGTGCCAATGCATTCTCTTATATATGCGAGTCGACCATAGGTCGCCTCGCATATATAAGAGAATGCATTGGCTTAACACATTTTTTTTAGGCCAATGCATTCTCTTATATATGCGAGGCAACCTATGGTCGACTCGCATATATAAGAGAATGCATTGGCACAGGGCATAACTGTAACTATCACAATGTGGTCAAGGAGCCGGTTCCAATGATATCCATATTTGTATGGTTCTATTGAGACAGACTGAAGATATTTTAGGCTGTTGAAGCTTTATTTGACCGGTTTGTTGGGTAAAGGGTTAAATGATTTTTATCCTCTGATCACAGAGCGGGAAGAGTCCGCACTAGATGCACATGAAATAAGAACGAATTTATAAGTAAGATTCAGACGTCAGCATGATTGGCCATTCCACGTCCACTCGCATTGTTCCGTGCCCGTCAGGTTCATAGAATAGATCAACGTCATGGTACTATTATAATCTTCACGATGTTAATAAATTTATATGATTTCAGTTGACAGAATATATACCCACAAGATAGGTAGGTAGAAACTCTACAGCTATATGTACATATAATCCAAAATGTTCCCGAAAATCAAGATAAGCAGTATATCAGTTCATCCCGGGCGGCCATGTCCGTTCCGCGGCGCCAATATATAATCAAACCATATGAGTTCTGCTGGGTGCCTTCAAGATTGAATATGGCAATCTCGTCTATAGACTGTTTGGGTAATATATTTTGGATTGAAGAGGTACTGTCTGGGGATAGATATACAGCATAAATACCGTGCATGATATATATGGGATGAATGAGATGATATGGGGATGGTTTTCCATGGTCGGTCGTCATCACATCAACCATTCTCAACGACTCGGCCATTTCCCCTTCGCTGAGGAAATAACATCTTCCATAAATAGAAACCATATTCGCGCAATGCTACAACATACGGCCCTGGTAATAAGGCGATAACATGGACCCACCGACGCGTATTGAATATAGCAGAATGTATTCACTGTGTGCCAGTGCCAGACTTGATCATGCATTAAATAGTGATACATATTAATAAACATCAATAATTAGTTAGTTAAAGTTTAACAGACACACTTACCGGTAGTATGCACATGATCAATCACGTGATTGGAATAGACCGGCAGATATAGTTTCTATTGATGGAAGAGGCTATTTCCCCAGCGAAGCGGAAATGGCCGGGTCTTTGAGAATGACACATCAACAGCGCATTGATGGCACTTCCTCCCGATCCGAATGCAGTTCTGGAACTACTGCGATTTAGTTTAAACAGTATTTATTTTTCCCTCTATGGACATTCAGATAAATAATTACAATAGATACAAATTTAGAAGTAAAATGGGATTAGGCAACAAGCCATAGGCTTATTTGAAGCCCTCTCTACTGCGATTTGGTTGCAATGATTCATGCGTATAGAACAAATTTAGTTATTTTGGCCGCAGACATGACATGATGTACTGGTGTATGAAATGTTCTGATAGCTGCGAAGTAGTGTCAATTTGGACTTAACTGGCTACCCTAAGTACGACCAGAGTTATTGGGCATTTACGGTAATCAATTACGTATTGCAGGAAACAGCTGGTAAACGAATTGACACGCGATAGATTTATTAATTTGTTGACGCACGGGCCCCAGTTGCACAGTGCATAATGAGTACGGGCTAGGCAATCAAAAAAGCTGAATAGCTGACAACACTTGAGTGTCAAGAGAGTCTGTTCAACTTTACCCGCGTGTGATTTTCTTTGGAAGTTTTTCGCTTGTTTTACTTCTGCCTTCTACTTATGGTAGTTCCCATGTGAAATGACGGATTAAATTATAAGATATAAATCTTGCTTCGAATAAGCTTATGGGGGTTATTACCGTTAAGTTTGCGGACAATTTACTATAAAGCGCAGTTATGGAATTTGTCAATCAATATCAATATCATCGTCTTCATCCGAACCCGTCATCTGTATGTGTTTGTGTCACCGTCATCGGCGTCAATGTCATTATCATCTCCATCATCGTCTTCATCCTCATTATCACCAACATCAAGCACTATCAAGCAGTCATCATCATCATCATCATCATCGTCATCGTCGTTGTCGTCACCGCTACCATTATAATTCTCAACTAACGTCGTCAAATATCATCGTCGTCATCAGTACGTCGATCGATCATGCAGTCATCATCATCATCGCCATCATCATCATCGTCATCACAATTCTCCTCGCGCGATCCCGGGGATCACTTAACCTAAAAAATAAATACAGCGCAGCTGACGGCCGTCCGATGACTCATACGAAATACAGTAATGCCCAAAGTAATTGACCACTTAACCCCAGCATAATTATGGGTAATTTTTCAGGATTTAGTGGGAAATATGGCTTGTTGCCATTCATCGGAAAGCTCTCGGCGAGAGCTTTCCGATCAATGGCAACAAGTCATATTTCCGACTAAATCCTGAAAAAATACCCATAATTCTGCTGTGGTTAAGTGGTCAATTACTTTGGACATTACTGTAAGTTTGAACGTCCATAAAAAATATTTTACTTAGTAAAATTTATTTTATTAAAATGTAAAATATGTTTAATAAAAAAAATAGCCTGGAACCGTAAATACGTTACAGGGGCAATTGTAGAGTAACGCACCCCTATCCCTTATCTGTATTCAAGGGACGTGATGGTACATATCAAATATATCTATCTAACTTTTCGATGGGAAGAAAGGAATAATTGAACTATAGTTACCCCAACCAAATTCCAAAGGTCATGACTTGGAGAGACCACGACCTGTAAGGAATGCGAAACATTAACACAAAGAGAAAGTCTGATGCAACAGACACCAGGTCAGGCCTCGGTCAAACGTCGGTCACATATACAAGAGATATCGCTAATGACCCACAAAGTCATTAGCGTATATATAAACCATACATTAATCTACTCTTCAAATAGTCTTAGCTCATCTTTATGATTTGACATAATTTATGTCAGTCGGCTCGCTAATTAATAAGCGACGCATTCTGTCTTTCCATGGTATCCAAGATTGATTCATTATTATGTATCATTTACCTACATAGATGTTAGACGTTGAATAAAATTAATACAAAGAACTGACTTCTTTCCTTCACACAATGGGAGCTCCGGAAAAGTGAGTTGGGTGTCACAAGACGGATAGCCAAGATCCAAAAATTAGTGCCAAACATAGATAATCATAAGTGTTGAAAATCGTTGGGGGAGGGTGCCCTCTGTTACACCGGACCACCCCGCCCCCACTGCCCCGCATCAGCTGAATTATAATTTTAACTTCTCTCCGTTATCTACACAACTTTAGTAAAAAGTTAAGCAGTCTAACAAAAATCAGGCCCTGTTTCATTTCAATCAACTTACGGTCTAAGAACTCTCATGATTAAAATTATTTCAAACGAGATAAATGTAGCCAATACGCAGCGAGCGATGCCTTGATTGACCAATGAATAGCTCCCTGCACATTCAATTAATATTCATTCATTCATACAAGCCACACCCGCGGCATTTGACTGCAAACTCGTGAAGTTATCGTATAAACTACACGTTAGTGTCGCGTATCTTAACTAACCAAACGTCATATGTTCAAAATCAAAACTAACTTACGTTTATTCATAATTGGTAAATGTTGAGACATAACAAGTATACATAACAGAATTGTATATGCAAAGATATTTAAAAAAAATAGTATTTTCTCCCAACCTACGGATATGACGTCACGTGCCAAAAAGGACTTTACAACTTCGTAGTAAATTCCAAGTGCATATTGCAAACAAGGAGATGACGCCACATGACCGCAGTACAGCTGAATAACATTTATATAACGTGCTTATCGCTATATTTTCATTACATTGTGCTTTGTTATATAGCATCTGAATTGCGAAACTTATATTATGCGTGTACAATTAAGCAATTAGCCTTCAGAATATTTTATTGCACGGAAATTTGTTAGAAGAAGAGTGACAACTCTTAAATATTTAAATGACCTCGGGCGCACGTGTGTAGATCTATGTGTGTATCGCAATGATAAATACTGCCTCATGAATATTACTGAGTTTTCACAAAAAAGGGAATTTCCCCTTCATCTCTAAATCAGATGACATGCGAGTGTCGTGGAACGTAGATGAAAGTGATGAGACGCCGCCTGGGTATTTATCAGACTGACAGTTAACCCTTTACACAACAGAAGGGCCCTGTGCCAATGCATTCTCTTATATATGCGAGTCGACCATAGGTCGCCTCGCATATATAAGAGAATGCATTGGCTTAACACATTAAAAATTCTAAAATTGTTAAAGAATGTAAGAAAAAATGGTAAAAAGTGTTAAAAAAAGATTTTTTTAGGCCAATGCATTCTCTTATATATGCGAGGCGACCTATGGTCGACTCGCATATATAAGAGAATGCATTGGCACAGGGCATAACCGTAACTATCACAATGTGGTCAAGGAGCCGGTTCCAATGATATCCATATTTGTATGGTTCTATTGAGACAGACCGAAGATATTTTAGGCTGTTGAAGCTTTATTTGGCCAGTTTTGGCCGGTTTGTTGGGTAAAGGGTTAAGAACCAGCTGAGCTATTATCTGGTTCTCATGGCGATAGAGAAGAGCTTGGAACCAACCGAACAAAGAGAGCTAACTTAGTTTCGCAAGAAAACTTATGCAGAACAGTTCTTTAAGATGAAGTCAATTGCCTTGTTTGTTCTGCTCGTTGTTCTTGTATCGGATTCAAATGCAGATGACTTCAATGTCGAACAGCCGGGAGTCATATGGAAAACTTTTGTTAGATCGGAACGTTCCATGGCTGGCGATACATTGCTTGAACGCCACCCACATCCCACATGTCGTCGAGTCTGCCGGGGTGTTCCTCCCAGAAGACGGTGTGTACTCCGATGTCCACGGAGAAGGTAAGATTTAAAACACGGCCGACGGAAAATGTATTTAAATGCATGATCCGTTTATTTTCAAGTGACATAAACATTGTCCATTTTTATTAAGTCAAATTACTAATACTATTGTGAACCAATTAATTCAATTGAGAGAGCAAACATCCATAGATTCAACCATTTATTTTTTCTCTGCTACTGGAGCAGCTGGACTGAACTATTCCGCCGTTTTAATTGCTATAGAACCAAGCGTTCGCCGCTATATTTTGAACGCGTCGGAACAGATTCACGAAAAGCGAGAGTCGATAGAAATAGAGAGAAAACTATTACGGTATTATTGTCGATAATGACAGTTCTTAGAGTGTTCGATTATAAATTTCGTAGAGCTGCTGTTTTGTTCGTGCGACACTTTCTCATAACAACACGGGAACTACGTTTTGTGCATTGGTGTCGTAAATAATATAATTTTGTTTTGGAAATACGCTTGTTTTTTTTTTTGAGAATCGGAAATCCAACATTACTTATGAATACACAAATATCCCGTTTAATTCCCAATATATTCATATATTCATACATATCATTGTGAACTGCATGCACTAAAACATTTCTTCTCAATATGTATTGTTATACGATGATAGTATCTGATAAATTGAATAAAAATTGAATTGAATTGAAGTGTAGAAAAAAGGCGCACTTAGCACCATATTAAAATAAAACGTGTGTGAGGGGGTACACATTATCTGTGCCCACCAGATCCACCGCCACCGTGAATTTTAATTTAGCATCTCTCCTGTATCTACACACAATTTTAATAAGAACCAGGTCGATATACCATACCATTCACGTGGCGAGAGAGTGCTAATATACTTTCACAAGAAAATGTATACAGGACACTTCGTTAAAAAACTTAAAATGAAGTCAAATATTTTACTTAGTAAAATTTATTTTATTAAAATGTAAAATATGTTTAATAAAAAAAATAGCCTGGAACCGTAAATACGTTACAGGGGCAATTGTAGAGTAACGCACCCCTATCCCTTATCTGTATTCAAGGGACGTGATGGTACATATCAAATATATCTATCTAACTTATCGATGGGAAGAAAGGAATAATTGAACTATAGTTACCCCAACCAAATTCCAAAGGTCATGACTTGGAGAGACCACGACCTGTAAGGAATGCGAAACATTAACACAAAGAGAAAGTCTGATGCAACAGACACCAGGTCAGGCCTCGGTCAAACGTCGGTCACATATACAAGAGATATCGCTAATGACCCACAAAGTCATTAGCGTATATATAAACCATACATTAATCTACTCTTCAAATAGTCTTAGCTCATCTTTATGATTTGACATAATTTATGTCAGTCGGCTCGCTAATTAATAAGCGACGCATTCTGTCTTCCCATGGTATCCAAGATTTATTCATTATTATGTATCATTTACCTACATAGATGTTAGACGTTGAATAAAATTAATACAAACAACTGACTTCTTTCCTTCACACAATGGGAGCTCCGAAAAAGTGAGTTGGGTGTCACAAGACGGATAGCCAAGATCCAAATATTAGTGCCAAACATCGATAATCATAAGTGTTGAAAATCGTTGGGGGAGGGTGCCCTCTGTTACACCGGACCACCCCCCCCCCCCCCACTGCCCCGCATCAGCTGAATTATAATTTTAACTTCTCTCCGTTATCTACAAAACTTTAGTAAAAAGTTAAGCAGTCTAACAAAAATCAGGCCCTGTTTCATTTCAATCAACTTACGGTCTGAGAACTCTCATGATTAAAATTATTTCAAACGAGATAAATGTAGCCAATACGCAGCGAGCGATGCCTTGATTGACCAATGAATAGCATCCTGCAGATTCAATTAATATTCATTCATTCATACAAGCCACACCCGCGGCAATTGACTGCAAACTCATGAAGTTATCGTATAAACTACACGTTAGTGTCGCGTATCTTAACTAACCAAACGTCATATGTTCAAAATCAAAACTAACTTACGTTTATTCATAATTGGTAAATGTTGAGACAGAACAAGTATACATAACAGAATTGTATATGCAAAGATATTTAAAAAAAAATAGTATTTTCTCCCAACCTACGGATATGACGTCACGTGCCAAAAAGGACTTTACAACTTCGTAGTAAATTCCAAGTGCATATTGCAAACAAGGAGATGACGCCACATGACCGCAGTACAGCTGAATAACATTTATATAACGTGCTTATCGCTATATTTTCATTACATTGTGCTTTGTTATATAGCATCTGAATTGCGAAACTTATATTATGCGTGTACAATTAAGCAATTAGCCTTCAGAATATTTTATTGCACGGAAATTTGTTAGAAGAAGAGTGACAACTCTTAAATATTTAAATGACCTCGGGCGCACGTGTATAGATCTATGTGTGTATCGCAATGATAAATACTGCCTCATGAATATTACTGAGTTTTCACAAAAAA